>BCLF01000005.1:4369981-4441788 GCA_001602275.1 Zoysia japonica | reverse complement strand
GGGGGGGGGGGGGGGGGGGGGGGGGGGGGGGGGGGGGGGGGGGGGGTAAGGGACGGGCGGCCGCTCCCTCGCCGGAGGAGGTGGGTGGCGGCCGTGTGGAAGGGGCGGCGGCGGGTGCGCAGGGCGGAGCTAGGGCGACAGGTGCGGCCGTGCGGGAATGATGAGGCGTCGGAGCCGTGGCGTGCGGATGGTGGAGATTTAATATCTCGCTTTTTATCGGACGGTGAAAAATAGCGCGATGACGTGGTGCACTGAGAGCCCGAGAAAGTGTGGCAAGATTCGTATATAGAGATATATCGAGCAAAAGTTTGATCTATTGGAGTTGTATCAGCAATACATAGTTTTATCTATAAAAAGAATTCAAGGCTAGGTCCGACTACAATAAATTAAACAGATGTGACCTACTAACGAACTTGTTTATACAAAAAAAAAGAGCGTGGAATTAGATTGTCCAGCAAATATTGCTTCAAAAAAATATCTAGTGAAATATATATACTCCATATATTAATTTTAATAGTATCTTTGTCCATTTCTCTTATTAAAAAATTATTTAATGATAAAAAAATTATAATAAAATGTATGATATTAATAATACCTTTTTTAAATAAAAAAGAATGGTTAAAGGTGTCCTTAAAAATTAATAGTGTCAATATTTTAGGAGTACAACCTTTCAAACATTTGTTATGAATTACCGTAACAAAATAAAGTCAGAGATGTACAGGGCAAACGATTTATTTTGATTTCATTACTCCATGACACACCGAACCACTGGACTGACAAACAAACGACTCCAATATCGTTTGTGCATCGGGTCTAACCGGCAAACAGAGCATTGACCACAACACGACCGACCGACGCGTACGACACGACATGACTCAAAACATATGCATAAAGCACGACCCGAGCACAACGTATAGCGCTTATCCAATCTTGACGAGCTCTTAGCCGGAGATCTCAATGCTCTTCACCTCGGGCTTCTTGACCTCGGTCTTGGGCACGGTGACCGTGAGCACGCCGTTCTCAAGCCCAGCCTTCACCTCGTCCACCTTGGCGTTCTCCGGCAGGCGGAGGCGCCGAGTGAACCTGCCGCTGCTGCGCTCGACGCGGTGCCACCTGTCGTTCTTGTCCTCCTTCTCCTTGCCGCGCTCGCCTCTGATGACGAGCACGTTGCCGTCCTCCACCTGGACCGTCACCTCCTCCTTCCTCACGCCGGGGACGTCGGCCTTGATGACGTGCGCCTCGGGCGTCTCCTTCCAGTCGACGCGGGCGTTGGCGAACGCGGCGGTGGCGCGGTCGGACGACGCGACGCTGGGCACGACGGAGCTACGGAAGACGTCGAACGGGTCCAAGAAATCCGCGAAGGGGTCGAACACGTTGCTGCGCCTGACGAGCGACATTGTTTCCGTTCGTTTGGGTTTTTGCTAGGAGCAAGTTGTATGCTTTGATTTGTGTGCTGTGTTTGCTTGGCGGTGTGGAGACTATGGGAGTAGAGCAGAGTACTTATAGGCTCGTCAAGAACTGCTATTCCTCTCGAGTTATCCAGGCGCTGTTCTTTTGACGTTGCGACATCAATCTTTTAACTGTGCGAATTTTTTTGTATTGTCAGCCCAGAAAGAAACCGACGGCTCTAGAGCAGTCTGGTGTGGTGCTTCTTCCATCGATAGCTTTATCTTTATTTCCCATCAGCTGCCAACTTTGTTCCGGTCATGGAAGGCGAATGGTGCTGCGGTCTGTTTCTAGATCGGAGCACGGATAAATTCGGTTGGCAAGGAGAAACGAAGTGAGTGTGACCCTCTGTGGAGTGTGGATGGAGCAATGCTTATTCTTCAGGACAGGTAGACTGGTAGTAGTGGTTAGCAGAATTGTGATGTTGCCATTCTCTTTGACAGCATTTTCGATAGAGAATGGCTGATATTTTTCTCCTGCCCAACTGGACTGCTCCACTGTGTTTTTAAAGTTTCAATCAGAATCAGGGGCGAGGGGTCAGCAGCAGAGTGCATTTTGTAGGAGTGCAATATTGTCAATCATCTTGTACAATTTTAATCGCTGTGCAGAGGCAAGAAGTTCCTTCCATTTCCGTTAAAAAATGGGTCACTTTTTAAATTAATACTTTAAATATTTTTGTTTAACCTTAAAAATTCGGTGAACTTAGTTTTCCTCATATGAGGCATGCACGTCATCACTTTGAACATAGTGGACTTAGTTTTCTCTTTTAAAAAATTCAGTATCGTCGATCTATGCTAATTTTGAAATTTTTGATATTTTGAGGGCGTTCATATCCAGAAGCTATCATGTCGAGCAGACGGAATGTTTCAGGGGGAAGAAAAGGAAAAGAAAACAGAACGGAAGCAACCTTCCAGCGCCTGAGAGACTACTCTGGAATGGAACGCGAGTCCCTTCCGGAAGCTGAACCAGAGGACTCGAGACGCCTCAGGAAGCATGAGCACTAACTCGTGTCTGATCCTATAAATACCCGGCCTTACTCATCGCTGCAACCCAGACCGTCGAGTAACAAATCACACAAGCACCTCCTAAAGCACACACACTAGCAACCAGCAACTCCCTCTTCTCTGTTCATCCACACACGAGAACAGCAGCAACAATGTCGCTGGTGAGGCGCAGCAACGTGTTCGACCCGTTCTCGCTCGACCTCTGGGACCCGTTCGACAACATGTTCCGCTCAAGCCTGGTCCCGGTGCCGTCCTCGACCACGGCCGGCGAGACGGCCGCGTTCGCCAACGCGCGCATCGACTGGAAGGAGACCCCCGAGGCGCACGTGTTCAAGGCCGACATCCCCGGCGTGAGGAAGGAGGAGGTCAAGGTCGAGGTGGAGGACGGCAACGTCCTGGTCATCAGCGGGCAGCGCGCCAGGGAGAAGGAGGACAAGAACGACACCTGGCACCGCGTCGAGCGCAGCAGCGGGCAGTTCCTCAGGCGGTTCCGCCTCCCGGACAACACCAAGGTGGACCAGGTCAAGGCTGGGCTCGAGAACGGCGTGCTCACCGTCACCGTGCCCAAGGCCGACGTGAAGAAGCCCGAAGTGAAGAGCGTTCAGATCACTGGTTAAGCGGAGCCTCTGACGGTGAAGAAAAACTATGGATGGTACGTTCTGAGGTGATGGTACTACCTGGCGTCGTCGGTGTGTTGTGTTTATGCTTTCTTATGTTTGGTGTGTAATGTTAAGAGCGTGTCATGGTGTCAGTCTAGTGTTTTGTAATCTGTATTGTGCTCTGTTTGCTCTGTTTTTGAATAAATAAATATCGACTTGTATTATTAGTATGTTCCTCGCTCTTAAAATATTTTGAAATTTCAATATCACAAAATATTTCAAGCTTATCGAAGGTCCACCTTAAGGTTGGGCCTGACCACCAGCCTCGGTTTCCAAGAGGCTGAATAGGTCCAGCAGTGAGACAGCCCTTCAAAGGCCTATTTGCTGCGGACCCGGATCAATTGCAACGGTTTGTTTGTGCTGACTAATGAATCAGCCGCTGCCTTCTTGGAGGCGGGTGCGGGACGGGGGTTCGAAGCCCCGCCGGCTCAACGCTTCCTGTGTTTTGCCAGCAGGCCACTGGTCTCTCCGCAATCAGCCCAGTTCTAGTCAAGTCTCTGCCTGTTTAAAGACGAGGCTTAATTGCCGAAAGCGTGTCACGAATTCAGGACCAAACAGACAGCCCGGATTTGAGTAGATACTGTCGTTATAAAGCTGTTTACTGGAGGTACTAGCTTTGGAAAGCTTCAGCACGGGTATCTCGACATTTCCAAAGAGCCCTGTCACGTCGTTCTTCAAAATTTACAAATTTTGGTTGAACGAAGAAAAAGCGAAGACCAATCATCATTGGACTTCGCTTTATCAAAGAGACAGGGGTGTGTGCCATCGCTAGTGCCCAGTTACGATTTCTCGGGCTGTGATTTGATTTCCCGGGAACACGTTTGCCAGTGACCCTGCAAATTCGTGCCCATCAACGGCGCTGTTCAAGTTAAATCATGCAGTACGACCAATTATATTATGTTCAGAGAAAAGCAGAACGCAACGGCGGCAAGTTCCGCAGCTACCAAAGAACAAAGATGAACCGCGCAACACGCAAGTTTAGAAATGCACCCACCGTCCTTGATCGAACTGACGAACTCGAATCCCGCCTTAATTAGTTGATCAGAGCATCAGACTTCCAACGACGATCCATCTGTCACTCCGGGATGGCGACGAGCATCGGCCGCCACGGCCGCCGCATGAGCAGACGTCGCCGGAGTCCGCCGAACATGAACCGCCGGCCTCCGGTAACTGACGCCGCCGACAAAGACTCTGACCGAGCCACTACCGGACGTTGTAACCCAGCCGGAAGCTGTACCTGGCCGTGTTTCCTGTCGCACCCCAACGCGCAACGGCGGCCTGCGGCTGCGGCGGCGTCACGCTCCGGGGCGCCATCTTTCAGCAGGAGCTCCTCCAAGGAGCCTCTGCTGAGTAGTAGCCCGCTCTTCCCCTCCTCTGCTGCTGCAGGATGAGCGGGCGAAGGTTTGCGGGTCCTGCGGAGGAGAAGGCGCCGCACGAGGAGCCAAAAGCTCTTTGCTTTCGGCTTCTGCGGCCTTCCGGCCATCGAACTCCTCTGATTAAGGGGTGTGACCGCGGGTTCACGGCGCCAAGTTATATTATATACCTGTGGGCTGTGCTCCCCGTCACAGTCCCGCTGGTCAGTGCACTGTTGCCGCCGAATCGAAGGGCAGCTTAGCACGAACTGATGAAATGTAGAGCCAAATGCCAGGATCCATACATTCCCCGAGCTCTTTGTTTCTTTGTTTACTCGTCTTGGCTCGGCTTGCGCCATCCGCAACGCGCATCAGGCTGCCATTTGGAGGGTGCGCGAGCAGCACGGGGGGTTTGCGGCGGGTGCCCGCATCAGGATCACCGTCAGACGCTAACCACCCGGCGCTAGAGGACGCGCCACTTTTGGTCGAGCAGCTCTCGATCGGCGTCGCCGTCGCTGTTCCTGGGAGTCGCCTTCGGATCCCAGTTGTTCGTGTCGTCACGCGAGATTTGTTTTACAGTTGTGGTGGGGGGGGGGGGGGGGTGTGATGCTTTTTTAACAATATTGTGGGATCCTAATGTGACTGGATGAATTATTTTTGTCGTTATTGAATTTTGAACAAAGATTGGAGTTGTTGTCAATGTCAACTGGTGAGTTTGGCACTGTCTGGCAGCTGAGTGACGACAGGTTCCAACTTCCAAGCTCGATGATTCTTACAAAAAAAAAACCTTCCAAGCTCGATGTACATAGGCAAGACGGCCCAGGCGCCGAGTCGCAAACTCATCTTGGGAAAACTCGGCCCAGAAAGCCTAGTCAACTAAAATAGGCCTAGCAAGGTGTCCGGCCGGCATCCCTCGTTCAACAAACGCCAGTCGCCGGCGGCGCCGCTCTCGCACCGGGCCTACTAGGGCGGAGGTCAGCGATTACATCTGAAACTCCGGGAAGGCGGCGACCATTCGCACAGGCGGCAGACGGCATGGCGCGATCCGCGAGCGAAGAAGCGAAAGCTCGCGCGAGACGACTCGTTGCGTCCCAGCTCTCAACCATTCAGGTACGCAATGCACATGTTCTGCATCCATGGGTATTGTGTATGAACTGTTTAATAACCTTGATATAACACACAAAAAAATTTGAAAAAACACCTGGGTTCCTCAGGTGTACACGTTATGCTGAAAACACCAGCCATACACCTTCAACAAATTAAGGTCTTGAAAACAAAACAAAGATGATTGTAATTGATTCTGCCAAACAGACCACAAAGGCCGAAGCAATAGGCCAATTCAAATTTTAACAGGGCGTATCAAATGCCGGTTCAATAGCTGTTTAGTTACAGCTATTGATTTATTTGCTGCATGTTGTCCAGTTCATTACCACACTCCCATCTTTTTGTCAAAATTAAATATGCTGGTATAGTACAATTTTTTTCAATTTACGCAAAGCTTAGTCAAGAAAAGAGGGAAGAAAAACCAACCGAGATGAATTAGCTCGTTAACCAATCTCTATGCTATATACAGCTCATCCGACAGGTTTGTATCTTCTGAGTCCATACAAAGTATTTCATCCGCTAGCATTTGATGCTCCGGAGAGGTTAGTTGATTGGCTATGGAATCTGTAGATAACCGAGTCAGGCGAATGCTGCAGGCTATTCTTCAGCAAATGTGCGTCTTCTTTCGGAGACGGCTTCCGTTTTGCCGGACACTCTCCGTTCTTGATACAATGCAGTATCTCCACTACCTCCTTGATCGATGGCCTCATATCCCTTTCCATCTGCAAGCACTGAAAAGCTAGCTCCGCGACAAGATCTATCATTCTCTTTGTTTCGCTGTCCGTCTCATAGCCGAGCTCAGGGTCGACCAGCTGCTCAACTTCATGGTTCTGAATCCTGTTGAGAGCCATGTTCGCCAAGTTGATCTCACTGTGGCTCCTGCTCATATCAACTGCGGGTTTAGAGGATATGAGTTCTACCAGCACGACACCAAAGCTGTACACGTCACTCTTATCAGTTAGCTTGTAGCACTGGTGGTACACCGGGTCAACATAGCCTGGTGTGCCCTGTGGAACTGTTGAGACATGGGTGACTTCAAGAGGGAACAAACGCGACAACCCAAAGTCGGCAACCTTGACATGAAAGCTATTGTCCAGCAAAATGTTGTTTGTCTTGACATCTCGGTGTATGATTTCAACTGCATGGAGGTATGCCAGTGCTTCAGCTGTTTCTATGGAGATGTTCATCCGTAAAGGCCATGTAAGGCCACGTTCTGCTGCACGGGGTCCATGGAGATGGTCTGCTACTGTCCCATTAGGGATGAACTCGTACACCAGGAGAAGGTCACGGCTGATACGGGATGTGCAGCCATAAAGGGTCACAAGGTTCTGGTGGAGTAGGCGGGACAAGATGTCTACCTCATTTAGGAATTGCTCAACCCGTTTGTAGTTGTTCTTATATAGACGCTTCACAGCAACTACTCTCCCATCCCGTAGTTTTCCTGAAGCACAGAATTGTCAACTTGTCATTCTGATTTCACATGTTAAGATATTTAAAACGCAACATGTTAAATACAGAAATGTTCAAATTCATACTCAACGGAATTCTCCAGCCATGCTTTCTCACCTTTGTAAACAGTGCCGAAACCACCATCGCCAAGTTCTCTAGATGCACTAAATCCATCGGTAGCTTCTTCGAGTTCCTCAAAAGTGAAGATATGTGGGGAGCCACCCAATTCAAGGTCTTTGCTGTATGATTGCAACGAAGATCCACTACGAATAAGATCACTCGAAGCTTTTCCTTGTTTCCTCCTCTTCCGCTTATGCCAGACAAGAAAGAGGAAGGATGCTACAAATACACCACCAACTCCGACTCCACATGCTGCCCACAATACAAGTTTAGCGACATTAGCAATATGTGGTAACCAATCGATCACATGAATTCTATGGAATAAGATGCTTCACGGATTGACTTGAGGTGAGAACCAAGGAGGAACAGAAAACCAGTACAGCATGAGAGTTCATCCTCACCTATTCCGATCTTCCTCCTCCTGTTGTTATTGCCTGCATAAGAATACTCTCTTTTAGTAGACTGCCGTTGAAGATGTATTGAAATAGCACAGTAGTCATCCCATGAATGCAAAATGCAGTTTCAGCCAGTTATATTTTGAAACTTGCCAGCAAATGATCATGTCAGAAATATTAAGCTTGAAATCTACACCACAGTGAATTTAATAGAAGTTGCAATAAATCTAATCCAGTGATGGTTACATGATAGGTGTCACCAATTTAAACTGAAAACAGAATTATGTTCAAAAATATTTCAGATAAAACAAATGATCATGATTGTGAGCACAATTAGGATAGGTCACGTGATCCTGAAGTGTTATTGGACAACAATAAGTCAGAATAATGCCTCATTTGGTAGAACATTCTATCATTACTATTGGCTTCTTGCCATTGACTTTGACTAAAAAAACAAGAAAATTCAAATATCGGCCTATGGCATGGACCATACATATTTTCACCAGTGGCTGTCAGAAAAGCTAAAACATTTAAGAATTTCGAATTCTAACTATAAGCAGGATCCTGAAAGGAAAAAAGGCAATATTTGAAATAGATGCAAGGATACCCCCTTTGGATTGAAATCGATATTAGTTTCAGCGCGGTGAGATTGAGAGGTCAATAAGACTAGCAAGCTCAGTCAAGAAAGTATGGCTACTCTTCATTTAAATACTAGAGTGTTCAGTTAGACTAGGAGCCTAAACGCATAATGATAGATTCAATCATTTTCATATAGTACAAAAACGTGCATTGATTGGCTCTTCTAAGACAGATTTCCTCTAGTCAGCTTTCACTGGAAAACAAGCAGGAACAGGAGCATCAGTATGTGAGAGATTTCAATGGCATCTTTGTCAAGTTGTGTTGTTGAATACTTCAACCAAATTCAATTGACTATATTTCAGTAGGCCCAGTGTCCACATCAATAGAGTAACTTCCTCAGTCAGCTAACAAAAAAAATGGAAGGACTTGAAGCAGGTACTTCCACATTTTAAGACAAAATAATCTTTATTTATTCAACATTTATATTGCTCCTAACATGGGCAAAAGGCAATAGCACGCAGTGTTACTCTTGATAACCACTCTATGGCACTTGCTGTTAAATAATTGCAATGAATCTGGACAAATGTTTGTCCAGATTCATAGCTAAAGTTGCTTTGTTTTTTGCATGAGATGTAGTCAAACAGATTATTCAGAAGCACCGAATCCGTTAGTACGACTTGCATTGCAAATGTTATTAAAGAATTTCAGGAAAATGACTAGTTATAAACCAGCTGCATGTTCATTGGTCTGTGGAGGGCCATCTTTTCTTCGTATTAGGGCATAAGCCTATGGATGGTGACCTACTTTCAGATTAGACTACTACTACCGGTAAAACGAAGCCAATTCGACGAGAAATTTAAAATATCCTTAACTCAGCGTTACACTTCGAGAGGAAAAAAGGGCATGGTTGTACTGATGAGGGACAGACCCAGGCCGACGCCGATTGAGGTGTTGAAGTTTAGCGCCGGACAGCCGGTGGTGAGCGGGAGGTCGTCGTCGACCACGTGGAAGGAGCCGTTCTCGACGAAGATGCTGACCACCCGGTAGGACTCTAACACGGAGCGACTGAGGAACGCGCCGCTGCAGTCGCACTTGAGCTGGAAGGACGGCGACCCGCAGGCTCCTCCAGCCGGAATGTGTAGGTGGATTGGAGCAGGAGCATACGGATCGGCGATAGATGGCAACTGATGCAACGGGACGATGGAACGGGGCAGAGAGCGGGACGGATATGAGATGTGGGGAGAAGGGCCGGTGGCGGCAGGTTTGACAAGTCGTGGTCAATACCCATGGGTTGACAAGTCGTCTCCTTTCCTCCCTGTTTATACTCCTAGTATTTCTTATTCGTTGTTCCAATATTAATGTCGCTTTTTCTGTTGCCGGAACCCGGACGGCAAGGTGGCAGCGGCGGAGAAGACGCCAGCCACCGCGATTGAGGACGACGACTGCCGTACGTCCTTATCAAACAACTGAATAAAAATCCTAATCAGTGAATGAAAATACCTCTGTTCCAGCGAGGGTGCACTTGATGAGCTTTACTGTTCGAAGTTTTTTTCCCCTAAATTTTTTGGCCAAAAGCATGAATTGTTCTTCCCGCTAAACTGATTTTAGCTCTGAAAGTGAACTTACTTGACATCGGCGATGGTACTGGTGGCAGCACCCATGTCAAGAGGAAGCCATCGCTGATGAGTTCTCGGTAGTTGCTGGCGTTCGTCTTGCCGGATCCTCCGCGCATCGGCACCACGGTGGCGTCGCAGCCCTCCAGAAAATAGCGACCGTAACTCCCCGACTGGTCGTAACTCTCGGCGACGCGGACAAACGTGTTGTTCCGGCAAACCGTGTCCAAAAGCTGCTTCCCCCTTTCCGCCGTTGCCGGCGCCTTGCTACAGTTGTAGAAGATGAGGTTCTGGTTCAGGGGACTGATGGAGAACGGATACCCAAGCTTGGTGGAGCTGTTGTTCGTCGGGGCGTGACAACTGGGGTCGGAGGCATTGAAGTCCAGGAGCTTGTGGACATCGGCGATGATGAAGGAGCCGTTGCCGTAGAAGATGTCGAGGATTTGGAACCAGTAGTTACCCTCGTAGAAGCCGAGGTACGGGGTGTTATTAGAGCAAAGAACCTGGAACCCGACAAGACCGCAGTCTATCGCTTGGTCCGGGACGATCCGGAACGGAAAACTGATGCTCACGTTGCCGCATCGCACCGGCGAGCAGGATTCTCCTCCTGCTTGCCCGTCTGCCGCCGCCGCCGCAAGCGTCAGTGGTAACGACAAGGCCGCCCAGACCGGGGAGAGGAAGCAGAGCAGCAAGGCCAGAGCCATGGGAGAATAGAATGAGCTGAAATTGGCGACGAGTTGTGCTGTGCGACGACACACACATGCCTAGGAAAATTCTCCCGACTGGGTATATAGGGTAGGGGGCGATGCAGAGGGCTGCGGGGCGGCCGAAACGTTGGACTCTTTGACTGGGCACCCGAGCGAGCGAACCATCGTCGTCCGCGCACGGGATCTCAGTTTCCCGAGTGCCCCGATGGTGTCGTGAGCCAGCGACGTGGTTGGACCACGAGCCCTCCCGCCCTCATCGGCTCCGGCTAACGCACGCGCTTGTCGGCCAGTCAGCGCACCGTATTCTCTCCAACTCCAGTCTACTGCCATTGTCAAACCCATGACCAGTTGAGGAGCTGAGCTGTTGCAACAACCGTACACACTAATCCACTAAATGCTAAACAGATACGAGTAAAAGATGAAATTTGGGGAGTAGTTTCAACCATATGTGTTGGGAAATGTTATACAAGTATTCCCTCTATTTTTTTAACTGATGATGAATTAACAACTCTTTAACTGAAAAATAACTGGAAATATTGTCAAACCATCACTAGTTAAATATCCATCTTGGGTGCCCAAGTCATCGTAGCTAGCCCTATGGTCTAGTGAGGCACGTACGCCCCTTGACTGCACAATCTAACTCTATTAATATTGTTTTTAGAGTAAATTTTACAAAACTAGGTATGTTTTATCAATATTATCACAAATCTATAGATTTAAGGTACAATTTTAGAAAGCTACATATTTATATCTAATTTAACACAAAACTATAGATTTTGCATCTAATTTATAACAAAACTACAAATTTTGTATTCAGTTTATCAAAGCACTACAGATTCTCTGCATATATTTCTGAAATTACTGTAGCAAATCTGTAGTTTTTTGAAACTATAGCTTCAATCTGTAGTTTTATGATAATATAGGTAAAAGATCTGTAGTTTTGTGAAATTTACTCTTGTTTTTACTTCGTTAATTTGCTTTTGAAACAACCTAGGTTTGCCTACATGGGTGCCTGGAGTTTGGTTGCCCATCAAAATGAGAAATTGAGAGATTGGTATCTACTGTCTTAAGCAATGTGTCTATATAAATATTATTCTAGGAGCAGAATATTTGCTCGCAGAGATAGCTTTAGCCATTTGGAGGATAGGTTTGAACATCACAATCATGCTCGGAATAATATCTATGGCAATATATGTCGTTTTCAACGAATGTTCATAAAGCATATGCAGGCAATTGCAGATCAGGATTGTCGAAATGCAGGATCAGGTTAAGGATGGGAGGTGGAATCAAATTGAGAAGCGCGGCGCTGTAATTATTTTTGTTATTCAATAGTAACTTTTTATGATTTCTCACCAAAATATGACTAACATTATTTTTATTCCGCACGGTTAAGATGTAACCACTTTTGGAAAAACACAAAGACATATCTTTACAGTTCCTAACCTAGGTTTGATTTTTCATTTGAGGGGAAGGGATTCCCTCCCTGACAATCAACATTCCACTCGAAAGTTTTCGAATCTAGGACTTTACAGCTGACGGTCTAAAAGCTTATATTCAAGGAGTTGAAAGTAGACATATGCTTGTTGAAAGTCAAGAAGCTTTATCTCCTTTTGATGAGGATTGAGGAATGAAAGCCTTGAAGCTTGACACCTCAAAAAGTTGGGTCAGGAAAGTGCGCACTTGCCACTTATGGGGCATTACCGCATTAGCGATGCTAACGGTAACTCTCACCGAGGCAATAACCTGCTTATGGGGCCGCAAAACCAGCGAAGCTTCAGGCAAGAACTAACACCACTTGCAATATCCTTTCGTTGATGTGCCAGCGCACCGACGAGAACGAGCAAACGTATACGCGGACAGGACAGAGCAGGGAAGGTGACGCGCGCGTTCCGGCCATCCCCTATTGCTCCGGCGAGCCCGCCGCGGTCGCTCTGACTCCGAACGGAACAAGAATTGGGCCACGCGTTTATCCAAGAACGCGACGGCGATGCTACGTGGTCACCGGGAGCACCACAGAACCTTGTCAAAGCGTCAGGGTCAACACCTAAACCTAATGGGCATGTAATGGTGCGTATAAATACACCGATGGCGAGGAGATGCGCCAAGATACCCGGGGAGGATCGAGTTAAAATATTGAAAGGGCAGGTGATAACGCGACGGCGACGTGCCACAACGCGCCAGAAGAAGCAACAAAGTCTTGCAACTGGGAAACATGTACTGCTCCTACCAATCTGGCGCGTCCACACGACACGAGCTGACAAGCTAGTGGCGCAGTATGTACGTGGGGGAGGTGGGAGGGACTCACCGGCGCATTTCGGCCCCTGGCGCCGCTTGCCGCGGGGGCAGATGCACGCGAACGCCGCCGCGTCGTTGTCGTACCGGCACTGCCCACCGGACGCGACGCAGGCGGGACAGTCGCCGACGCCGACCGTCGGCCACTCCAGGATGAACCCGTCCCTGAGAAGCCGGCTGTAGCCGGCCGCCGTCAAGTTCGTTGCCTCGGTCCCCAGCACCGGGAAGTACGTGTACTTGCACCCGCCCGTGGCGATCGGCGGCGGGGTGTCGCGGTCGTATCCCCCGGCGAGATACGCGTAGATGGGACCGCTGCAGTTCATGGTGGCGTTCACGTACTCGGGCCCGCGTGGCTCCGTCCCGTTGCAGCGGTAGAGGAAGCACAGGGCCCGGTTCCGGCCGCTGATCTTGAACGGGCTCAGCGCGATGCTGACCGACACGTTGAAGTCGGTGAGGCACACGCCGTCCGCGGCCGCGATCCTGGTGTGCGAGGCGACGAAGGAGTTGTCGTCGTAGTCGATGCCGAGGACATGGATTGCGGAGCCTCGCAAGGTGGCCACCGCGCTGTGGCTGCCGTTGCCGCCGCACCAGACCTGGAAGGCCGGGTGGCCGCACGGCGACGATGTCTGGTTGACGCCGCCGAGCCAGAACGGGTACTTGACGATGAGGTTCCCGCATGTCGCCGGCTCGCAGTCAGCGTGAGCGGTGTCATGGAGGAGGAGCAAGGGCAAGGAGGCGACGAGCGCGAGGAGCAACGGTGAGGGTGTCTGCATCTTTCTTGGCTACAAATCGATGCGGATGGTAGCTGCTAGGCGGCGAAATGGCGGGGTCAGGGGGATGTCATGTGGGCGACGAAGGTCGAAGGGGAAGTATTGCAGAGACTAGCAGCCGCATTGCCGGCCGCATTGGCATTTGCTTGTTTGACTAGTCGTCCTTAGAATTTATATTTATTCAGCAAACAAGAGTGGCGAAGTCTACTCCGTGGTGCCCCACTGTCTTGTCACTGACATTGGAGGAGGGAAAAAAAAAGCTGAAATTTCTGTGTTTAAGCCGCTCTAATTTTGACTTCGCAATTTTGCTTGTCTGTCGATTTTTCATTTGCTTGGATTTGCGTTAGGTTAGGGTGCGTTGGCTTATTGCTAAGTCAACGACGATTACAACAACCCAAAACATGAAATGTGGCTCAAATTTCTCGGAAAGTATGAATTGACCGACGGATAGACCTGTCCAGATGTATAGACGTAATATGTCATGCGGCGATTCGCGGGCTGACATTTTCTTTGTCAAATTGAACCACGAAATAGTGTACTCCCTCCGTCCAGTGACGTTTTTGATTTGACTATTTATTTTATTCAAAAAATTTATAAAAATAGAAAAATAAATAAAACAAATTTAAAATACTTCTAATAAAATTTATTTCATAATAAAATAGATTATATTTTCACAAATTTTTTAAATAAGATGAATAAATCAAAAGTAAATGTTTGAAAATTAAAAAAATACTTATTTTAAGATGAAAGGAGTACTATTATGCTTTTATCAGGCTATTTTCTATCAGCCGCTACCAACTAAATTGTGCCCTCAATTATTAAAGATCAATCATCTACTCTAATCATTTAAGTCGTTGTCATTTCATTTCCTTAATTGATTCGTTCGTGCCGATCTAACAGCAATATTACAAGCAAAATGAATCAAACCGCAGAACGAACTCGGAACGAACACGGTAAAGTAAACATAGCAATAGAGACGGCATGAGCACAACCAGCATCGTCACCACGGTATAAGCTTTCAATTTTTAGATTGCTGTATAAGAACTTTGTTTTGTACCTCACGATCTTGCAAGTGCTGTCTTGTGTTGGGCAGAACTCGTTACCGTTACATTCTCTGAACCAAACAAATCCTGCATTTGTCCATTTCCCTTTTTTTTAGATAATGGAAAATTATAAATAATCTAACTTTGGTCTCTGAGGAGATTACGGCTATTATTACAAGCACACATTAAATGACAAGTTTAACAAGGGATCACTGCCAAAGAAGAGACTTAAACACTGATTATATTACTAAATCTCCATCTAAAGTTGGCGAAATTTTTCATTGCGCAAGTTTCAACCTTCCGACATGTGTCTTGAAGCAACTTCTTGTCTTCTTCACTCCGCTGCAACAACGCCCATTGACGCAACCAGTATGTATCTCTGAATAAAACTTGCAAATATGTTTGTATTTGAGCTTTATCAAAAATAATATCATTTCTACTTAGCCAAATAACCCAGTATAAAGCAGATGCACCAATCAACATAAATTTTCTTATTTTAGATCCACATCCAACCGTCCAATTACCAAACATATGTGTGAAGTTTAATGGTGGATTGAGATTAAAGGAAACTAGAAAATCTGCGCGGCAATTGCCGTACTTTTCATGTATGATTTTGTTGTGCACCCTTAGTTAAAAAGCAGTATATTTTAAATTTATTATTTAACAAATAGAAATATATTTGTCGTGACATGGATAACAAATTCCATAAACATATACTCTGGTCTCAAAAAGAAGTTATTGACGTAGTCTTTAAAGCATAAGTGTGACCCTTGTTATCTATAAAATATTTAATAAAAAGTAGCATCGGTACACTTTTAAAAAAGTATTTTTAAAACAAATTATTTCTAATTTTGTAACTTAATAAATTTAAAATTATTTCTAATTTATATTGGCAATGTTTGATTAAAACATTGCATTCAAAGCTACTATTTTTTAAGACCGGAGTTGTAAGCGAGAAAAAGATTGAATCTTAGTTCTCATAATAATCAAAGAGTATTTTTAAAAGATAAAACAATTTAAGTTATCTAAATATACATTTTTATAACATATAAATGTCTTTAATTGTAGCATATGCTTGCAAGACATAGATGCAGAATAAATTTATAAGAACATCTCTTATATCTTTTGAAATAGTTCTATTGAATTTATAACAAAAGTAAATTTGATTTAAAAAAATAGTTAATTTTTTATATTTATACCATTGTTCATGTGTACTATCACATACTCTTTCCATTTCTAAATTATTGTTTACTGTTGATTTTTAATATTATCTTTGACTATTCAACTTATCTAAAAAATTAATTCAAATATGTAAAATTTATTGTCTATGTGTACTACCACATACTCACTACATTACTAAATTATTGTTTATCGTTAATTTTTATTATTTCACTATCCATGTAAATGACTGTGATAGGACAACGTGTGTACCTGAAAAAGCTAGTTCGATGGCACGGTCGTTCATGCTTGCTCTCGTCGAGTTGAAGCACGCTTCTATGTTGACCAGGGAAAGAATTTTTTTTCTCTTTTCTACTATCACCGTTAGATTTCAATCCGACGGTCAATATTTTTTAAGGTGACGTGGCGCAATGAGAGAACGCACAACGTTTAATATATAAAGATATGTAAGATTTTCAGGAACGTTGGTAGATGACATTTAAAAAAAAAGATACTTGATAGTTTCATTATGAGAACAAAAGCAACATTGTTTATCACCATTCTAATTCCTTTTGGCTAGGTTATCTTTAGTCAAAGTGACACCATGAAATAAATATCACATAAAGATCTTTATTTTGAGAGGCATCTCGAGCTTGCAGATGATTTTATTATGCACCATAACCTCGTCATTGATTAAATGTTTATACATAGATTGGACTGTGAATTTTCCCGACTGAAAAAGACCCCATCTAAATCGGTTTTCCTGTGGAGATAAAGTCACGGAAGTAATTTCCAATACTAATTGATGCCATAAAACCAGATTAGTATCCACTAAGGATCTTTTAAAAGAAATATTTAGTGGTATGGTGCTAAAAACTGTTGCTACTGTAGTGCTTTTTTTTTCTTGCAATATGATACATTGATGGAAAACGTTGTTTCAAAGTGTAATTGCCAGCCCACTTGTCTTCCCAAAATCTAATTTGATTCCCATCTCCAAGACAGAAGGAATCTAGATTTAAGAACTTTTCTTTAACTTTCATAAGACCCACCCAGAAATGTGAATCTCCGGATTTTCTTTGAATTTGTCCTATTGGTTTATTTCGGAGGTATTTATTTCGTAAGAGGTTCTGCCACATACCATCCTCATTAACTAGTTTGAACACCATTTGGCAACCAGTGGCAAGGCGGCGGTTGCAGTGCGCCGTGTGCGGTGACGGCGGCTAACGGCGCGGAGTTGAAGAACCCCAGCCGGGCCTTTTGTGCTGCTGGTCCGCGATGCGGCCTGTGCGGGAAAAGAGCGAGGCTGCGAGCTGGGACAAAGAGAGGTGCACGGCCCACTTAGGAAAAGGAAGAAAAAAATTTGAATTTAAAGAAAAAGGATTTCCGAGCAAACAAATTCGAATGAAACTCTAAAAATTCGGAAATCGAATCAAGCACTTGACAAGATGAATTTTTAGTTTTCGTGAAAATTTTCGTTTTTATGAGTTGGTCATTTTATGTGAGATTTTCTTTTAAATAAATAAATAAAAAAAGGGGTGAATAGGCAAAATTGCTAAGGAGGTTTTTATTTTGAATTTAAATTTTATGGGTATTACAGTCTCATCTTGGCAGTGGCAAGGCCTTGCTTCTGTGGTGTTGCTAGGATGAAGTCGAAGCTGCTGCATTGTGGGTGTATGTAATGAGCTTGGCGATGACTTGTAGCGGGTCATTGCGAGGTGTGTAGAGAGTTTTAGGTTTGTTGGTTTCTCCTTTGAAGTGAGTTTGAGTTTGTTGTTGATAGTCAAACTGTTTATGTCGTTTAGGTTGGTTTTTAGGTTCTTGTTGTAGTTAGGATTATTGTTTTTTTTTTGTACGGTTTGACGTTGTTTCTTTTAATATAATGCACTTTTTTATATTAATACATACCAAAACACTGAGTTTTCAGATCTTTCGGGAAAAAAATAGTGGCAAAACAGAGAGAAGAAAACGATAGATTTAAGCTCACCGCAGATTAGCGGGCAGATGCCGTCGGAGCAGTGGCACTCGAACAACTCGACGTTATGGTCAACCCGGCACTCGCCGCCGGTCACCTTGCAAAGCTCGCAGCCCTCAGCCCAGTACCCCAGCCGAAACCCGCTCTCCATCAGCCGCCGGTAGTCCGACCTAGCCGCCCCGGCACCACGGACACGGTGCAGTTCCAGTTCCCTGGCAGCTGCGTCAAGTCGGCGTTCTGCTCGTACCGCCCACCAAGCCAGGCGAACGAATCACTGGCCGATCCGTTCGCGCAGGTCACGGGCGCCCACGACCGGGGAAGCCGCCCCACCTGCCGCTGGCAACCGTGGAGGAGGAACAGCTCTCCTGGTTCTCGGGGCTGGCCACGAACGGCGCGGGGCCGAGGTCGTTGGAGGCGCTGACGAACATCTCCGCGTCGCACGAGCCGTCCGAAAGGTTGAGGTTGGCGACCCTGAACGAGCTGTTCTCGTAGGAGATGTCCATGATCCTGTACGTCCAGATCGTGTTCGCCAGCGAAGCGTGGCCCGCCTTGTTGCAGGTAACCTGGAAGGCGTTGTAGCCGTACTCCGGCGGGTGCTTACCGGTCAGCCAGAACGGGTAGGTGATGTTGAGCCCGCCGCACGACGCTGGCCGTCGTCGTCGTACTCTGAGCGACGGCGACGGCGGCGGTCACGGGGACTATGGCCGTCAGAGAGAGCAGGAGTAGCGTGGTGGCTGGGCCGAGCACCGTGGCCGCTGGAACTGGGCGCGCCAGCATCTTTATGGGTGGCCTGGCTTGGCTGGCTGCTGATCAAAGAGGGAAATAACAGGAACTCAACTCGGGGACGGGACGATTTTGTATTGCACGGTGAAGAAGACGATGCATGCACAAGGTTAAGATGAGACGAGACGACAAGGCACGAAGGGGTTGCCGAACGTGTTGGCCGTTCCTCGTCGCCAAGTCTGACTGTTCTGTTATGAAGACTGACACCAGCGGGTGAGCGCGTCCGACACGTGGGCCCACGACGTGGCCCTACTGTCAGTGACGGAGGAATAGCGAGCCTTGGTCCAAGCTGATAACCGAGGAGTCACGTTGGGACGATTTTTTTTTTCAGACCGTGTTACTTTGGCCGTGTGGACAAACATGTCACGTTGCAAGCTGTTTCTGTTCCTAGGTTCTCTCGGCGACGTCCTCGATCCGGATTTGGGCACCGGGTTACACAACGTATTGTGACCTGGGAGGAGCAATGCTCAAAGCTTGGAAAACAATTTGGGCATTGTTTGAAAAACTCTGGATAGCCTTACGTACACGCTAAGGTTCTTTGCATCACGTCGCCTTGCAATTCTCCAGTCCAAATGATCGAGAAACTTGTATCTGCAAAACAGCCGATTAGTAGACAGTAATAGCAGGCAACCCAATGGAAATTTCGAAACGAGACCGGAGAACCTTTTTTTTTTTTTTTGCCCCGAACGAGCAGGAGCCTGGAGAATGGAACCTTCGCTTGAGATGACTGAGGCTTGCGTTCACATAGGCTTTACCTATATCGGTTACTGTTCGACTTGAGAATGCACTATGTATCGACACAGCAGCGAGAATCTTCCCCTCCAACCATTTCAACTTGTGAACCTCCTTCGACCACTCCTCCCCTTTCTCAGAGACAGTGTGGGTCTGCACTATTCTTCTTCCTCCTCCCTTATTGAAGCCATCGCCAGTAAATCCTTCTCTGCATGAGAATTTGTACCCACAACTCCTCTGCCACCGTCTCCAGGTATAGAATTGGTGGCAATTCGTTGTCGGACGCGGATGGTGCTCACCGGCAATCGGCTAGGCTAAGACGAGGACATCACGTCCAAGGGATTAACATGGAGACGGAGGCGGCGAGGATGTTGCCAGAGCCAGGTGGTGGTGGAGGCGGCGGGGTGTCATGACCACAAAGGTTAGCGCGTCGGAGGTAGAGGGCTGTGGAGATGGAAGCGGCGGCCACGTAGTTGGTGAAGCCGAACCCATCCGTATCAAACCAAAAGCTACCAACCCATTAGGGATCACTAAGTTCATTGTGGTCTGAATGTGAAGTGTGAAGTGTGAACATAGAAATGCCGCAGGAAGATTCTGCCAAAGGGCGCACGTCGAGACGACACTGCATCATTCGAGCAGCAAAAGAACACGAACCATCGGTCATGCGAACTGCTTTAGTTGGTGCCGAAAATCAGACAAAGAAGATAGCAGTAATGGTTAACAGATCCTGTTCTCAACTGCTATTGTTGGCAGTCGTGGACGGGCTTATCCACTGGTACATGACGGAGTCCGGCGACCCGTCCCTGTTCTTCTTCGGCGCCCCGTCGTCATCGACGCTGACGCACCTGACCTGCTCAATCCTCTGCGCCTCTCTCAGCACGTCCAAAACCTCCCTGATGGGCGGGCGCACGTCCTGCTCCGGCTGCAGGCACCGGAACGCCGCCTCGGCGACGAGATCGACCGTCCGCTTCGTCTCGGCGTCGGTCCGGTAACCGAGCCGCGGGTCCACGAGGCGGTCGATCTCGTAGCACTGGATCATGTGCACGGCCATGTTGGCGAGGTTCACGTCCCCGCCGGCGCGGTTCATGTCCACCGCCGGCCGGGACGAGATGAGCTCGACCAGCACGACGCCGAAGCTGTACACGTCGCTCTTGTCGGTGAGCTGGTAGCACTGGTGGTACATGGGGTCGACGTACCCCGGCGTGCCCTGCGGCGCGGTGGACACGTGCGTCGCGTCAGCCGGGAACAGCCGCGACAGCCCGAAGTCGGCCACCTTCACGTGGAACGCGTCGTCGAGGAGGATGTTGTTGGTCTTCACGTCGCGGTGCACCACCTGCGGCTCCACCGAGTGGAGGTAGTCCAGCGCGCTGGCCGTCTCGACGGCCACGCCGAGGCGCGCGCGCCAGGAGAGGTGGGGGTGCTGCCCGCCGGCGTGCTTCCCGTGGAGGTGGTCCGCGAGGGTTCCGTTCGGGACGAACTCGTAGACGAGGAGGAGGTCGCGGTCGCGGAGGCTGCACTGCGACGTGCAGCCGTAGAGCGTGACGAGGTTCGGGTGGCGCAGACGCGACAGGATGTCCACCTCGTTCAGGAACTGCTCCACGCCCTTGTAGCTGTTCTTGTACAGACGCTTCACCGCCACCACGCTGCCGTCGCGCAGAGTCCCTGCAGCACGACAATACATCCGCCATTTTTCTGTAAGTTCACCAGCGACGAAGCAGAAAATGCTAGTAGCTGAAACAAAACCGAGTAATTAATTAACAAACGGTACGTGCCTTTGTACACTGTGCTGAAGCCGCCGACGCCGAGCTCGCGGGCGTCGCTGAAGCCGTCGGTGGCCTCGTCGAGCTCCTCGTAGGCGAAGATGTGCGTACGCGGCGAGCCCGTCATGCTGAACTCTTTCCTCAACGATGCCAACGGCGTCGTGCCGTCACGGATAAGGCCGTCCAGGGACGCCGACCTTTTCCTTTTCCGTCGCTTGTGCAGTATCACAAGAAAGATGGCGCCCAGTATGATCAGGCACAGAAGAGTTGCCGCGATTCCTGCTTGTCACAGTGGTTGAGCACCGAAGGATAAGCATGTCATGTGGCATACAGTACGAGCCGTAAATACAGTATCGTTGTGCGTTAAAGATGTTTATGCAAGTATCATCAGCTATTGTCTGTTTTCGTGACAAAGCTGTTGTTACCTGTCCCAATCTTGATCGCCAGAGGACCTCTGCCTGCACGTCCAATGCGCAAATCAAGGTTTGATCAGGAGACGATAATAAAAAAAGAAAACTTAAACTTCTAATTACAGAAAGAAGAAACATGGCTGAAATAAAAAAAAAACAAAAATCGCTTAATTCTTCTCTACTAATAAAGGTCTAGAAAAATGGTCATTTCTATTAGCTGGTCAGTTCAAGGTTAAATATATATATATATAGGAGTAACGATAAATCTGCAATGACTAGAAAAATGGTCATTTCTATGTAGGAGTAACGATAAATCTTCTTTGAACAAAGCTTCAAGGTGCAGACTTGAGAATTTTCAGGTTCAGAAGATCCTGCACTTCGCACTGCAAGACAGGTCAATCGCCTTTTGTCCGGGCAGGAAATATCTAGACTGAAAGAAGACTTGCAGGTCCAGGTCCAGTCAACTCCTTAGCTGGATCCCATCTCTTTATGGAAATTCTACGCATGACTAATGGGCAATGAGTCACCTTCATATTACTTCGTTCCCTAGCATCAAAGGCATCATCGATGCGGGCTAGACAGGAAAACTGAAAACTAATCGCATTTGTTTGGACCGCAAACCACCTGACAAAAGGTTGAGCAGGCATATACGAAAACGACTGGTGCCGTTGGTGCGTCACAATTGAATGGACGACTTTATACTACTGCAGCTGCTCTCCGTCGACCATTGACCACAGGGATTGGTTCCTGCTCCTTTTCTTCTAAAGCTTCTTTTCTCCAGGAAAGTGCGTCACATTTATGAGGCTTATTGGCCCGAGTAAAAATACACCCTCAATCTCAAAATATAAATATTTCTCTAAGTCAAATTTTTTTAACTTTGATTATTAATAATAAAAAATTTATAAAATTTTATTGCATATAAATTATATTACTAAATTTATCATAAAATAAACTTTCATACTATGTAAGTTTTAATATTAATGTTTTTTAATTTTCTAGATATTATTAGTCAAAATTAAATAAATTTGACTTTGACCGAAACCAAAAACACTTATATTTTAAGACGGAGGTAGCATGCAAAACAATTTGCCGCTACTGATGTGACTTACTCCTACTTGATTCAGAGATGGCTCAAATTCAAGTAACTGACCATTTCAAAATTCAAATGGGTCTGGCTGGACTAGTCAAAGTATAATTCAAGTTTGAGGCAATCTCTTAGTTTTATGCAGCCCTTGCATTTGACCAGAAGGAAAACAAGCGGCAATTTTTTGTAAGCGATTGTAAATTTCATCAATCCGGATTCGCTATCTGAAAACCACTTACTATCCAGTATGTGCCGTTGAGGTGGAAAACTAAACCCATTTAAGCCATCCATATCATTTGTGATGTCAGATTTTTTTTCAAAAAGACCATAATGCCCTCATCTTCAACCTCGAGGTTGCCCCAGGTTCAAGCGTGCGCGCCACGCTCAGGCGACCATGGCGGCCAAGTGGCAGGGCGAAGCTCGCCCACACGCCCTGCCATGGTGGAGAAGAAAGGACAGGGTTTTTGTGATCCTTTTAACGTGTTTGACTGAAGGATGGCATATACGGGATAAACTGGCAACCTGATGGGTCACTTTGACAAATAAGTGAAACGACGGGTTTGTAATGGCATGAGAGGAATTATCCCAAACGAAAGTACCAGTTCTTGTCAATTGCAAAGTACTTTCTCTTATTTTGAATTGTTGACGACAGCTAAGTATAAATTTATGTTACCCAGTGTCAAACATTCAACAATTTAAAATCAGGACTATGATCATAAATTGATTTACGAAACAAACTTTTTCCAATTTAGTTTGGTTGAAGTTAGTGAAGAGAATTCTTTGAGCATCGTCGTGTTTAAATGAAAAATAACAATACAGGCTCTAGGTAGATAAAAATCATGGCGTAGACCAGAAAAGAATAGGCGAATGGTGTACTGTGGTTTCCAAACAACTTGTACTCCGTATGTGTATTTGCGTCTGAAAAGTAACTGTAACACAAGAATGCTTACCACGAGAAGTACGGCAAGGCCGCCCGTCGCAGTTGCAATGGAACGAGAGCTCCACGAACCTGCACTCGCCGCCGCGCCGCCTGCACGCATCGCAGTCTCCCGTCGCAGGCCACTCCACGAAGAACCCCTGTCTGATCAATCGCTGGTAGTCATGAGCTGGATCCTTCTCCTCTTGGAACGCAAGCACCGGCACGCTCACAGAGCTGCAGTTACTTCGAGCCCATAGCGGTGGGATGCCCTCCGTGTCCCTCGTCTCAGAGACGTAAGCTCCGATCGTGTGGTTAAGACATGGCGGCGACAGTAGTTTCTGAGAAGGAAGCTTGCAGTTGTAGAGGAAGACGAGACTATTCTTGTTCCTGTCGCTGATGTTGAGCGGGTAGAGGGCGAGACTGGAGGATATGTTGAAGTCGGGGACGCGGCATGTATTGTCGCCGGAGAAGGTTGCCTCGACGGCCACCAGCAGCGAGTTGGTCTCGTAGGAAATGTTGAGCACGCGGTACAGGCGCTCCCTGAAGCTCCTTGTGAGGTACGCCTGGCCAGCTTCGCACGCCAGTTCGAAGGCCGGGAAGCCGCACTCCACCGGCTGCACGCCGCCGAGCGAGAACGGGTACGAGATGCTCAGGTCCCCGCACCTCGCCGGCGTGCAGCTCCCGTTGCCCCCGGTCCCGTTGGAGCCGGCGACGCCTGCAGCTGAGCGCAGCAGGTGAAGCAAGGAGGAGACGCGGAGCAGGAGAAGCACGGCGGGAGGCATCGCATCGGTAGAGGAGTAGGTGGACGACTCTTGTTCGCGTCTGCTCGTGGAGTGGACCGCGAACGGAGGGATGAAGAGGGGGTGCGGCCGACGTGCTGTCGCGGTCTGATTCTTGGACCGGAATTCGTTCCCCGGGTTCGGACGCGCACTCAACGAGCCATGGTTCGTCTTCGATGGCTGGGATGGAGCTTTGGTTCGTGAAAGTAGCTTACGGGCCATTGGATCATGGCGATGGAGCACCTAATCCTTATGTCCACCGTTTTGTGTTCTTGGCGGCCGCTGTTTCTTTTTTTTCTTTTTTTTTTAAGATTCCACGAAAGCATAGCGTTCATCGAGGCATGCAAACTCTTAGACCCGTTTGGAATGGAGAAATTTTTTTTTTATTTTTTTCCTGTAAAATTAAATTGATTTTTATAAAATTTTTACAAAATTTTTGTAAAATTTCTGCGTTTCAAATGGGGCCTTATTTGGGGTTACAGATACTGAATTCTGGGTCACAGATAATTAAGTCGGAGATTAGAATGATTGGTTTTAATTAGTGAAGATTTTAATTTGCACCTTAGTTGATATACTTCCAGGTTGCAGCTATCTGTGGACAAGTATTTCCTTCACCAAATGAGACTATTGCGTGAAGACCCAGTCGTGGTCAACCACAAACAAATACTCGTAAACATTAGAGCCCACCTCTGTTACCCGATTTTTCTCCGCCTGCTTGCAAAAACGGCCAACCAACCAGGCAACAGAAATGTGGAAAACCATGCGCTCTAGACTACTAGGCGCTCGCAGTCGCAGCCAATCTCCATCGACTCTCCCGTGGAAGCGACGGCGCCGCGGCTCGGCATCTTGATGTCCATACCCACGTCTCCATGTTATTTTGTGGAAAAAGTGAGCAATAACAGTAAACACTGTTATTTTGTGGAAAAACTGCGCAGCATGAAGACAACACTAGAATCTACCCCTGCTCCCCACGAGTCGCCTTCACGAGCCGCAGATGTCGAGGCCTCTGTTTTCCTGTGATGATCTTATCAGACATGGCAAGAAAGTTTTGATGCCTTTGGGCAGCAGCCAGGATTTTTCTTGTTGAAACAAACTGCAGCAACTCCTCTGGAGATTGTCTGAACTTTTCTTGCATTGTCTGAACTGATATGAACGTTGATCTTGACTGAGCTGGGCTCATCTGTATTTCTATAAGGAAAACATTTCAAGGAAACCTGATGCTGACTGGCATCCTGAAGGTTCAGCCGTTCAGGTCTTCAACGCAGAGAACGATATTTTTGTCATGCACGCGCTGTGAAAAGTACAACCCGGTGAAATGAAATCTTCACGTCTCGATTTCTCACGGAAAGCTACCTCCGCACGGGAAAACTCGAGCAATGCATCTTACTACCAAGTTGTTAGTGTTGCCAATCTTGGCCTCCTTGCAGCATCTGAGCACCACCGTCGATGCCGCCATGGCCACCACAGACACTGAGTGCCCGCCGGCGACGTGCGGGAACCTGACCATCACCTACCCGTTCTGGCTTGGCGGCGGGGGCCAGGACACGTCCTCCTGCGGCCCGCCGGCGTTCAAGCTCACGTGCAACACCAACAACTCTGCGTCCGGCGCCTTCCTGCGCAGCTCCTACATCAAGGTCCTCGACATAGACTACGGCCGGCGCTCGCTCGTGGCCGTGCACGTCCTCCTGGCCGCCGACGCCGGCTGCAGCATCCTCTTCAACGTGTCCTCGGCCTTCGCGATCACCGACAGGTTCAGGATCAGCCCCAGCAATCGGGTACTCTACGTCCTGGCGAAGTGCAACGGGACGTTGCCACCGCAGTCTGGTGCCGTCCCCGTGACCAACTGCAGCGGCAACGGGACCCGCAACTTCGCGTACCTCGGGGGAAGCTATGGCGGTGGCGCTGCCCCGCCACGGGCGGACGATGGACGCTGCGAGCTCTCCGAGCTCCTGGTGCTCGGCTCGGAGGCGGAAGGTGCGACGGCTGCCAGCTACCGACGGCTCATCAGGGCCGGCTTCCGATTGGAGTGGGAGCCTGTCGGCGACTGTAACACCTGCAACGCGAGTGGAGGCCGGTGCCGATATGATGCCAATACGGCGGCGTTCGCGTGCCTTTGCTCGGACGGCAGCTTGCGGGCATCAACTTGCGGTGAGCTAGCATAGTCTTGTAAAGTTATAAACATGCAAATTTCAGATGTGGTTATCTTGCTTCTTTTAACTTCAAAATTTTCATACAGATGGCAAGCACAAAAACAAGCTAGCTTTGATCGGTGAGCAATCTGCTGCAAATATATTCACATTCTTATCAAGTAAAATGGGATGTGTTCATCTCTAGTTTGAAGTTGCTTCGTACTCATTTTGAAAAAAAAAAAATATATATATTTTCAGTGTCTCTGTCTGCCGCAGCTGGCTTTGCTTCCATCTGTCTCCTATGGCTGATATACCGTCGCAAGCAAAAATTCAGATCAGTTATCTGCCGATTGTACTACAACGATAGATCAAATGAAGAAGAAGTACTAAGGAAGTGTGGATCTCTTGCTCCAAAAAGGTTCAAATACTCAGATCTGAAGAAAATAACCAAATCTTTTAAGGTAAAACTAGGACAAGGTGGCTGTGGAGTGGTATTCAGGGGA
This sequence comes from Zoysia japonica, assembly GCA_001602275.1. NCBI lineage: Eukaryota > Viridiplantae > Streptophyta > Magnoliopsida > Poales > Poaceae > Zoysia > Zoysia japonica. Next base: position 4,415,026 of record BCLF01000005.1, on the reverse strand, counting down.
ATTGTTCAAGACGGCCGAATGGTTGCAGTGAAGCTCTTGAAAGGTTCCAACGGCAACGGCGAGGATTTCCTAAACGAAGTTGTAAGCATCAGTCAGACATCACATGTCAACATTGTCAGCCTACTTGGCTTTTGTTTGGAAGGATCCAAACGGGCGCTTGTCTACGAGTACATGCCTAATGGTTCTTTGCAGAACCATATTCATTCAGAACTGGCTATAGAATGGGAGATGCTGCTCAAAATTGCTATTGGTATCGCACGAGGGCTGGAGTACCTACACCAGGGATGCAACACCCGCATCATCCATTTCGACATCAAACCACACAACATACTCCTTGATGAAGAATTTTGTCCAAAGATTGCAGATTTCGGCTTGGCAAAGCTGTGCCACCTCGACGACAGCATCCTTTCGACGGCGGAGGCGAGAGGGACAGTCGGTTTCATTGCCCCCGAAGTGTTCTCGAGAGGCTTCGGAACCGTCTCGACAAAATCAGATGTTTATAGCTATGGAATGGTGCTCCTGGAAATGGTTAGAGGAAGAAATGGGATGGAAGTTCCAGACAATTCTAGTGAAACATTTTTCCCACATTGGGTTTATGATCATCTGGTGAGGACTACGCGTAGTTGCCAAGTTGGGCATAGCACTGAAGAGATTGTACGAAGGCTGACCTTAATTGGCTTGTGGTGCGTACAAATGATGCCTGAAAATCGCCCTTCCATGAGCAGAGTTATAGAGATGTTGGAGAGGAAAATCAGTGAGCTGGAAATGCCGCCCAAGCCGTTCATCTGCTCCCCATCTCAGTCTACAGCCATTTCGTCCTGTAACTCTGTTGTTGTTATGGTGCAGTCGTCATGATACACATCAGGTTGTCAAGCATCAGGATAATTTTCATTCTTTTTCAATTTGAGGGCAGGTTCTATTAATATATGCCTAGCAATATTCCATGTCCTTTTCTAAAAAGAAAAAGGAAATTGTGGACAGCTGCCGAGAGAGAGGCACTTACCTCAGTGCCGTGGGTACAATGAAGTGAGAAGCAGATTGTCTCAGCATCACCTGCAGTCATATGTCATCTGAGAAACTGTCAGATTTGATAGATCAACGGCTTAGATCTATTTTGATCCGAATTCATGAGTGTTGTTTGCAGAGGGACCTATTTGTCGTAGACTCCGTTTCTACCACCTGACTGCAAGTGATGTTGATTTTTTTTTTCCAATGAAGTTTGAAGCAGTCAAAGTGTCTACAGTGGAATTCATATCGGTATATAGCTAGAGTTTAGAGCACACAAATGTAATCTGAGTTGAAATATTTGTAGTCTCTACAGTTTTGATCAAGATCAGTGTAATTAAAAAGGTATAATTTTCAAACTGAGATTGTGTGCTGCACATCCAGTGACAGTCATCTTCTCTATATGAGATCAGAACTCTTTGGACCAAGGCAGGCATAACGCATAGGTTTTGCAATACCCATCAAAACAAACTTCATAGCATCTATGCCATATTGTACGTTTCATATGTGTTTGTTATTTACACAGTGCGCAAGGGCGCGCTCACTCGACTAGTTTGTAGTATTTGAGATACGAACCGAAGTTCAGCCTGTGTTTTCTACATGTAATGGTCCATATTATACAATGATTTTTTTTAGAACAATGGTTTCCTTGCTTTAGAACAACATCTAGTACATCGTTTTCTAGTACATTTCCCATACAATGAAACATTCAAAGCGTCTATAGTGGAATTCCTCTTGGATTGTGATTGTCAACGGCTGAAGGCTCTCTCCTTAGCCCGACATATCCTCTGAAGCCTGGCACACAAATCAAATCCGCGTTGGAATGTCTACGTATGTACAATTTCAATTGAGCATCGTTATAATTAAATTAAATGGAAAAAATTCTCTGCATCCATTTCGTAGCCTGTTGGCTATGCAGCCCTGCTCTTACGTCCGACACATGGACTTTCTGGGACGATCCAACTGTCCAACGGAGTGAGTGGTTTGAATCTGCCCGACGCATCCTTGGCTCGGCTGCATCCTCGGCTTGGCTCCAATGCGCTACACTGAATTACCAAGCCGATTCTTCTTCCTTTGGATTGTTCCACTATATCCACGTGTCGGGCATCCGGCTAGGGCTGCCCAGGCACAGTTTACGAACCATATAAGAGGGTTTTTTTCTCGATTAAAAGGTGCCATTTTCAAACTGGATGCCCTGTCTTGATGGTAGATTGTGTGGTGCACATCCATTGATATTCCTCTCCTCTAGCCTCTAACTGAGGTCACAAGTCACAGCTGTTTGGACGTACCAAGGCAGGCAAAACCCTGCCATTAGCCAAAGATTTTACGGACCTGAAGGGTGCTTCTAGGCAGAAATATGAAGACCGGTCAAACAGTTCCGTGCTTGGAAGGAAACGGGCATAATAGACCAGTCCCTTCGATCTGTGACTCTTCCTCTCTTCATTAAACCGTAGCTAGGGATGAGCAGACGAATCAGCCTAAGTCCTGTAACTGCTGTTGCTCAGCTTCTTTTTCATCGTTCGATGATCATGGAGCTGGTTTTAATCATACTAGCATCCTTGCTGTGCTCGGCTGCAGCCGTCGTCTCCTACGGGAGTTGCATGCCGGCGCGATGCGGGGACCTGAGCATCTCGGACCCGTTCTCGCTCGGCGGCGTGCAGCCGGTGGAGTGCGGCTTCCCGGCCTTCGAACTGGCGTGCGAAGCTGGCCAGGCGTACCTCACCAGGAGCTTCAGGGAGCGTCTGTACCGCGTGCTCAACATTTCCTACGAGACCAACTCGCTGCTGGTGGCCGTCGAGGCCACCTTCTCCGGCGACAATACATGCCGCGTCCCCGACTTCAACATATCCTCCAGTCTCGCCCTCTACCCGCTCAACATCAGCGACAGGAACAAGAATAGTCTCGTCTTCCTCTACAACTGCAAGCTTCCTTCTCAGAAACTACTGTCGCCGCCATGTCTTAACCACACGATCGGAGCTTACGTCTCTGAGAAGAGGGACGCGGAGGGCATCCCACCGCTATGGGCTCGAAGTAACTGCAGCTCTGTGAGCGTGCCGGTGCTTGCGTTCCAAGAGGAGAAGAATCCAGCTCATGACTACCAGCGATTGATCAGAGAGGGGTTCTTCGTGGAGTGGCCTGCGAGTGCGACGGGAGAGTGCGGTAAGTGCAGGCGGCACGGCGGTGAGTGCAGGTTCGTGGAGCTCTCGTTCCAGTGCTTCTGCGACGGACGGCCCTGCCCCATAGGTAAGGAAATTGCCTTGCATGAGTGTAATTTTGAGAAACCATACATGAGACATGCTATATTCAATTATCCTAATTTCGCCTTTTAACTTGAACAACGGGTGCTCCTCTTGCTTTTGCAAATTTGAATTTTTGCATTTTAGGCTGCAAACAAATTAGAAAAAAAGTCAAAAGAAAGAAAAACTGTCACTGGTTCAATAGAAAAGATGCGCTAATGTAAAGCCAATCTAGCTGGGCATTACACTTGTAGACAACAAAAAAAGGCTACCCAGGATAGTATAGTAATCTTTGGAACAGAAAATGGGATTAATAAAAATAAGTGAGAATTCTGTAACGAAGGAGACGCTCTCTTTGGTAGCGCCTAAGAATTATTACCTTCGTGCAACAGATACTCCATTTAGAATTGGCCTGGTACCAGTGTCATATATGTACTTTTTTCAGTTGTACAAACGCTAAGGTGTACTTTTAATCGAAGTGCAAAAATAGCATAGCAAGTACAGCTATATTTTTTATTAGTTGCACATTTATGCAAAATATTCTGTTACGACTCTGTAAATGAACGCCGTTTTGAAATGAATCTTACCTTATGTATCTTCTCTATCTTCGCACCCGCTCCTAGTACTCAGCGCTTGTTCCCAGTCTACAAGATCCTTCCTTCAAACACTTTCTCCACAGGCAGTCCAAAAAGCCACTGATACACATCCCATAGCCTACCTTGTATAGCTGGCCAAGTGGGCCGGGCTAAATGGGTCGGCACGAGGCACGACTATTTTAGTCCGACACAAGCACGGTCCGGCACGATGTGCAGCTGAGCCGGGCCAGTCCGAAGCACGACACGGGCTGTGCCTGGGCCTAGGCACAGGCCCGTTGGCATGGCCCGTTTAAGGTGGCCCGATTAGGCACGACAACGGCCCGTGTAGCCCATTAGGCCCGGCACGGCACGACATGGCACGGCACAGTCCGGTAAGTCCGTGGAACTTTTATTTCACACTTAACGTTAAATACATTTAATTTGATCAATTTATGTTTAAAATTTAAAATTTAAAATATTATATAACTATTTTCTGTAATTTTTAGGGGAAAAAATGAAGTTTATTTTTTTCGAGCTTCGGGCCGGCACGGCCCGACGGGTCCATCGGCACGCTACGGCCGGTCTAAAAACACCCGAGCCATGCTTGGGCTTAGGCTTGCGGCCTGCGGGCCAGCACGGCACGACCCAATTATTTAATAGGCCATGCCGGGCCGCTTGGAAAGGGCATGAGCCTGACCGGGCCCGGGCTGTGCCGGCCCGTTGGCTAACTATACTACCTTGTAGATGATATCAGGGCAGGTATAGTTCATAATTATAGTTTTTCTGCATTCCATGAACACATGGCTATTATTTTTACCCTTTTGTTCTCGGTCCTTACTGGGGACAGTTTCAGTCGCCCATGAAACAAGAGCTTCTTGTTTAGTTTGCCTGCATTCTATTGCTCTCTTTTCAGCATTCTGTTTCTTAAAGGAAAGAAAAAACATTAGTTTCCTTAAAACCTGGAGAAAACCATTTTCGACAAATTTAGTGTATCCGATGTTCTGATACGTCCATATATTTTTCTTTGGCAGAATGGAAGAAACACAGCAACAACATAATTTTGATTGGTATGTTTCTGTTACCATTAATAATTTACTTGTTCAAAAATTGAACAATTTTTCCTGTTCTGTCTTAGTTTCAGTGTTAGCTGCCACCAGCTTGACTCTTACAAGCATTGTTTGGATAATGTACCGCCGAAAGAAAAAGCAAAATTTGTTCATCCACAAGTATACAGGCAATGAATCAAACATAGAGGAAATGCTAAAAGGGCATGATTCTCTAACCCTGAAAAGGTACAGATATTCAGAGCTAAGGAAAATAACAGGATCCTTCAAGGAGAAACTGGGAGAAGGTGGCTATGGTACGGTATTTAAGGGCAACTTAGAAGATGGCCGCATGGTTGCTGTGAAAATGCTGAAAGGGTCAAAAGGAAATGGAGAAGACTTCTTGAACGAAGTGGTGAGCATCCGTAGGACATCCCATGTAAATATTGTCAACTTAATTGGTTTTTGTCTGCATGGATCTAAGAGAGCACTTATTTACGAGTACATGGCCAACGGTTCACTTGATAAGTATATTTATTCAGAAGAATCTAAAATGGCCATAGGATGGGATAAGTTGAAACTCATAGCAATTGGCATTGCGAGAGGCTTAGAATATTTGCATCGGGGCTGTAATACACGCATCATCCATTTTGATATTAAGCCTCACAATGTGCTTCTAGATGAAGACTTCTGTCCGAAAATTGCAGATTTTGGATTGGCAAAACTGTGTCGCCTCAAGGATAGTGTCCTCTCCATTATTGAAGCAAGAGGTACCATCGGTTTTATTGCTCCAGAAGTATTTTCTAGAGGTTTTGGAGTTGTCTCCACTAAATCAGATGTTTACAGCTATGGTATGGTGTTGTTAGAAATGATAGGAGGAAGGACAAATGTCAAAGAAAATACCGAGAATTCAAGCGAAGCATATTTTCCCAACTGGATCTACGACCGTTTAGTGAAAGATCTGCATAATAATGAAGTAACATGTGAGACAGAAGAGATTGCAAGGCAGATATCCCTAGTTGGCTTGTGGTGCATACAGACCAGCCCAGTAGATCGTCCTTCCATGAGTAGGGTCATAGAAATGCTGGAGAACAACATAAGTGAACTGGAAATGCCTCCCAAGCCTTTCCTTTCATGTCCATCACAGCCATGATGGTTTTCATCTTATAACGAAAGCTTCTCTACTGGGAGACTTTAAAGTTCCATAATGTATGCAAAGTCGTCAGAATGTATGTTATCATTAAACATTTTAATATATTCTTATTGCCTACTACCCCCATTCTGAAATTTTGTCACCTGCTAGTTTACATTTGAACAAGGTGGCGTCAACAATTATTCTAAGCTGAATCATCTCGACAAAATCAGATGTTTATAGCTACGGAATGGTCCTCCTGGAAATGGTTCGAGGAAGAAATGGAATAGAGGAAGTTCCAGGCAATTCTAGTGAAACATTTTTCCCACATGGGCCCTTCCTTGAGCAGAGTTAGAGATGTTGGAGAGGAAAATCAATGAGCTGGAGATGCCGCCCAAGCATTCATCTGCTCCCCATCTCAGTTTACCGCGGTTTTGTACTGTAACTCTGTTGCTGTTATGGTGCTGTCGTTGTGCTACACATCAGGTTGTCAAGCATCAGGATCATTTTCCTTCTTTTCAATTTGAGGAGCAGGTCTTATTAAGTATATGCCTGGCAATGTTCTGTGTCTTTTTCTAACAGAAAAAAGGAACTTGTGGGCAGGTGTATGTGGTGTAACACTGTGACTTTACAGAGTAGCAGTGTTAATCCCATTTTTTTTTTTTATGTTTACGTTTTGTAGTTGTATTTTGATGTACAGCTGGTGTTTTCTTGTCCAGTTAGGTTTCAGTATGAAATGAGAATATGAGGAGCAAATCTGAAACTGCGGAACTATAGGTTTAGTCAGATAAACCTCCGCATACATTCTCTTTTTCCTATATATATATGCCTTGGTCACTACATAGTCTCACATAGGAGTGTTAATAGGTGCAACTAAGGTTAACTTATGAACCTTTTTAATTAAAAAAATAAACTAATTTTTCAAAAGTGAAGAAAATTTTAAAAAATTAATTTATTTTTTTAACTAAAGAAGTTTGAAGGGTGACCTAATGATCTTCAACTTTCACCCCTAGTCTCACATACACGCCTTCCAAATCCACGGTCCTTCGGTCATCTCATCCTCTCATGCCTATGAACCTGAACCCACCACGGTTCCATAGCTTTGTTGTGTCGCGCTGTTCGTCATCAGATCAGGTCGCTGGCTTGCGGCCGTCGTCGTTTGTGCTAGTGGCTATCGAGCCCTAACCCCTAGTCAACGATGACTCCAATCTTAGATCGATCTGCCCGCCACACACGCCAAACTCGCTGTCCTCGTAATCATTCTTGATGAGCCAACAGCCAAGTCTCCGATGCAAGTCTCCGCACAATCCATGGCAGATTTTGATCCACCCCTCTGTTCTGTCACTCGACAGACACCTAATGTTCTGATGGCTCCAGTCTCGTGCGCGGACGATAATGGATTGGGTGCCCAGTCAACGAGTCCAATGTTTCGGCCACCTCACACGACTCTTCATCGCCCCTAAGTGGTCGGGTGAATTTTCTTTGGCCTGTGTCGTCGCACAGCTCGTCGCCAGTTTCAACTCACTCCGATCCGTGGCGACTGCAGTCGTCGAAAGCTTCTGATTCTCCCATGGCTCCGGCGCCCTTGCTGCTGCTCTGCTTCCTCTCTCCAGTCTGGGCGGCCTTGTCGTTACCACTGACGCTTGCGGCTGCGGCGGCGGCAGACGGGCAAGTAGGAGGAGAATCCTGCTCGCCGGTGCGATGCGGCAACGTGAGCATCAGTTTTCCGTTCCGGATCGTACCGGACCAAGCGATGGACTGCGGTCTTGTAGGGTTCCAGGTTCTTTGCTCTAATAACACCCCGTACCTCGGCTACGCGCGTATCTACTGGTTCCAAATCCTCGACATCTTCTACGGCAACGGCTCCTTGATCATCGCCGATGTCCACAAGCTCCGGGACTTCAATGCCTCCGACCCCAGTTGTCACGCCCCGACGAACAACAGCTCCACAAACCTTGGGTACCCGTTCTCCATCAGTCCCCTGAACCAGAACCTCATCTTCCACAACTGTAGGAAGGCGCCGGCAACGGCGGAAAGGGGGAAGCAGCTTTTGGACACGGTTTGCCGGAACAACACGTTTGTCCGCGTCGCCGAGAGTTACGACCAGTCGGGAGGTTATGGTCGCTATTTCTTGGAGGGCTGCGACGCCACCGTGGTGCCGGTGCTCGGAGGATCTGGCAAGATGAACGCCAGCAAGTACAGAGAACTGATCAGCGATGGCTTCCTCTTGACATGGGAGCCGTCGCCACTATCGCCGCCGATGCCAAGTAAGTTCACTCTCAGAGCTAATAAATCAGTTTAGCAGGAAAACAGTTCATGCATTTGGCCAAAAAAAATAGAGAGAAAAGCTTCGAAAAGTATGATGCGTTAAAGCCCGTCAAGTGCACTCTCGCTAGAACAGAGCACGGGTGCGGGTATTTTCATCCACCGATTAGGATTTTATTCATTAGTTTGCTAAGGACGTATGGCAATCGTCGTCCTCAAGTGCGGTGGCCGGCGTCTTCTCCGCAGCCGCCACCTTGCCTTCCGGGTTCCGGCAACACAGAAACAGGGACATATTAATTGGAACAACGAATTCGAAATAGGAGTATAACAGGGAGGAAGGGAGACGACTAGTCAACCCATGGGTGTTGAACACGACTGGTCAAACGGTCGGCCACCGGCCTTTCTACACCTATTAGCTCATATCCGTCCCGTTCCATCATCCCGTTGCACCAGTCGCCGATCCGTTATGCGCCTGCTCCAATCCACCTACACGTTCTGGCTGGAGGAGCCTGGCGGGCAGCGCTGCGGGTCGCCGTCCTTCCAGCTCAAGTGCAACGGCAGCGGCGCGTTCCTCAGCCGCTTTGTTAACCATCCACAATGTAATGGATGTTGGACATCACAGAAATCAAGCAGCGGTGCTCATTTTCTCTATTCTTCCATAGTGTAAGCATCAGTGATGAAAGATGGTGTATTAAATGCAAAGCCATCTAATATTCTTTTTTTGTCTTCACGCGATTTTTTTTTATCATCAAACAATGAGTGCTAATACTTTCACCGATGCTGAGATTTTGGTCTGAAGACCTGATCCGTGCAGTGGTGGCATCGGTGTCCGAATGATAAAAACTGATTCAAACACCGATTCAAATCACACATTATGGGTGGTTATCTGAAGGTCACAACGCTGACATCGATGCTTGCACCTGTCACGCATGAGAGAAAACGAAGATTGCACCCGATGCTTACACATTCACCCGGTGCTAAATTTTAGGTTCAAGCACCTCTACTCACAGTGGAGGCACCTGGTTTTTGTCATGTCGTCCAAACACCGATTGAAAACAGCACACTGTAAGTGGTCGAATCCTACCGGGTGGTCAGCATCTTCGTCGACAACAGCTCCTTCCAGTTCCACTTCCACGTGGTCGACGAGAACTCCCGCCCAACACCAGCTGCCCGGCGTTAAGAGGCTGTTTGGTTCGCGTACACAGTAAGCTTTATCAAAATTTAGAGTTATCAAATTACGAGTAACGTCAAAACGTTAATAAAATAATTTTGTTTAGATTGTAATTTTATCAAATTTTTTAAACTACCAATTTATTGGTAAAGAAGAGTGTTTGAATTGCAATCATACCCACGTTTACCAAATGAATTTAAGTATGATATACAGAACTCGTGTCATAAAAAAAAAATTAGTGCGAAATATTATCAAATGAGATCTCATTTTATAGAATAAATTGTAATAAGTTTAATAGTGAAAACAGATTATTTATCTAATATATAGTTTGAGAGATAAAACAGTTTTAATCTAGCAATTTACTAAATCTCGAAAATTGTGCAACCAGCCAAAACACTCCACGTAAGTGGTTCCTGTGTTGGCAACACAGCTCACCAGCGCGGGCGAGCGATTTTGCTGCCGTCGGTTCGACCAGCGTTGGCAACGTTTTCTCTTTGGCGTATCCAAATTTTATTTGGTAATCCAATGTTTGGCTGAGAAGCAAATAATAACCAAATTTTGAAAGCTCACCAAATATTGATAAAATATTTATTGGTAGCAATTCAAATACACCCTAAACTTCATCACCTCAATCGGCATCGGCCTGGGTCCGTTTCTCATCAGCGCCATCAACTATGAACTATTTTTCCTCTCGAAGTGTAACGCTGAGTTTAGGATATTTTAAATTTCTCGACGAATTGGCTCGTTTTACTGGTACCAGTCTAATCTGAAAGTAGGATACCATCCATAGGCTTATGCCCCAATAGGAAGAAAAATGGCCCCAGCACAGACCAATTGAACATAGAGCTGGTTTATAACTAGTAGTAGTCATTTTCCTGAAATTCTTTAATCACACAGGCAATGCAAGTGGTACTAACGGATTCGGTGCTTCTCAATAATCTGTTTGACTACTATCTTCGTGCCAAAAACGAAGCGACTTTAGCTATGAATCTGGACAAGTGTTATGTAGCAGCGAGTGGCATAGTGTTTATCAATAATAACGCTGCGTGTTTATTGCCTTTTGGCCATGTTAGGAGCAATATAAATGTTGAATAAATAAAGATTATTTTGTCTTAAAATGTGGAGTGTCTGCTTAAGTCCTTCCATTTTTTCTTATTACACTGATTGAGAAAGTTACTCTATTGATGTGGACACTGGGCCTACTGAATTATAGTCAATTGACTTTGGTTGATGTATTCAACAACACTACTTACGATGCCATACTGATGCTCCTGTTCCTATTTGTTTTCCAGTGACAGCTGACTTGAGGAAATGTCTTAGAAGTGCCAATCAATGCACCTTCTTGTCTATATAAAAATGATTGAATCTATCATTTTGCATTTAGGCTTCTACTAGTCTTACTGAGCACTGTAGTATTTAAATGAAGAGCAGACGTACTTCCTTGACCTAGCTCGCTAATCTCACTGACCTCTCAACCTCAGTTCCTCATCAGCACAACCAACTACAAGCACATCAATCCACTGACGAGGTACGCCAGTCGGCTGCCCTTCCCGGCTGATTCCATCTTTAGCTAACATGTCTCCAGCCTTGCTTCTCCTCCCGCTCGTTGCCTCCTTGCTCAATCTCCATGACACCGCGCACGCTGATTGCGAGCCGGCGACATGCGGAAACCTCATCGTCAAGTACCCATTCTGGCTCGGCGGCGTCAATGAGACGTCATCGCCCTGCGGCCACCCGGCCTTCCAGGTTTGGTGCGGCAACGGCAGAAACAGCGTGGCCACATTGAGAGGCTCCCGATCCAAGTCCTCGGCGTTGACTACGTCGACAACTCCTTCGTCGCCACCCACTCCAGGATCGCAGCCGTCGATGGCGTCTGCCGCACCGACTTCAATATCTCGGTGAGCATCGCCTTGACCCCGTTCAAGTTTAGCATCAGGAACCGGGCCCTGTGCTTCCTCTACCGCTGCAACGGGACGGAGCCACGCGGGCCCGAGTACGTGAACGCCACCATGAACTGCAGCGGTCCCATCTACGCGTATCTCGCCGGGGGATACGACCGCGACACCCCGCCGCCGATCGCCACGGGTGGGTGCAAGTACACGTACTTCCCGGTGCTGGGGACCGAGGCGACGAACTTGACGGCGGCCGGATACAGCCGGCTTCTCAGGGACGGGTTCATCCTGGAGTGGCCGACGGTCGGCGTCGGCGACTGTCCCGCCTGCGTCGCGTCCGGTGGGCACTGCCGGTACGACAACGACGCGGCGGCGTTCGCGTGCCTCTGCCCCGACGGCAAGGAGGGCGCCGGGTTGACATGCGCGGGTGAGTCCCTCCCCTCCCACTTGAACCATGCACTGCTAGCTCTTGTCAGCTCGTGTGCACGCGAGCCGACGGCCAAATCGGCTTCCGCAAGTTTATCGATGCGTTGCTTCTTTCGGCGCCGCGTCAAGCCAGCCCTGTCCTTTCAATCCTTGACTCCGATGGTCACATGGAGACTTGTGGTGTTCTCCCGTATGCACGTAGTAGCTCTCAATCTTCATAATCCTTGACGGACTAATGAACATTAGTGGTGTTTCCCCCAATCTTCATATAGAAGTGGCTGGCTTGAGACCGTACTGATGGTTTTCTACTCTACTAATGATGTGTGTATTTATATGCATAAGTACATGCCCAATTGGTGGTGAAACTAATGCATTAAGGGCCCTTTGACAGAGATCCACGGAGTTGATTCTCAGACAAAATCAGAAAAGTTATGCCAAACATTGTTTTTTTTAAAAAAAAGTGATTCTTGGCTAAGTTTTTAAAATGATTATCTGAAATAAACTAAGAGATTGAGAGCTGAAAAAAATATTCTTCAGATTCAGTGAGATGAATCCTGATTCTAGGAGTTTATCGTAAAAAATAAAAAAAAATCACTTATTACCAGAGAATCACTTTGCGCAAAGAATCACCTTCAGAGAATTTCTGCAAATGACCACACAGCTCCGTTATTAACATGTTCTTCGCCAATGCTTCACAAGGTTTTAGAAACCGGTGCCAAACCGATTTTTGGCGAGCTAAAAAACCAGCCTGCTAGCAGATTTTACTACAATGCCATGCTTGATTTTCGGTTGAAAACCAGTCACCTACCTAAACCGGACCGGTTTCATCGAAAACCATAAAAACCGATCGATTTTCACCGGTTTCTAAAACCTTGATGCTTCAATTCCATGAAAGACTAGCGGGGTTGGGATAATATTACTCCCTCACTCCCATTTAATTTGTCACTTCGCTTACCAAAGTTTTTCCAAATTAATCGTCATTCTCACTTCAGAATACATCTCACCTCCCATGCATCTTTATCTCACCTCTCTATTTTTTATACATTATAAATTTTCCATCTATCTTAATTCTTGTATCCAGATAGAAAATCCCGACGGAGGGAGTAGATTTTTTGAAAGGCCAAGTAGATGCATTGAATCTCTGCGCAATGGAATCAAATTTCTATGAATGTAGCAAACCTTTGAAGTCGAGGCATTTCTCACCTTCGCTTCACCATTTAGCAATGTCTCTCTTCCCTCTTGCATCGCCCATCTGTAAACCAAGGGGGCTGGAAATATTATATTTGTTCCTTTCTTTTGGAAAACCGTCAATGCATTACTACTGGTATTGCTTTTGCTAATTAATATTATGTGTTTCTTCAGGGGACAAGAAGACTGGCACAAAGATAATAGTAATAATAATGATAGGTAACGTCACAATCTTTTCTTATGATCTTGCATAATCATCTAGCTCAATACAAAGATTAAGTTCAGCTTATGAAAGAACACAAAAGTACTGTCCTAAAACTAATATTGTTTATTGTGTTCATTTATACTACTGAGACTGGCCAACTTGGAGCAAATAACACTTCCCTTTTTCCTTCTTTCAGAACCTTTCAATTGTTTTTTTCTTAAAAAATAAGAGAATCATAAAATGATGGATATGAAACATAAATTCCCATATAGTACTTCTTTTTCAAAGAGAAAATAATATCTATTTCAATCTCAATGTTGATAGCAGCAGCTGGAAGCTTGCTCCTTCTGTGCATTTATATGCTGATATGGCATCCAAAAGGGCAAAAACTACGTCTCTACCTTTACAAAAGGACAAGCAGAAGCAATGAAAGGAACATTGAGGCTCTAATATCATCACACGGATCACTAGCTCCAAAAAGATACAAGTACAGAGAAATAACAAAAATAACATCCTCTTTCAATACTAAGCTTGGAGAAGGCGGTTATGGTGTGGTTTTTAAAGGAGTGCTACAGGATGGTCGTCTAGTTGCTGTGAAACTCTTGCATGACTCCAAAGCAAACGGGGAGGACTTTGTGAACGAGGTTATGAGTATTGGCAGGACCTCTCATGTGAATATTGTTAGCTTGTTTGGATTTTGTTTGGAGGGGTCAAAACGAGCTCTTATATATGAGTACATGCCCAACGGTTCTTTGGACAAGTACATCTATTCAGAGAATCCCAAATCAATTTTAGGATGGGAAAAGCTCTATGAAATAGCAGTAGCAATTGCTCGTGGATTAGAATACTTGCACCATAGTTGTAACACGCGTATTGTCCATTTCGATATTAAGCCTCAAAATATCCTTCTTGATCACAGTTTTTGCCCCAGAATTGCTGATTTTGGTTTAGCTAAACTGTGTCATACCAAGGAGAGCAAGCTTTCAATGACAGGTGCCAGAGGAACAATTGGATTCATTGCTCCTGAAGTGCACTCGCGAACCTTTGGAGTGGTTTCAACAAAATCAGATGTTTACAGCTATGGAATGATGTTGTTAGAGATGGTTGGAGGAAGAAAGAATGTGAAATCAGCGGTCGAAAAGTCCAGTCAAAAGTATTTTCCAGAATGGATATATGACCACTTTGCTGAGGATGATGGGTTACAAGCTTGTGAAGTTACACGAGAGGTTGAGGAAATCGCTAAAAAGATGAGTTTGATTGGCTTGTGGTGCATACAAATATTACCTATGCATCGTCCTACAATAACCAAAGTTTTAGAAATGTTTGAAAGAGGTTCTAACGAATTGGACATGCCACCAAAGCAAAACTTCAGTCAAATACTGTAAGATACATTCTCTGCATATTTCTGCGGCTGTGCAGTGTCATCTTAAACTAAACTAATAGACTCAACTTTTTATTTTTCAGCGAAGATTCAGCATATAACTTTAGTGGAGAGAGCACAAGCAGCAATCATTCAAAAATGCAGGCTTATAGTGAAGCTATAAAGATCAAGGAGATGAACCTGACTAATTCAAAACTGCTACAACGTTTACCAACGTTATAAGACAGACGATATTCTAGAGTAAGTAAAAGGACCTGAATTAGTATTTTAAACTTCCTAACTGGGAACAGATAGACCCCTGCGATATAAGACTCTATGAGGCATTGCCTCCAAGATGGAGAAACACATATTGTTGACATATGGATAAAATATTTGATATATCCGAAGCATATTTATATTTCCTTATTAAAAAATTATCGATTTCTGCTTCACTAACTATCCCATACTGTTTGTATTCTGAAATTCCCTTGATCCTAATGGGCTCATCTGTGTCAGTATCACACAAGGTAATAGAATTACTAGATGCTACAGTTCTGGAGCGATGCAGCTTATAAAGCAGGGAAGCAGGGCTATTGACCTAATCCAACTGCTCAAGGGCTTCAACGCTGAGTCAGTGTAGTACATTGCAACAGCCTAAACAACCAATCAAGCTCAGACACGGCATGCCCACTGGGCACCACAAACTCATAGCAGTGGATGGTAAATATATGGCAGAATTAGAACCGAAGTGCAGGATGTTACTTACTCGGTTCCTTGGATGCCACTGTCTGTCCGACCCTCCCAAGGCATCACCCCAAGGGCACTCGGACGGGTGATGAGGGATTCATGGGTCTTTGCCATCGGAGGCGCGACACGGCGTGAGCGGCGATACTGGATTGGTCCCCTATCTGCCGCCCTAGCCACTGCAACCAAACCGGCGCTGCGGGGTGGGGGACCTGCTGGTTGCTTGGGGATTTCCTCATTGCGATGACGCTATCTCCGGACGAGTGGTTGTTTGTGGTTGGGAACGGTGGTGCCTGGTGCTGCTGTTCACCGCCGCGCTTCACCACGGCGAGACGGCAACTGCAGCAGCGTGGCGGCAGAAACCGCGACGGCCGTATCAGCCGCCGTCTGCCGAGGCGGAGAAGAGAGGACTCCACAAGCTGCCGAGCCCATTCAGATTGAGCCCAGGCATAAGATGGAAATGTCGACGCCAACTACGGCCCATCGTAAAAGGCCCAAGTCTTCACATGTTGCATTGTTTGTGGTCCACAGGTGCAGAATTTCTGATGCGCGCTAGGCCGTCAAAACCATCAAACTCTGATGCAAACTCACTCAAACCATCAAAAGCCGTTCTATGATCTATTTCGCTCTCCACGAACCTCCTTTATCATTTGAATATGAGATGCGAGCCGCTTCTCGTATTTCCTCACAGGAAAGGGTCTGCTGTGCCATGGAGTATTCAAAACACCTGCTGTGTTATTCCTCTCGGATTGGGAATTCCAGCACCAAGTTCCTCACCTTGGCTACTGTGGCAGCTGCGTCAACAGGGAATTCCAAGCCGTTCCAGGCACGCTGTGGTTGCGTCCAAGTAAACCAGAGTCTTCTTAACCATCAGAGCTCAGCCAAAATTGTGGATGACCGATCCTGCAAGGTCTAGTCCTCTAGACTCGCACGTAGCCAGACAACGTTTTCCTGTTTTGTCCAGTTCTTTGAATCCATATACCATTGCCAGTCTCCGATTCAACCATTTTCTTCATCACGGCCGAAACCCAACCCAGTAATCCTTCTTCTCCTCGATGTCTCGGAGCTTGTCGGTCTTATTTATCTCGGCAGCGTGGGCGGCCGCGGCGTTGCCAATGGTATTTGCTACAGCAGCAGACGACCGGCAAGGAGGAGAACCTTCCTCACCCGTGCTATGCGGCAACGTGAGCACAGCCTTCCCTTTCGAGGTTGTCCAGGAGCAGGCGACGGAGAGAAATGGCGACGAGATCAGGTTCCAGGTTCGTTGCAGCAACAATACCCCGTACCTCGGGTTCTACGGGACTCTATTCGGGTTCAAAATTCTCGACATCTTCTACGGCAACGGCTCCTTGGTCATCGCCGATGTCCACAAACTTCAGGACTTCAACGTCTCCGGCCCCTCAGGCTGCCACATCCCGAGGGTAAACAGCTCCACCAAACTCGGCGCCTACCCATTTTCAATCAGCGCTCACAGTCGGAACCTCATCTTCTACAACTGCATCAAGCCGCCGGTGCCACGCGAGGGGCTCGTGGAGACGAGCTGCGGCAACACCAGCTTCGCTCGCATTGGCCGGAGTTACCACGATGAGTCGGGCGCCTATCAAAGCTACTTTCTGGAGGGCTGCGAGGCTACCATCGTGCCGGTGCGTGACGGTTCTGGCTGGTTGAAGGCGAGCAGATACGAGGAACTCATCAGTGACGGCTTCCTCGTGACATGGCAGCCGCCGCCGTCGCTGGCGCCACTGTCAAGTAAGTTCACCCGTCAGACTATAAAAAATTCATTTGATCAACGAATACTGAAAAATCAAAAACAGTGCATCTATTTGTTATACTAAGTTCTGGACTTCCGGTTCCACTCGTGAAGTTTTTATGGAGTCAACGGCTGGGCATATTGAGCTTTTCCTATTCTGAAAAAGAACCAGATAGTGCTAGTGCAGCCTCCCTCTCGGCCACGGCATTTACTAGCTCGAAGATCCTATCACTATCAGTTCATGCCACTAAGCGAGCTTCAAGCTTGGATTGATCCGTTAAGTTTCGGGCCTCGGAGTTGGGCCTCCAGAAGTATCTTAGCAGCCCAAGTATTAAATAACCAAACCAAAACCTGCTGCTGATTAATCTACTGATTAGTACCACATCGCCGGATTTTGGAGAGTGCAAGCATGAGAAGGCGATAAGATGCGACGCATGGGTGCCTCACAATGCATACCTTTCTCGGCCTTTTGGCTAAGATCAAGTGTAGTATCTGTTCTTATCAGTTTAATATCTGATATGTGGGCCATGGGCCCGCTTTGATATTAAATTTATTTTTTGTGGGGGAGAGTCTGCTTACAATGGCTTGCCATTGAGGCTCTCGAGTGTCGCCCAGGCGTTTGCACTACAGCCTAGGCCTGGCACACCCCAACCAACTCTAATGTTTCAAACAATTTTCTCTAGCATATTTTTGCACTGCTTCTATGCCCATATGCATGCTTCATGTCCTTGCTGCATCAAGGGTTTCCCCTGCTGTATTTACTCAAAAAAATGAAACATAAGCAACAAGTATTCAGGCCCAAGGTATGCGAGGACTGAACATCTCCTACCCATTCTGGTACTTGGTCTTGTACGCTTAAGATAGAATAGCTTGAGATCTGAGTTTGTTTTCCTTTGCACATCAGGATAAAAAATGTGCTTGTCAATTCAATGTACCTAGAAATGCATTTGAACATCTTTTTGTACTGTGTTCGATGATCTGATATAATGTTCTATTTTTTCCAGAATACAAGAGGCAGAAGCACAACGTTAAGTTAATTTTAATAGGTATGTTTCTTTGCTACAGACAATAGTAAAATCAGCTCCATACTATAAATTAGTATTTCTTGCCACAGCACTAGTAACTCTTTTGGAATTTTGATTATACAAGGTATGAAAATAAAATGATGCATGCTAGCATTTTCTTTTCACATATTACTAAAACTGGACATGCAAATTGTAACTTGTAATTCATTTATGTCCAATGTCAGTTTTTCTCTCCGCTACAGCCAGCTTGGTTCTATCATGTCTGGTATGGATAGCGTGCCATCAGAAGAAAAACATCACTTTGTTTTCCCAGAGTTACACACCAAATATAGAAGAAATATTAAAAGAGAACGATTCACTCATCCCAAAAAGGTACAAGTACTCAGAACTAAAGAAACTAACAGGATCCTTCAAGGATAAAATAAGAGAAGGAGGCTACGGTGTGGTATTTAAGGGCAACTTTGAAGATGGTCGCACAGCTGCTGTGAAAATACTAAAAGGATCAAAAGGAAACGGAGAGGAGTTCTTGAACGAAGTAGTGAGTATCCGTAGGACATCTCATGTAAATGTTATCAACTTACTCGGTTTTTGTTTACAAGGATCAAAGAGAGCACTTATTTACGAGTACATGGCCAACGGTTCACTAGATAAGTATATTTATTCAGAAGCATACAAAACAGCCGTCGGATGGGAAAAATTGCAGCATATATCAATTGGCATTGCAAGAGGCTTGGAATATTTGCATCGGGGCTGCAATACACGCATCGTCCATTTTGATATTAAGCCCCACAACGTGCTTTTAGATGAAGATTTCTGTCCGAAAATTGCAGATTTTGGATTGGCAAAACTGTGTAACCTCAAGGATAGTGCCCTCTCAATTGCTCAAGCAAGAGGTACCATTGGTTTTATTGCTCCAGAAGTATTTTCTAGAGGTTTTGGAGTTGTGTCCACTAAATCGGATGTTTACAGCTATGGAATGATGTTGTTAGAAATGGTAGGAGGAAGGATGAATGTTAACGAAAATATTGAGAATTCAAGTGAAGCATATTTTCCGAACTGGATTTACGATCATTTAGTGAAAGATCTGCAAAGTCATGAAGTCACATGTGAGATAGAAGAGATTGCAAGGAAGATGACCCTAGTTGGCCTGTGGTGCATACAGACTGGCCCAGTAGATCGTCCTTCCATGAGTAGGGTCATAGAAATGCTGGAGAACAAAACAGAACTGGAAATGCCTCCCAAGCCTTTCCTTTCATGTCCATCACAGCCACAATGTTTTTCATCTTATGACTAAGGTTGTTTCTACTGGGAGACCTTAAAGTACCATCATGTAATGCAAAATCATCAGAATGTATGTTATCATTAAACATTTTAAGATATTCTTATTGCTTATACATGAACAAGGCAATTCAGATTATTGTCTGTACTTTCTGATTCGAGTCTCTAAAGTTTAGAAAAAGGGGAAAAGGCCCAAATCATGTGAGTATGGGGTATCTAAAATCGGTCGAGGCCACTGGCACTAAGTTTTTTGAGTCTCAGTATTCTTTAATGTGGCATTTGGGAACAGGGAAATGGAGGTTGGGATTGGGATTGGGAAATGAATGAATAGTTAGGATTTAATAAGATGGACAAATGAAAGGTGCAGATCTTCTCTTTCGTTTCACAATCCCTATCTCACACATCATTTCCATATATCCAAATGTCACCTAACTGTGTCAAATTTCTTTTCATAAAATTTTTGGCATAACGAATCATGGTAGACCTAAACAATTATTTGCCTGTAGAAACATTTCCCTGTCACTATCCTTAAGAAACATTTTCTAAGCTCATTGAAACAGATCAGTGCGGAATCCAGGTCAGTAGTGCACCTTCATGAATCAAACATCTATTTAGTTAAAGTTGCGGTGCATACTTATGAGCATCCACAAATCACTGCGATGCATCGGAGACCTCATCAGATAATTGTAAGGTTGTGCATCCACCTTCTCAACGTCGTCCAACTGAATGCCAAAACCCAAATTAAAAATTGGGATACGATTTCTATCAACCTAATCAAATTTGATCTAACAAGTCTAACAAAACAAGTAACTAATTATAGCCAAGGGCAAGTATACTGCACACGAAAAGGGCGGAGCAAATATTCCTTACTTGGTTAAATGGTTGTCCGTGGGGGTCCGGTTCCTTCCCCCATGTCAGCGAACCCAGGGTCAGCAGGCAACAAATAGGTTTGTGACATTGCGCCATCGGTGGCACGAGATTGGATCCATACTGCAGCACCACATCAGCAGCTCCAAACACTGGCACGGTGGCAACAGCCTCCTCCGATCCACAGGTGGAGGCTCGCGTTTGATCGTCGGTTCCCTCACAACGGTGGCCGATGGCCGATGTCCACGGTCGCGCCGCGTAGGAGACGGTAGAGAACAGCAGCGGCTTGCGCTCGTGTTCACCGCCGCGCATCTTGACCGGCCACTGCCGCAGCGATGTAGCAGAAGTTCGTCGACGATGACGACGATCTACATGGGCTCGAACCGGATCCTCTGCTGAACATGGACTCATCAAGCTGCCAAGCCTATTCCTATTCCGGTCCGGGCCAAAAAATAAGTAGAGGAAAGGGTCGAAGGCCCATATAGCATCAATTCTCTACGGCCCATTTACAACGTTAATTTGCCAAGGACTGGTGACTGCCCCAAATGCAGCTCGTGTATGAACCTTCGCTTCTTCCCTGTGCGATTTATGAGCTCCGTGGTGTTGCAGGACCTTTTTGTGAGCAATCAGTTTGGCTCTTTAAAAACAAGTAATTTACAAATAACCCCAAAAAATTGTATTGTATTCTCTAGAATCTGTCCTCTTTTGCTCACATCACACCAATCAGTTTGAAGGGACCAAATGACACAAGAGATTCAACTAAGAAGGGTAATCCAACGTGACATTTGGTCACACCTGTCCACAATCGCTTTTGGCGTGACACATGTACATACACATATGTCAAGCAGTTTGGCGTGACTAAAAAGGGTCATATACTATACTCCTATATATAGAAATTATCGATGAAACACTAATTTAAAAGGGGTTAAATAAAAAATCTCAAGCTGCAAGATGAAGGCCCACCGGAGCCGTCCCGCATCGCAATCGGCGAACGTTTCAACCGATAACCATCCTGCATATCTATCTGTCATGGCGATCATCAGGTTGTGACGGCATGAGCATGACTACAGGTTGTTTTTAAGGTCTGTTTACATAATGACAATGTGATTCGTGTCAAACAAACAGCAGGTGAGGTTCCATCAAAGGACTGTGTGAGACATGACTTTTTGTCGCCAAAAAAAAAAAAAAAACAGTGAGACTGACCTTGGCCAGTATTCCAACACACCTGCCAGAACGCCCACGGCAAGGGTGAACCTCTCACGAGAACCTGCGAATAAGAGTCAGGATAGTAAGCAATGCACAACGGTCAGCATCTTCTAAGAATCCGATCAAGGT
This sequence comes from Zoysia japonica, assembly GCA_001602275.1. Lineage (NCBI taxonomy): Eukaryota > Viridiplantae > Streptophyta > Magnoliopsida > Poales > Poaceae > Zoysia > Zoysia japonica. The sequence goes on along the minus strand of BCLF01000005.1, from coordinate 4,393,528 downwards.
ATTCAGACCTCCGTGCATGGAATCCCATAAGAGACTAGATACTGATCGGTGACGATGACTGGATTAAGCTGGCCGACAAGACCGTGCAGTTACAAATGCAATGTATCAGTCTCCGTGCGGTGGCTCAGACTTCCACCGCGCCGCGCCTCCCTGGTCAGACGTGCTCGTGGGGCACTACGCTTCAAGATGATTGACCAGCCAAACCGTTCATCCACCATCCCAGCTCCTTTTATTCGTCCCTGAACCCTGTCTCCTCCAAGCAATTCTTCAACCCCCGCCTCGATGTCCCCAACCAGTTTGCTTGTGCTGTGTTTGGCTCTCTCCCTGGTGACAGCCAATGCACCAGACAATCAAGGGGCTAGCTGCTCGCCCAAGATATGCGGCAACCTGACAATCTCGGACCCGTTTGGGTTCGTCCCTGAGGAAGCAACGGACACAAACTGTGGGCGGCTGGGCTTCGAGGTCCATTGCAACAACAGCATTCCATACCTCGGGTACTACCGGCGCAAGTACCGGTTCCGTATCCTCAATATCTTCTACGACAACAGCTCCTTGCTTGTCGCTGATATCCACAAGCTTGAGGATTTCAGTGGATCAGACTCCAAGGGCTGCCATGTTCTGACCGCAAACACCTCCTCCAAAGTGGGCCTTCCGTTTTTGGTCAGCCCTGACAATTTGAACCTCATCTTCTACAGCTGCAACAAGACACCGGACTTCCTGTTGCATGATAGTGGGCTTGTGGAAACGAAATGCGCAAGCAACTTACTTGTTCGTGTTGGAGGGAATTACAATGACTCCAGTACGTATCAGCAGTACACGGTAGAGGGCTGCAGTGCTACACTTGTGCCAGTGCTGGGCATAGCTGGCAAAGTGAACGCCAGCAGCTATGAGCAACTCATAAGCAATGGCTTCCTCTTGACGTGGCAGCCTCCATCTGGTACGTTCAACTGTGAAATCATCAAATCAGATAACTATGTGCGTAGAGAAGCATGCTTTTGGTATGCAAAAGTTGTAATTTTTTAATGATGCAATTGGGTATCTCAATATCTGCTATCAAGTGTCAAATAGCATGCCACTAGGACACTCCAGCATTTATATTCTTCTAGTGGCCCATGAAACAGACTCCAGAGGTGACTTTATGCCTGCCAACTGATTTAGGTGGAAGAATAAAGTACTGGAATTATAACTTAACGGTTTAGCCTGCTTATAGTGCCTAAAACCTTTTCATGAAAAAAAATATATTTTGCTACATAGGAGTAGTACCGGAAAATACGTTACATATAGAGGTGAAAACTAGTCACCATCTGGATTGTTTGCACAAGCGATCAATTAACTCCAAGTGTAATATAATTTTTTTATTTTATTTATGGCGATCTTTACAACGGAAATGGAGTTCATGTGACTAGAAAAAAGAGCAAATACTTTAAAGTATATTCGGAACTAAACATGAGTGGAAATTGTTAAAAAGAATCAGTAGGCAATATGCATAAAACCTGGACTTTTGTCCTAAGCACACCTGGACTTAATAACTAATGCAGGATTGGGTACAGAGTCAGAAAGTCAAACTATTTTATTAAAAAAAAGGCAGAAAATTTTAATTAAGAAGGTACATCCCAGGCTACAAGAATGCTAAATCTTGAGAAAATTAAATGATGTCATTTTGTCACCGTAACACAATTGTTCAACCTAAGTCCTTTTTTTTTTTTGCGAATTCAACCTAAGTCCATTGAATCTAGCACCTTACACCTCCAGTTGGGTTTTTTTTTCCCCAAACTGATAGTATTTGTTTGGCGTTCTTGGATTTTTTTTTCATTTTTTTAATGAATAAGAACTATCTATTGCAGATGGGAGGCGCAACATCAGATTAATTTTAATAGGTATGGTTTTTTATTGCCTATGAAGAAAGACATGAGCAAAAAAATATGTACTTTTGCTATTTCAGAAACACTACAAGGAAATACCAAACTAATAATGTGGCAATGTAATGTTCTTAAAAACTTCTGTTTTTATAGAAGTAAGCTCTTATATACACACGCATTTTTTAGGCGAGATTTAATTCTTTTTCTTTTACTTTAAAGGTTCCATGTCTGCTACAGCTTGCTTGTTTTTCACATGCCTTGTTTGGATCATATACCGTCGGAAACAAAAGCTCAAGTTATTCATTTTCCGAAAGCATGCTAATAAATCAAACACAGAAGAGATACTAAGGCGATATCAATCGTTGACCCCAAAGAGGTATAGCTACTCAGATCTGAAGAAAATAACAAGATCTTTCAAGGAAAAATTAGGAGAGGGAGGCTATGGTATAGTATTCAAGGGTAGCCTACAAGATGGTCACATGGTTGCTGTGAAACTATTAAAAGGATCCAAAAGCAATGGAGAAGAGTTCCTAAATGAGGTCACTAGTATTGGCAGGACCTCTCATGTTAACATTGTCAGATTACATGGTTTTTGTTTACAGGGATCTAAGCGAGCCCTGGTTTATGAGTATATGGCCAATGGCTCCTTAGAGAAGTTTATTTATTCAGAGAGCTTGAAATCAACTATTGGATGGGAAACTTTGAAGGAAATAGCAATTGGCATCTCACGAGGGCTGGAGTATTTGCATCAGGGCTGCAGCACCCGCATCATCCATTTTGATATTAAGCCCCACAACATCCTACTAGATGAAGACTTCTGTCCCAAGATCTCTGATTTTGGATTGGCTAAACTGAGTCACCTTAAAGATAGTGCTCTCTCGATGGCTGAAACAAGAGGCACCATTGGTTTCATCGCACCGGAAGTGTTTTACCGAAGATTTGCAGTTGTTTCTACTAAGTCCGATGTTTACAGCTATGGAATGATGATACTGGAAATGGTAAGAGGAAGGACAGATTCCAAAGAAAATACTGAGAATTCTAGTGAAGCATATTTTACTAATTGGATTTATGACTGTTTAGTTAATAGTTTGCAAAATTGTGAAGCCTTGTGCGAACTGGATGAGATTGCAAGGCAGATGGCACTAGTTGGCTTTTGGTGCATACAAATGGCCCCAGAAAACCGTCCTACCATGACTAATGTCACCGAAATGCTGGAGAAGAACATCAACAAATTGGAAATGCCACCCAAGCCATTCCATTCATGTCCTCCACCCCAATCACACTTATCATCTTAATTGTTTTTCCTATCGGATTGCCCATTTTTATTCATGTTCCATGATGCTGCCCCAAAGCGATAAAGCTGTTGCCTTGTGACCATGAGGTTACAAGTTCTAGTCCACGAAACAGCCTCTTGTAGAAACGAAAGGAAATACAATGTACAAAAGACCTACAGTGATCGGACCTTTCCCCAGACCCTGTGCAAGTGAAAGCTACATGCACCGGACTGCCCGATGTAGCTCCGAAGGGAATGAATGAAAAATGTAAAGGATTGTAATGCGATTGCTTAGTCGTAGACGTTAGTTAGAGCTGAGCTATTCTTCTGGGCTTGCACCGCACGGATCGCTGCATGCGCGCACGTTCCGCACTCCTGCATGTACATGCGTTCACTCGTTCTGATCCATTGATTAGTTCCTGCCGTGTATAAATACTTGTACGTATAAATGAATAGGTGTGCATTCCGCCCCTTATTCCTTCTCTACATGGTATCCGCTTAAACTCCGATCCAACTCTTCCGCTGCTTCTATGGCGTCCAGCAATCCGTCTTCTCCCTCCTCTCACTCGGGCGCCACTAATCCGTTCACCGACCCCAATACACCACAACCTCTCTCTGCCTCCGCCGTCTCCCTGGTGAATATTCACGCCCACACTCCCATCACCTTGGGGTTCGGCGACGGCAATTTCTCCGCCTGGCGTCAGTTCTTCGAGCTCACGTTCAAGAAGTTCGGCCTTGTCGATCACATCAACGGCACTCTAGACGCTGCCCTCATGCACCATGACCCGGAGTGGCTCCAAGTTGATTCCTCCATCGTCACCTGGCTGTACACGACCTTGACGTCGGAGCTCCAAAACATGGTCATGCGCGCCAATCCCACAGCCGCCATCATTTGGCAGGCCATCTGTGGCCTGTTCCTCGACAACAGTCTTCAGCGCGCCCTCTACGCCCAACAAGAGTTCCAAAGTTCTATCAGGGCAACATGTCCATCACCGAATACTGTGGTCGATTCAAGACGCTCGACGACACCCTGTTCGACGTCGGCACGCCGGTCACGGACACTGCCCTCGTCATCAACACCTTGCGCGGCCTCAACAGGTAGTTCAGCGACGCCATCTCCGTCCTGACATCCAAGGTGCCTTCACCTTCGTTTCTTTTCACCAGATTGTACCTGCTACAGCATGAGACGCGCCTAGCTCAAACGGCCAAGATGGAGGCCGCCACGGCGCTCATGGCGGCCACCCCCACCACTACTACCCGGCCGCCCAGCTCGAATACGGCCGGCAATGTTCCGCCTGCCACAGGTGGTGGTGGCAGCGGTGGTGGGCACAACAAGGGCAGGTCGGGTGCTGGAGGCAACCGCGGCTCTGGCACCAGCGGTAATTCCGCGCAACGTCCTCCGGCGCATTCAGCTCCGACTCCTTCATGGGACCATCAGCCCAACCCCTGGACCGGTCTTGTTCAGGCGTGGTCCATGCCTCAGTGGCGTGCTCCTCCTGCTGGTCTACTTGAACCTCGCCCGGGTCTTGCTCTGACCCATGCCATGATGGCCACTTCTACACCACCGGCCTTCGCTGACATGCATAGCTACGGTGCACCGGCTACATCCTCCAACATGCCCCTGCACTGTTCTCTGCCCTCCATGGCATGCCGACCAACGTCCCTCATGGAGGGGGCGACTGGCTCCTCGACACCGGCGCGTATTCTCATATGGCGAACAACCCTGGTAACTTGACATCTCTCCACACCCTTCCCAATCCTACTCATATCATTGTGGGTAATGGCGCTCCCATTCCGATGTCCCAGTCTGGCCATGTAAATTTACAAACATCTTCGTCTCCTTTACATCTTAATCATGTTCTTGTTTCGCCCCATCTCATCAAGAATTTGATTTCAGTTTGTGCTCTTACTCGTGACAATAAGGTCACTGTTGAGTTTGACGCCTTTGGTTTTTCCATCAAGGATCTTCTTACCAGGACGGTTCTGCTCCGATGTGACTCGTCCGGCGAGCTGTATCCACTGCGCCCCGCTCCGTCAACACCCACAGAATATCGCAGCTTCCACGCCGATTGCTCTACTGATCTCTAGCATGCCCGGCTTGGTCACCCGGGGCGAGCTTCTCTTCATCGCATTTTACTGACTTTTGATTTTCATCCTAGCACCTCTGACAGTCATACGTGCCATGCATGTCGTTTGGGCAAGCATGTACGGCTGCCTTTTTCTCATTCAAATAATGTTGCTTTTTTCCATTTCAACTTGTACACTGTGATGTTTGGACCTCGCCAATAATGAGCAACTCCGGCTATCAGTATTATTTAGTGGTTCTTGATGACTACACTCATTTTGCTTGGACTTTTCCGTTGCGGCACAAGTCTGATGTACTTGCGACGCTGCTCTCGTTTCACGCCTTTGTGCGCACACAATTTCGTCTGCCTATCGTTAGTCTTCAAACTGACAATGGCAAGGAGTTCGACAATCATGCTGCTCGCTTATTCTTCTCACAGCACGGCATTGCTCTCCGACTTTCTTGCCCTTACACGTCGCCTCAGAATGGTCATGTCGAACGCGTTCTTCGCACCCTCAATGATAGTGTTCGTGCACTCCTCTTTCACGCCGGTGTCCCTTCGATGTTCTGGCCTGACACGCTCGCCACTGCTACATATCTACTAAACCGATGCCCCTGCAGTGCTCGCAGCAACACCACCCCCTACGAACTTCTGTTCGACTGCCCACCAACTTATGATCACATGCACGTGTTCGGGTGCTTATGTTATCCAAATACTGCTGCGACAGCCCCACATAAGCTTGCACCTCGTTCCGTTGCTTGCATTTTTCTTGGCTATCCCGCTGAGTCCAAAGGTTACCGGTGTTATAATCCTGACTCTCATCGCGTGATCAGCTCACGTCATGTTTTCTTTGATGAGACGCAGTTCCTTTTCAAGCAGGTTCAACGGTCTCACACTGATGCTTCGCCATCTCCATCGCGGCCTGCTCCAGACATCGGCCCCGTCCTCGCCACTCTGATGCCACGCGATCAGGCACGACGTGCTCCTCACGGGCCGCCTCCGTCTCCTGCTGCTGTGGCGTCCTCATCAGGAGCTACTAGGCCATTGCCGGAACCAGTCACTGGCTCGGCCAAGGCGTCTGACATCGTGCCCTCTTCCAGCTCAGCTACTGCGCCTTCATCATCTACGGCACCAGTACCTCATCACATGGTGACTCGATCTAAAGCCGAGATCTACAAGCCGAGTCTCAAGTACATGCACCTCTGCGAGTCGACACCACCTTCCCCACCCACAACAGTGCGTGCTGCTCTACATGATCCAGCCTGGCTTGACGTCATGCGCGACGAATTCTCTGCCTTGCAGGACAATAGGACATGGACACTGGTGCCGCGCCCTCCAGATGTCAATGTCATCACCGGCAAATGGATCTTTTGCAACAAATTGAAACCAGATGGTTCTCTTGATCGCCGAAAAGCTCGTTGGGTGGTTCGTGGCTTTCATCGGCGTGAAGGTATTGATTTCAACCAAACCTTCTCACCTGTGGTCAAGCTGGCGTCCATTCGCATTGTGTTGCAGATCGCAACTTCAAGAGATTGGCCTGTGCACCAGCTCGATGTTAAGAACGCCTTCTTGCATGGCGAACTTAACGAGCAGGTCTACTGTCACCAACCGGCTGGTTTTGTTGACAAAGAACACCCCACTCATGTTTGCCGACTGTCCAAGTCACTCTATGGATTAAAGCAAGCGCCCCGTGCCTGATTCCAGACATTTGCCACTCATCTTGGGTCTCTCAACTTCACCCCTACCAAGTCTGATTCTTCATTGTTTGTCTTCAAAAATGGTACTGAAGTCGCCTATCTTCTCCTCCATGTTGATGATATTGTCCTCACGGCATCCTCCAGCGGTCTTCTACAACGAGTCATTACCCATCTTAGTTCTGCATTTGCAATGAAAGATTTGGGTCCGCTGCATCACTTTTTGGGCATCAAGGTGACTCGTTCTGCTGATGGTTTCTTCTTAAGCCAAGGACAATATGCAGCTAATGTTATTGACCGTGCTAGCATGTCTCATTGCAAACCGGCTACAACCCCAGTCGATACAAGTCCAAAAGCTTCAGCTACTGATGGTGAACTTGCCAAGGATGGGGAATTCTATCGCAGTATCACGGGTGCTCTTCAATATCTTAGTCTTACTCGCCCCGACATTGCTTATGATGTCAATCAAGTTTGCTTGCACATGCATGCACCCAGAGATGCTCACTGGACTCTTGTGAAGAGGATCCTGCGCTATCTTCAGGGTACTTTGAATCATGGTCTTCACGTCAGCAGATCATCGTCGACCTCCCTGCTCGCATACTCCGACGCGGACTGGGCTGGGTGCCCTGACACCCGGCGCTCCACCTCTGGATATTGCATCTTCTTCGGCGGCATGTTGATCTCCTGGTCCTCCAAGCGCCAAACGACCGTGTCTCGGTCCAGCGCGGAGGCTGAGTACCGTGGCGTGGCCAATGCCGCCGCGGAGTGTTGCTGGGTCCGCAACTTACTTCGGGAGCTCCACATCGACATTGCTCAAGCCACCATTATCTACTGCGACAATATTTCAGCCGTCTATCTCTCTGAGAACCCCGTTCATCATCGACGCACTAAGCATGTTGAGTTGGACATTCATTTTGTCTGCGAGAAAGTTGCACTCGGCCAGCTTCGCGTTCTTCATGTTCCAACGCAACAGCAAGTCGCCGATATCATGACCAAGGGACTTCCATCAGTGCTGTTTGAGGAGTTTCGTTCCAGCTTGTGCATCGGCATGCCAGATGCTCAAACTGCAGGGGGTGTAAAGGATTGTAATGCGATTGCTTAGTCGTAGACGTTAGTGAGAGCTGAGCTATTCTTCTGGGCTTGCACCGCACGGATCGCTGCATGCACGCACGTCCCGCACTCCTGCATGTACGTGCATTCACTCGTTCTGATCCATTGATCAGTTCCTGCCGTGTATAAATAGTTGTACGTATAAATGAATAGGTGTGCATTCTGCCCCTTATTCCTTCTCTACAAAAAAGTATATTCTTGTTGCGTCTCTGAGGTACTAATACCATCCTTTCATGGATAAAATATCTTAAAAGGATCTGCAAATTAGAGTGTGTATTCAATCCTAGCTTCAAGCAATGCTAAAATATGCACATTACTATTGGATTTACATGCTCCCACAATACTCACTTTTCCATCACTCACGATCCACTATTCCAGCATAAAGTACGCCTGCGCCAAGTTAGGCACAGTCAGAGAATGATGCACCTCGTAGTCACAACAGGGTTAGAAGCAGGATAAAATTCAACACAGGAGCGACAGAATGTATGAGATGAATGAACCTAGTCGCGGTGTTTTGCTGGAAACCTAGGATCTCGAGTCTGACTGCCCCCAAAAAGCAACCAACTCCTCTTTTACTCCTCATCTAGTGATCCACCCATCTTTTATGCTGCAGAAAATAAATCGCTGAACCTTTCTCCCCTCGGCTAGCACTAGTGCACTTGTAACAATTCAATGCAAGATCAGAATATGTTTCGATCGATCCAGATCTTACATAACATTTATCCAGGCGTGCAGCACCAAGAAAAAAAAAACTTGCATGTGTAAATCTGCTGGGCAAGCAAGGCACATATAACTTACTACATCATTCCTTGGGTAGTCCCGACTGGAGTGGAGAAGCAGTGAAGAAAGCGGCGGCCTCCCGCTGTCCCGCATCTTCTCCAGCAGCGCGGGGCTTGGATTGGACGTCGCAGCTCCTCCGGTTCTTCGCCCTATGGCAGCATTGCTAGAGCGGGCGGATGACCCACTGTCAGTGACCCCATCGGCCGCCCTAACCAATTGAGCCGGTGGCGACGTCTGCATGGAGAGGTTAGCATTTGTTCCATGTCTTCTTTTGCCGCGAAGAGTAGGAGATCTAGCCGCTGGTAGTGGATACTACGTAGGGAAATGAATCGATTATGGGCTTTCAAGCCCAGCTAGGTATAGCCTAAACACTGTGGAAAGTGGTCAGACCATGGGATATCTCAGACCAACTACAACCGTTTGGCCCAATTAGAATGAAACGCCGACACGTGCGGGCCTGTGATTCGTAGCAGTGGCCCAAGTTTAGCCCGCGTTGCGTTTTCTGTTCCTTTTCAATTTTCAATTTTTTTAATAACAAGCTCGACATCATACCAACCGCTAACCAATAATCAAATATCTAACTACTCGTTAGTCACTTAGCAATGGCGGAGTAATATAATTTATCATTCTGGCCCTCATGACCGCGCCATGAGTCCACGACGCCTTGTGCTTTTCATTTACAAACCAATCCATGGAAGAAGTGAAGTCATATTGTAGGAACAACCAACCGTCCAACTCACAATTTTGTGACCAGAAATCGAGGAGGGGTCGTGACAAAACTGCCAAAGGACTGACGAGCGGGCCCGTGGTCGGCGCGTAAACTAGAGCCGGCCACGGCACGGAGCAAACCGGCCATTGCGCCTTTTCCTCCACCTGCACCGCCCAAATTCACGCCGCGCCGATCCGTGATCCGCAGCCAACTTCATCCTGGCCGTACACGTGGTCACCTCGACACGTGTCGTCATCACACGACCTCGACGGGTTTATTGTTTTCCCCCCCTCCGGCACCCAGCTCACGCGCGCCCCTTTTGGAAGCCACCGACGAACAGCTCGCCGTTGCTGACCTTATTAATAGCAAAGCCTCCTGCCTGTTGAGGAGCTCTTAATTAAGGTCGTCATCTGAATTGCCATCGTCCTGTTGCCGCATCGCTCGATCGTCAAACAGCGGAAGAATCAATCGATCCCCCTTCGCAGCCTCGATCGATCGATCGATCCCAAGCGGTAGCTGCAGACGAGAGATCGCGAATCAATCCTGTTGCAACATCTCGCGATCGCCGAGCAGCGGAAGATGGCCGGGCGCGGAAGGAGGTTCGCCGCCGGCGGTGCTCCGGCGAGGCGGTGTAATCTGGAGAGGTTCCTCGAGGCCACCACGCCCGTGGTTTCGTCGTCGAGCTGCTCCGCCAAGGTAAATCGAGCGAGATACGATTCTCGTTCCGTTTGATTTTTTTTTCTTCTTCTTGATTGTCTCGACGTCCTGTTGAGATCGACGAAGTTATAGCTTTCCTGTTTCAAATGTTATCGGGCCAACATTTTCTGAAACAGCAATGTTATGCTAGCCTTTGTTTCAGGAGCTGAAAAATGCCGTAATATATAGGAAATGATAAACTGAATAGATCATCTTGATCGTAAGCGAAACACATGATTATTTCTAGGGCTGTTAAGTTTGATGAGTTCATTCAATTTTGACAAACAAGTGCTGAAAACTGCATTTGAAGTTCCGATTTGAGCTGCTTGTAAGCGTATTCGCTTCTCAACAAGTAGAAGATGCGTGATTCAGACCGCACTGTTGCATTTAGAAGTTTTATACCTGTCTTTGCTCTACATTACATTTGTATAGTGCACTACTACACACACAAAAAAAAATTGAAATTTTGGTTGTCCTTGCAGGAGAGCAATAATGGCTGGAGGCAATCTGACTCCGATGACTCGTTACCATTCTTCACCTTGTGTGACCTCTGGGATTCATTCAGAGAGTGCAGCGCGTACGGCAAAGCGGTGCCAATTGTTCTGAACGGTTGCCACGATGAAATTGTTCAGTATTACGTGCCTTACTTGTCTGCGATCCAGCTTTACGGTGGCTTCAGGCGGCATGTTGGCCCTTCGAGGTACGTAAGGCACTACGTTTCTCTGATGCTGAACATTGCGTGCTTCTTGACCTGTTGTAGCTAGCGTATAGATAGAAGAATATGAAGTTAGCTGCAAACAGAAGCAATCGCTAGCATTGTTGGTACATTCACCGTGAATTCATAGGTTGAACAATATTGCTTCAAGTTGAATGTTAGACTAGAATTACTGAAAATCAGGTCATCACCAACACGACACGTCCTGCTTAAGTGTTGTTGCCAGCACGCTCCTTCAGAGAACATGCTGTTTCTCCGGAAAGGGGACAAGAACATGCATTTTACCAGTTTAAGTAGCCGATGTTCCAGGTAAAGGGAACACAAAAATAACGGCAGCCTTAGAAAGTCATCTAACTCAATGCAGTGAATGCTGGGCATTGACTCAAATTTCAGGAACGGTATACGCCAACATGTTCTTAAGTTTTGCAGTAAAGTCCCACTGTCTTCAGAATCAATTTTGTTTCAAATGTGGAGATTACAAATATATTTTTCCAATTCTATTGTGTTTAGGAAACTTCTTGGACAACATGTCAATATTCTCTTGAACATAAAGCAGCAAGACTTACATAGTACTACCATATATATCTCCAAGTACTAAATCTGTATGCAAACAATGGTCAGAAAATAAAGATGCGTTTTAGTGGTCACGGAATCATGGTAACCAATTTCACTAACCCCACTGATACCGTCCACCAATTCCAACGCAGGACGAGCGCAGAGGAGAGCGACAGCGACTGCTGCCAAAACACGGGCAGCGACCTGGAGACGAGTTCCAGCACGAACGCGTTGTCTGCCCTGGAGACGAGCGAGAGCTCCAGCAGCAGCGAGGACGAAGGCGACTCGAGAAACTACCACGAGCAGCTCCTCTTCGAGTTCGTCGAGCCCGAGTCGCCATACCAGCGCGAACCGCTGGCTGACAAGGCGAGTCCGACTGATTAAACAGAGACCCATCCGCCTCCGCATTCTTTCCGAAACTCTGAATGGATGGATGTCTGACTGACGAACCGGACTCGGTCTGTGGCTCCGTGCAGGTTTCTCGCCTCGCCAAGCGGTTTCCGGAGCTGGAGAGTCTCAGGAGCTGCGACCTGTCGCCGGCGAGCTGGATCTCCGTTGCGTGGTAAGTACGTGGTAGAAGTGTAGAACAGTCTGTTCGTTTCGCATGCTGTTGTTGTCAGTGCTGAGGAGATGGTTGCCGACACGAGACGCATCGGTTTCAGGTACCCCATCTACCGGATCCCGACGGGGCCGACGCTGCGCGACCTGGACGCCTGCTTCCTGACGTACCACTCCCTCTCCACGCAGTTCGCAGGTGCGCCACCCCACCCCCACCACCACCACGTCGCGTTCGGAGCAAAGCTGCACTCACGAACGGTGACTGATTTACGGGCCCGACTGAATCGTTTCGGTGGTCGTTTTCAGGTGTCGGCCACAGCAGCCCGAAGCCGACGGCCCCCGCCACAACCACCACCACCCCGGCAGCGCGCGTGACGGCGCTGTGGCTCCCGGCGTTCGCCGCGGCGTCGTACAAGCTGAAGGCCGCGGCGTGGACGCCCGCGTGGCGCGACCGGCAGCTCGCCGCCTCCCTCGCGCAGGCCGCCGACGCCTGGCTCAGGCTCCTCCGCTGCGACCACCCTGACCACCGGTTCTTCGCCGCCCGGCTCGCGCCACGGAGATAGATGATGATCGACGGCAGCTCGGTCGATCGATCGCGCGGTTGGTTGCGTGAGCAGGATCCTGCTATGCGATGCTGCCTACAGTATAGTAGTAGTAGATGTTTGCTTCTCTCGTTAGTAGTAATGGTTGTTAATTAGCTGGATAGTTTCTTAGGATTCAGAAACATTGGCGAACGAGGAATTGAGGATCACATCTGCAGAGGGTAAACATGCAGCGGATACGGCGTTTTTTTAGTAAACTTGGAGTAATCTGAATGTCAGTTGCTGGCACTTGCTATCTTGCTGATCCAACTCCTGTGTGAAGACACACGACGGCTCGTTGCCGTGACACAGAGAAACGTGTAGCACTGTTGGTTTGCGAGTGAGAGGTACGCGTGGTGAGCGAGCGAGAGCGAGCGAGCTCGTGTCGCGCGTGCACGTGCGACTCGTGTCCGCGTGGTTGCATGACAGTTACAGGAGCCGGAGCACGGAGCAGAGGAGGATGCTTCGCTGCTGTCCGTTGAGAAGTTAGCGTCACCGGTGACGCCCTGCTCGTCAAATGGCCTTTCAGCTCGTCGGGGAGCCGGAATCGCGGGGGCGTCATAGTGTCCACTCCCGGGTGAAATGCTGAAGGCTTCCCCAGTGCTCTACATCATTCTTTGCTTCCTTTTGAGATTTGAGACGCTGCACCTTTTAAAAAGGGTAAACTTGGCGTGGGAAAAGTATCCACTTCTAATCCGTCTGTACTAGTACACTTCGTTTTAAAACTGTTTGAACCACATTTGCGTAAACTCTATCCGTTTTTCAATTGATGCTGTTAAGATAATAGTTCTATTTTTTTAAAGAAAACTAAAATTATTGTTATAAGGATAACAATTTAAGAGCGGAGGGTGGAAAACACTCATACATGTAAATTTTAGTCATCAGGGTTTGAACACTAACCCCGTGCCACGAGTTGGTTCGTCGATGCCAATTAGAAGACCTTGAACCAAAAAAAAAAAGAAATATTAGTTTGAAAGATAAAAGGTGGAAACACTGCCGGTTGCTCCCAAAGCAAAGGTGTTTTGTTTTTATTTCAACGAAAAAGGAAAGTTGTAGACTGCTAGCACTAAGTAATGCGAGTGTGTTCTAGGAATGACCTCCCCCGGATGGCGGGTTTGCGATACCTAGGTACCAACCGAACGAATTCTATATATTTTTTTAAAAAAAAACTGAATTGATTCTTATTAATTCTTGTTAAATTTCTACGTTCCAAAAAGATCTTACACTTAGTGGTAAAAGGTATCCACTTCTCACTGTACATAGTACTCTGTTTTAAAATTTTAAAATTATTGCCGTACATTAAAAATTTAAAATTATTGTCGTACATTAAAAAAGCATGAAGATGTTGAACAAAAATAAAATATTATTTGGAAAGAAAAGGTGGAAGCACTACCGGCTGCTGCCCAAGCAAAGGTGTTTTTTGTTTTAACAAAAAAAAAAGATAGCTGTGGACTATATTTAGCGCTAGCTAAGACGTGTGGAGACTGTCCTAGGAATGACCTCCCCCGGATGGCGAATCGCCGAGTCCGTCCGCCACACCTACCAACCGAAAACGCATCAGTGGAGTCACTGAGTCGGAGCCAGACCAGATACTACCTAGATCTCCGCTAGTCGTGGACGGTGGCCATGCTGCCTCCTCGTCGCCAGACACCGCCCACTGCTCTGCTCTCGCTGCGCGACGTCCGCGTCGGCATCGGCTCAACCACGACGCCAACCAACAGGCAATGCACCTGCGTGCGCAGAGATGGCTTCGAGAACTCGCGGCGAGCAGCTCGAGCTATGGGAGCATGGGTTGCCAACCGGCCACTGCCCAGGAACGCGCGCTCAGGTCACCGTTAACCTTGCAGTGCACGGTTGTGGCGTCGAGGACCCAACGAAATCATTTGAGGTTGTTGGTACCAGTAGTCGGTCGCAAATGACAAATGGACAGGACCGTCGCGACTACAGTACGTCCTGCTACGGTTTGGTGCATATATAAGACATTCATGTGCAGAAAATCTGCAACAAGTTAAGATGCTATTATAGGCGTGACAACGCTGTAAACCTGCAAGAAATTAACGATGGTAGGCAGCCGAAGCGCGGGAAGACGGGAAGAGATGGGCTAAGCACTGACGCATTCCAGCGCGCTTGCCTGGACACATCAGCAGCGTGTCACTGGCCATATCAGCCTCCCCCGGATAACCAAACTACCCAAGCACTCCTACCCAACACACGCCGGCGCCGCCCGAAGAGCCGAGTGAGTCCCTTTCCGTCACACAGCCGTTCCCGAGTCCCGCCCAACTACTCGTAGGTTCGTCAAAATTCATTAAAAAAACGCGAGGTAATTTGTCAAAATCAAAGGCAAATAACACATGCTTCTTTCCTATAATTAGCATATGCATATTGCGGTACGGATCGAACCGCCGTTGTTGTCCTGCGTGCAGGTATACACGAGTCCCCATCTAACAGTGGTTTTCAAGTGCCCGCGCGTTTGGTGAAATTCACTTAAATATATATGGTCCTTTATTTGAACAAACAATTACTATTATCGATGCAGACGAGATGAGTCCCCATCGATCTCACGGCCGATCTTGATTGCCAAACACGCCTAGCTAGTGAGAATTCCCTTAAACAACAAGTGTAATCTGTCGAAATCAAGCGGGAGCATTTAAAACATGCTGCCCGCGTTTTGATTTTTGAAAATGATAGCAGGCGATTCTCAAGTACCCACGCGTTCGGCGAAATTCACTTAAATATAATAAGGTCTTTTCTTCAAAATCAAACAGCACACATGCTTCTGATGGCTAATATGCCGATGACCTGTCCCCATCTTACAGATACTGGAAATCCACAATACTGTTTGAAATTCACTTAAAACAACATGCAAGTGTAATTTCTCAAATCAAGCGGAAGTATGTACTATAGCACATGCTTCATCCCAAGCATATGCTGATCATGTCCTTTGACCTTCAACCTCCACTAGCTTACACGGTCTTGCTACTGGAATTTAAAATCAAATAAACGCTATCGTCACACGTACTGCCGTGAAGTTCAAATATTTTGCTGATAAGATCAGCGAGTTGGACTAGAGTGTGCAGCTTATCAAGATCACCCATCCACGCGGCTAGGACTAAAAGAGTACTGCTCCCTCGCGTTCCGATTTATAAGTCATTTTAAAGCTAGACACAAAAATAAAAAAAAATAAAAAATATAAGATGCGTTGAAAAAAAAAGAAGAAGATAGAGATGAAAAAAATATTGAGAAGAGAAAAAGTGTATTGAGAAATGAGAATGATTTATAATTTAAAAAAAATTGTTTAGTCTAAAATAATTTATAATTTGAGACAGAGAGAGCAGCTCGCAACAACTTAATCTCGATATATTTCTTGTTTTCCTTTACTCTTATAAGGGTAGAGGTTTAGGGCATACGATCATCTATTTTTTCTAAATGTTAATGATATACTGTATCTATAAGAGTATTTGGAGTTGGAACCGCCACTCAAGTTTCATATGTTTTTTTACTCCGGTGGACGGAGTATCTAAAGGCATATTCTTCGACTCTTTTGTGTTTCTGCATTTCTAAATTTAGCACTTGCATACCTGAATTTTCCTTTAATTTTTATTAGAGAGGTGAACGAGGTGGCATCTGTAAAATTACAATAGCTATGTTAACTCAATTAATTGGCATTGTGCATATCAAAATAAACTTGTACTCCCTCTATTTCAAAATATAAGCATTTCAAAGTTTGATCAAAGTTAAACTTCTTTAACTCTGACCATTAATAAACAGAGAATTAATTATATTTTATGATATATAAATTATATTAATAGATTCATCATAAACAAACATGTAATATATAATTATTTTATTAGAAATTATTTAATTTATAAATATTATTGGTCAAAGCTAAAAGAGTTTGACATTAACCAAACTAAAAAATGCTTACTTCTCCTGTCCCTAAATTCTTGACTAACTTTAAGATATCATGGTTGACCATTTGTTTTATTAGTTTTTTTTTACAAATATAAAAACACATTTGTTATATTTAAAGTATCTTTTATTATAAAACTAATCATACCAAAATGAATAATATTTTTACAAACTTTTTGAATAAGACAAAGAGTCAAACATAATATCTGAAATTGAAAAGTATCAAGAATTTAGGGATGAAGGTACTACGTTTTGGAACAGAATAAATGCAAACATTATTATTTAAGCACTGCCTGCTATTAACAAGAATTTGTGGATAAGATGTACTATCCGTTTCTCTGCTGGATCAGCGTCAACTATTTATGCTACTACCACTAAGATTTTTGACTATTTATAGTAGTCATTAGTTGTGGTTAGCTGGCAGTATTTTCCCCCTTTGACCTTTGGCAGCTGACCGCCGGTAACGCGGCGCCCAGACGGCGTATGCGAACGCAACCGGCTCATAAACAAATTAGCATCGGCTCGGAGTCGAAAGCGATTTCGTGATAAGGCCGTTCCCGCCCGGCGTCACGTCAGCTCCACTTCCGAACCCGATCGATCGGTCCTATAAATACCTCCAGCCGTCCCCTCCTGGATTCAAGAAACCAAGGACGAGTTCCCAATACCTAGAGCTACTCCCTATAGAAAACTCTTCGATCGATCGCAATCCAGGCGGCGGCCATGTCTTCCTCCCCTGACCAGCTCCCCCGGGTTCTCCCTCGCGTGCTCATCGTCTCCCGCCGCACCGTCCGCAAGAACAAGTTCGTCGACTTCGTCGGTGAGTTCTTTCATCTTCTTTCCTCCGCCAGGTCACGAGGAGCGCATGCATGCACGATGATGACCTTCTCGGTTTTTGTTAGTTGGGCTCGTGGATGGATTCGTTTATTTGGATGGAAGCTGACATTATCTATATATCTGTGGTTCTCAGGTGAGTACCACCTGGATCTCATCGTGGGCTACGGCGCCGTCCCGGTGATCGTGCCGCGCGTGGTCGGCGTGCACACGCTGCTCGACTCGTTCGAGCCGATCCACGGCGTGCTCCTCTGCGAGGGCGAGGACGTCGACCCGTCCCTCTACGCCGCCGGAGGAGACGGCGACGCCGGCGTGCTGTCGCCGGAGCAGCTCGAGGAGGTGCGGCGGCTGCACCCGAGCGACGCCGCCATCGACCACGAGAAGGACTCCATCGAGATCCGGCTCGCCCGGCGCTGCCTCGAGCGCAACATCCCGTTCCTCGGCATCTGCCGCGGCTCGCAGGTGCTCAACGTGGCGTGCGGCGGGTCGCTGTACCAGGATGTGGAGCACGAGCTCGAGTCCGGGTCCGGGTCCGTCCGCCACATCAACTACGACGACTACGACGGGCACCGGCACCCGGTGCGCGTGCTCCCCGGCACGCCGCTGCACGAGTGGTTCGCCGACTCGCTCGACGCCGACGCGAGGTTGATGGTCAACAGCTACCACCACCAGGGCGTGCGGCGTCTCGCGCAGCGGTTCGTGCCCATGGCGTTCGCGCCGGACGGCCTCGTCGAGGGTTTCTACGACCCCGACGCGTACAACCCCCGCGAGGGGAAGTTCATCATGGGCCTCCAGTTCCACCCGGAGCGGATGCGCAAGGACGGCGGCTCCGAGGAGTTCGACTACCCCGGCTGCGCCAGGGCGTACCAGGAGTTCGTCAGCGCCGTGGTCGCGTACCAAGAGAAGCTCGCCGTGGCGGCCGCGCAAGTGCCGCGTGGAGCGCCCGCCGCGGCGCCGACGAAGCTGAACCCGAAGGTGCAGAAGCAGCGCAAGGTCATCGTCCGGAGCTTCTCGCTCGCCAAGGACCTGTACGTCTCCGGCGGCCGCACGCGGCCGTCTGAGCAGCGCGACCTCGACGCCGGCGCCGAGTTCCTCGAGGTACGAAATTTAGCATCAAGTCCACCAAGGCACCAACTCACATTTGCTTGCTACTCCTCGTCGCAAGACGGAGGAGAGCACAAACCACAACTAACCCTCTGTTTCGACCGTGCAGTCCAACGCGACGCTAAGCGTGCAGCAAGAGAAGCGGCTGAAGCAGATGGGCGCGACGGTGCGGAACGCGTCGGGGTACCTCAACAGCCTGAAGCAGAACGACGGGCGGCGCGAGGCGGCGGCGAGGGCGCTCATGGCGGAGATGACCGTCGACCAGCTCTCCGGCCTCGCCTCCTTCTACCACACCATGGGCAAGATCTGCTCCGAGGTGGTCGACATGAAGCTGCGGTCTCTGCACCTCCAAGTGTGAGAAAGGCGAGCGACGCGTGGCCGTGTAGACCTGTGCATGTTGTATCCAGAATTCGTGACGTTGTGACTGGAAATGAACAAGAAAGGAAAGTCTTTATTGGCTATTAGTATTAATATAGTCTTAATTATGATGTTCGAGAAGTCTGGCCGCTCTTCTGTGTTCGTGCTTGTTTAACTTTGCGTCTCTGTGCACTAAACCGGATGAAGCAAGTCGAAGACATGAGCTCATCTCCTGAACTGACAGGGATGGCGAGAAGAGAAAGCGAGGAGGCAATTTGAAAAATAATTTATTCTCATTCAGTCATCGACTTCCAACAGATCGAGAATTTGAGATCTACTGTACTAGACTGTACCTCAATTCAATTTTGCCAGTACTTCACCATTTTTTTTTTGATAGAAGACATGGCTAAACAACATGCCCAGCTTATATTGAATGCCGAAAGTTCACACACCAATGACCTGTCATACTTAAAAGTTTTGAAGCATAAATGCCATTATTTCCTCCGTTCATTTTATAAGTCATTTAGCATTGATTATATGAGAATTGAAATGAAGTGAAAAATGTTTTACGTAGAAAACCAACAGAAAAGAGATCAACTTCTTAGAATCTCTTTTAGAACACAGGAATTTTACTAGGATTGTACAAGAATCGTATAGGAATCAGTTTAATTTAACCAGAAAAATGTAGAAAATAGAGAAAAAAAATTTCTCCATTCCGAAGGAGGCCTTCTGCAGTAAAGTCCCCTTCAAAACTTTCACCTCCCACTAAGCCAACGCCTGAACAGTTCCACAATGGTGGTATCAAACTCTCAAGAGACCAAGAAAATCTTTTACCCCAACTGAGACATAAATCTGGAGTAAATCTGAGAGCAATAGGTACAAGAGACGTCGACACATCAACTGTAAGTAGATACAATCAAAAGCAAATACTGCTTGAACTAAAGCAAACCGTCACGGATGCGCATGCCTAAAGTTCAAGGTCAGCTGGTGAGTGTCAACTCTTAGCAGTCTGGAGCTTCAAGTTGGGTAGGAAGAACATAGTTGCAAGCACTCAGACCGTAGGACGTCCTGGAACAAACGCAAGCCGGCAACGGATTCACGGAAATAGAAGGCACCACTTCCCCAAATACCTTTTTTCACAAAGAGCCACCTGAGCCGAAATGAAAACAAGAAATAGTTTTAAGGAGCCAAAATTATAAAACCAGAGTTCAAGTACCTAGATGAAAAAAGAGAAATAGTTTAAGGAGTCAGAAATGTAAAACCAGAGAGTTTAGACTCAGATCAGAAATGGGAAACAGTTTAGGGGCTGCCGGTACATTTCACTCGAATGCTAAGGTGCACTGATTAGTAATACACCCTTCGTTTGATTTTTAACATCTAACTTTGACTATTTGTTTTATTTAAAAAATTTATTTTAATTTGTAAAATTATTAGTCGTGATTTAAATTTCACTAATGATAAATCAACTAATAACAAAATTTTATACATTTGAATAAATTTTTTAATAAGACAAATGATCAAAGTTGATGTTAAAAGTCATCTGTGTCAATAATTTAAAATCGAAGGGAGTACTTCAACAGCACAAATCACTCCGCTGAGGTAACCGTAAATGCCAGCATCTCAAAACAGGATGGGCACCGGCTCAG
Source organism: Zoysia japonica (assembly GCA_001602275.1). Lineage (NCBI taxonomy): Eukaryota > Viridiplantae > Streptophyta > Magnoliopsida > Poales > Poaceae > Zoysia > Zoysia japonica. The sequence continues at coordinate 4,373,085 of BCLF01000005.1, read as the reverse complement.
TAATGGCACAGTTGCCCTTCTACTTTGTTCAGATTCAGTCCCCATCAACAGAAACTTAAAACTAAACTAGAGGCCAACAAAAGTTAAAATGGGCGTGGGTATTCTAGCTTACAATGTTGTATGTATCGGAGCTTCAACCACATATTTATTGTGCAACAGATACTAGAATATTTCCATAGTACAGGAACCGTCTTATGAATATCTATCTACAGCCTGACCAAGTGTTCAAGCCTGACTGGACTTGCAAATAGCAGTGTAAGACCGTGTGCTTGTAGTTGATCCTTTGTTACAAAGATGTGTTGTCCAATGTGACCCATGTAATGGACAATAATAATTCATGAAGCTTCAGGAGGATCAACATAGTCCTTAAGCGTCTTCATTTCTGCAAAAAAAAAAAAAGTAGATTAAGAAATATGATTGTTTAGAGCCTTACTGTACGGCCTGATATAGGCAAGCATTTCCAAAACAACTGTTAGCGTACACCACATAATAGATAAGTTTAAGTTACTTCTGGTCACGAAAATGTTTGCAATTGACCACAATTCACAGCACAAATAGCAGATTCATATCCTTGCAGAATACATGTCACAACAAGAATACAAGTCCCTACTCCCTAGTAGCAAAATGATTAGACAAGTCATAAGAAGATCCAGCAACCTAGCCCTACCAGTATTCATGTCACAAAAAGAACAGCCAAGTCCCAAGTAGCAAAGTAATGAGACAAGTCATAACTGATCCAGTCAACTCCACAGGAAACGAAAACATCAGTCAACAGGGATGAACTAGAACATACCAAGCCATCATTGTCCAAGTGAAGGAAACCACCGTGACCGCGAGCATTTGTAAATTTGTAAAGAGGGCCAAAAGCTGAATACAGGATTCATATAAGTCAATACCAACTTTAGACCAAAGATATGCTTTTAATTTAATTGTCTTCATGTGAAGGTATTACTTGCAAGGAAGAAAGCAACATATGTTCAGATAAACATATCGATAGAGCAATTATAGTCCAATTATAAGAAGCATCAAGGCAGCAAAGCAGAGTGCTCTGAATAACGGTATTCCCTAGCTTATAATTATAAATTTGTTGTAACAATTTCTCATGAGAATATGTCATATTGCAAGTTGAAGTCAGGGGAGAACATAAGTATGACCACAAGATGATAACATATAGAAATAAAGGCATCACTGACTCTTTCTTGACCTGAAAGCATCAACAAATCTGCTAATCAAGAATTTTTTAGAAACAAGTACTTGTAACTGTGGTAGAGTAGTTACAAAAAAGGAGGAAAACATATAGAGAGTTTTGCATAAGATCACCTTCATAACCCCCATATACAGGATCTTCTGATAGCAGGAGAGGTGTGTCCAGGTCAATAAAACTACAACCATAAGATTCGGAACAATTTTAGAGATAATTCGGGCAATGATGTGCCATGGTAATAATTTCTTTAAGTTGTGGTTGTGAGCAACTACTTATGTGGCTAATATAAAGATGACTTCATTCTTTATTACAGAAGAAACAGACCTGAAACAACCAAGCCCAGCAGCTAGATGACCAGCAAAACCCATAGCAATTCTAGTCTCTACCATACCACCAATCATCAGGGCAACATTGGCCTTTCTTGCAGCATCAATTATGTCAAGGGCTCCAAGAACCCCCAACTTTGCAAGCTTGATGTTAATTACATGTGCCAGATTCTCATTTATTATTTTCTGAGCATCAATTAAACCCCGACAACTTTCATCAGCAGCAACAGCAACTTTATATTTGTCCATGGCAACAACACTAACATCACGGAGACCCTCCCAATCATCTCTGTGAACTGGTTGCTCAAAGAGTACAGGGGTCACTCCCATCTCTGAAACAAATGATAGAGTAGCAACAGTATCATTTAGCAGAAGTTCTAGAAGGTCAGATTATCCAGATTATACAGAGATAAATATTAAAAATTTGAGGAAATACTAAATACAGAATCATTTAGTATATTGTTTGAAGTAGTACAAACCATTTAGTCTGTCCAGAACTTCAATTGCTTGCTCAGCTGTGTACCCCTCGTTTGCATCCAAGATAAATGAGCAGTCTGGATGGACAAGCCTTATAGCCTTCAGAACTTCTATATCCGAGTTCAGGTTTTTCCCAACCTTGAGCTTCAGAATTTGAAACCCTTGACCCCGATATTTTGCAGCCAGTTGAGCAGCTTCATTTGGGGCCACAATAGGAATCTACATTGAGATACATATAAAGAAAAAAGTTGGTCAAAGTATGTACAAGCTTTCCAGATTCAGTACAGAGATGATGGTATAACCATACCGTGATGTCTGTTGTAACAGAATCTGATGCCCCTCCAAATAATCTCCAGAGAGGGATGCGAACGCTGTTAGCAACTGCATCAATCAGTGCCATCTCCACTCCGGCTCTGGCCTTAATTGGACAAAAGCGCACTCAGATAAACATCACAGGCAGGATGTCTAAACAGCAATAAAATAGCCATTACCCAGCGTGAAAATTGGGGTCATGTGACAAATCTTGTCAGTTTCTAACAATCACATCCCACTGGTTTCGAAAACAAAACAATTGCTATTCATCCAGATGTGCAAAAAGGAATGATAAAATCAAAACCACTTTCTGCCAGAGCCAGGACCTTTTCCATTTTTAATGTAAAAATTCAGGCTTGTAGCACGTCATTTATAGGCAGATCTAATGGGTTTTCAAACAGAATTTTCAAGCCTACATTAGTTGCTGCTGCCACACTCTGTTCCAGTCCTAAAGAAACATAGGGTAGTGACTACTGACTACATTTGTGAACGTGTACCTCATATCAGAAGGTTTGCGCAACCATATGGACATTTTAAAGCGAATCAAAGTTCTTCTCCTAAGCTCAGACACTTGTAAAATTGTCAAACTGCGGTAACAAAAGGCAATTTTCTTTTCACTTTGTGATAAGGACGAGAAGGTGCAGGCAGCAGTCTAAAATTACCGAGGCGTATGCGTGTCCCGGGAGGACAGCGGCAACATCCTGAAGCAACGCGCCTAGGGGCGCCGCCGGCGCGCCCGCCATCGCCTCGCAGGCCCGCCCCGCCGCGGCCAACGCGGCCGGCTG
>BCLF01000005.1:4351382-4369569 GCA_001602275.1 Zoysia japonica | reverse complement strand
GGCCGTGACGGAGGGCAGCACGGGCGCCTCCCCCCACCCGACCGAGCCGCTGCGCAGCTCGACCCTGACGGCGACGTTGGACACGGCATCAAGGCGCGAGGACGCGATGGTGAAGGGCGCGGCGAGCGGCACGTCGAGCGGGCGTGCCTCGGCCGCCGCCACGTCCACGGAGAAGGTCTCCAGCAGCGCGTCGAAGCCGAACGACTCCACGGGCGCCGGCGAGGACGGGGACGGCGACGCCGAAGAGACGGCGTGGAGCCGCGCGGTGGAGACTGCGCCGGGGCCGGCGGGGTGGAGGCCGGCCGCGACGAGGCTGGGCGGCCTCGGGGTAGCGCGCCGGCCCGGGCAGGTGGAGGTGGGGTTCCCGGGGAGCCGGAGAGAAGAGGTGACCGAGGAGGCGTCCATGGCCAGTTGGGTGGGGAAGCGGAGACCTGACGCCGACGACGAGATTTGCGGTAAACTGGGAGAGGAAAACGAGCCCTGGCCTGAGCGCTTGGGAGAGAGTGCTGGTTTTTATACAGCGGTTAGGTGCCGCGCCGGCGGCGATCGGTGGCGACATGGGGCCACCCGTCAGTGGAGCACACGTGCCGCCGCAAGCGGACATGGGAGGCGCCAAGGTCAGGCGAGCACTGTAACTGGCCGGCGGGCCCACGCTTCGAACGGGGACGGCAACGCGCCAAGGGTGCACGGGAGACGGAGGAACTGTTGGTCAATACCGCGCCCTTAAGGCTGAAAATATACGGAAATAGTCAGAAATATTTACAACATTTAACATAGGACGAAAACGAAAAAAAAAGACAAAAAACGAACAGATAAATACGGAGTTAAAAATAAAATAAAACGGTCGGTAATAAAAAAGATGTCGAAAATATGAATAAAATAAATATCGAACATTATCTGTATAGTCTAAGTCTTATAATATATATAATACATGTTGCAATTAAATTCACAATATACAACTAAAAACATAGGCAAATAAAAAGTTATTTGGTTTATAATTTTTATTTTTTATTTTTTATAAAACATGTTCAAATAAGATCTCATTACCGTATTTAGGTAAAACGGTAAAACACAGAAAAATTCTGCTAAAACACAATTCCGTCGAAACGGTCGAAAAAAATAGTCATATTATTTTTGTTACTGTTTTTATTTTTCTCTGACTATATATACGATACAGAAAAACAGTAAATAAAATGCTATGGATTTTCGTACTGTTTTCACCCTACCGCCCTGCCTGCGCGCGCCGGCAGTGGGCCGTCGCCCAGACGAGAGGGGCCATTCTGTTCGGCGTTAGTGTGAGGTGTAAAATTAGAGTAACACCTTCAAGGGTAAAGTAAATTATAATAAAATATAATAATATTTTGTAATATAATAAATAGATAAAATTAATATTAAAAATTAACGACATTAATTTAGGAATAAAGAGGTATATTTAACTATATATTTCTTTATTTTTTAACCATCAGATCTAATTAAATACATAGTTGCAGTTAACTTGGATCATTATAACAAATCTCTCTGTTTACTGTTAGTTCCAACGTGCTAATGCAACAGTTTAAGAGAAAATATTACTTAAGAAATAATATATTAATATTAAAATAAATTTGTTTTTTCAACAATTTTTCTTGATCTCAAATATTTGTTTCGAGCAGTCGTGTTTTATTAACTAACAATGATTTATGTGGGTCTAGAATCTGATAAATTCAGAAGAGCTTATCCGTTAAATTTATAAGGATGTTTATGCAGAGTCAGATTTGTAAAAAAAGATAACTATAAGTATTTTCCGTATGTATGTAGTCTAATACATCTCATAATACATCTCAGTTAGAGACATTTTATCTTGTGTACGTAGAAAAAAATGTTTTTATAAGTATCAAAAATTGGTAATGGTAGCACCGTCTCTCCTCTTTGGTGTAGTCTCAATCATCTGAATAGAGTACACTATTTACAGGAAGGATTGGAGCTGTTAACCACTTTGGCCGCTGACGGCCACAACAATTCCACTTGTCGGGGGTCACCACTCTGCAGAAACCCGCCCCTTGCAATCGCCCAACAGCCGGGAGAGAATACAGTTCGGTGCGGGGGCAGCCATCCACCCATGAGATGATTATAGTCTTATAGAAAGCGAGAGCATCATTTCCTCCACGACGCATCACCTTATGCTAGGTTAGTGTAAAGGTGCAGCCCTTGTTTAGTTGGATTCACAGGCGGCTGCTGCTAATTGGGCATCTTAAGATGAGGTGAGATCGATGCGGGTATCTGAAGCGGCTAGCCGCGGCTCGTCGTCGTTTCTGCCGCCGCGGATCGATCGTGTGCTCAGCACTATGCCGATCTAGCGCTGTCCTCGACCGGCTTTGTTTTCTAACCGGGAAAACTTTCTGTCCTCGTCATGCTGGGTGATAAATTAATTGGGCAAATGTACTATACTGATTAGCATTTTAGACGGGTCCAAACCTGTCCATTCTCGATCTGATCTCGTGCAAACAAGCATATCGCTGACATTAAGAAGAACCTGTTTGGATCCCTGCGTCCTGAAAAAGGAGTTGCCGGATGGACTTCGTTTCAGCCATTTCGTGACCTGGAAGCCGGGCATGACAAATAACAGTGTTTACAAGTTAGAGTATGAACAGAATCGTTCTGGAAAACAAATCGATGAGGATGAGGACCAAAACTGAAAAGTTCTGTCAGCACCATATACAAGCTCTCTGAACCTGAGGTCCGGAGAAAAGGGGTTCCGTTCTGAATCGGATGTCCAGCGGCAACCAACGGCTCTTCAAACTTCGTTAGGGCGAGCGCCTTTTCACTGAAGTTGATTCTTTTCAAAAATTTTCATCGTTTCCTGTACTTTTTATTGTGTCGAATCCTCCTCGCATGGGAACAAAAGGATTCCCAATTAACAAGTGCGTCAGTGAACTAGCTCCATGTGCTTGTTTTCTTCACGTGACCTCAGAAACTATGAAGAGAAACAAAAAAAATCATATCCAGGTCCTATTGTACAACTTCATTTCATCAATGGATTTCAGGTTGGGGAACCCCCCCCCCCCCCTCGAACTTAAAAAAAAAACTTTACTTCTGTGTGACAAAATTCCAAACTGGATTCGAGATGAGTTCCACAGGTAAATTTTTACAGTTAATCTACTGGTAAAATTTTTTTCACAATTTAAAACCTTTGCTCAGAGCACGTACGAAAACTGCAACTTGCATCGTCGTAGCTTAATTAGGAGCTTTCATGCATCGAGCACAAGAAAAGGCATGTGTCTGATTCATTAAACGAAGCAAAGGGACAAGACAGCAAAAACACGAACCTGCAGAATCCAGGATCACACGAATCGGATCACATCGCAGCTCCGAAAGTCTAAGGTGCAAGTGAGACCGGTACCGATTCACCTGCGAGCCGCATGTTTAAGCCGCAAATCAAATATACAAATTTTTCAAAACTCATGAACTGCATAATTTAATATAGAGAAAATATGCGGTCATTACGGAAATTCAATAACTTGTCCACTTAATACAATTTATCACTCTGTTATTATATATACAACTAATTTAAAATATTAGTAACTTTGAAATCATGATTTTTTTACTTGTTACAGTGAGTTTAAAGTTGGACCTTAGAAATAAAACCTCGCGTTCACACAATAAATTTTTAATGAATATTCTAAGTAATAGTAAGCAACTTTATGTAAACTAGTATAAGTAAAACAAAGATAATAAAGTTACGAGTTTTTACAGGTTGTTGCGGATATATCCGTTTGTTTGGTGAGCTTTGCGGATAGATCATTGTTAAACAAAAAAAAAATGCTATTGTTTCGTAATAGCCCACTAACATAAATTTTACGAAACGAATATACGAGTTCACGGTGAAACCCGCCCCACTGGCAACTTTGATCCGAAAGCCACGATGATCGCCAAAGCATCACCATCAATAGCAAACGCCGGGGCGCAACTATGCTTTGCTTTCGCCCGGCACTGCAGGTGGCGGTGTAGTTCCTGTTCGAGGTGGCGGAGTACTTCTTCACGCTGGTCTGCTACGCTGCCACGATTGGCGTCTTTGTCTTCTTCGTATGAACCAACGTTAACGCTGCTGCCTTCTTGAACCATGCAAGCACTCTTCGAAGCGAACAGCCTTCCACGGCACAGAAGCCCATTTAGGAATCAATGTTTTTTTCGTTTCCAAAGATTGATGATGCCCATCAATGCAGGCCTATGAAATTGTTCGTGTGACCATCGGAAACAGGCCCATGCATGAATGAATGACATTCTAGCGCTTGTTTTCAGTTCTGAGAAACGGGCGATATTATTCTGGCCAATTCTTGCTTGATGTTATATTGTGTATACCTGCAGGCCGGTCCCCAGAGTCCCTGAAAGGCTGAAACTCTCTTGTCGGATAGAACCACGAGGCAGGTGACCTTGGCCGTGCACAGCAGGCTCACAAGGCTCGCGTACAAGCTCTACGTCGACATCGCCTGCGGAAAGGACCTCATGACCTTCATCCTGGTCAAATTCGGCACTAACCTGCGCACCGAAACAAATTCCTTTCAGGCTTTCACCAAACTAACCTCTACACATCTGAGCAGTCGACGGTGCTCTCGCTGCTCGTAGCGTGGGTGATCGCGGACTGCTTCAGCTCCCTGACGCTCCTCTACCTCGGGACTACGAAAGACAGTCTCGCCGATCTCATCATCTTTCTGCAAGCTTTTTGAGAGATCCATCGATGGACGACGACTCGTGATGTTTTTCAATCGTCTGCAGTGGTTCTGGCAACGATGACGCTGCCTGTGCTGTACGAGCAGTACGAGAGCGAGGTCGACAGCCTGGTGGCGAGGGGCGTGCACGACCTGAGGAGCCAGGTCGCCGAGATGGACTCGGGCGGTCTCAGGAAGATCCCAAGAGGCACATGAGAGCAGCTCCGAAGTATTATGCCAGGAAAAACCACGAAAGAATGATCATCAACCTAATAACGAACAGCACATCAGATGAAGAGAAGAACACAAGGCGCTGAGCTCAGAAGTTGTCACGAGAGGTGTGACAACTGCTGCAATCTGCAGACAGTTTCAGAACATGACCTGATGGAAGTCGATGTTACCTCGTTGTAGTACATACCGCTGCACTCCACCTTTCAGTGTGTGAGCTCCTACTGGCGTCCGTTGCCTGCTCCTGTCTCCGTGTCTCCCACTCGCTTTTACAGTAGCTGTCCGCTTTCACCGTGCGATCATCGAACCCGTCCGATCCGATCGGTCGCCACGCCCGACAGCAAAACACGGCCAGCTCTGAACGGCGAACGCGGGGTGGACAGCGACGCGCACGGATCGGATAAAGTCGAGACGACGAGGATGATGTGCCGTGTGACCGAGGGAACGAGCAGCCTTGCTTCGTTCGTCAGTTCTCCTTTATTTCTCGCCTGTTCTGTTCCTGACGCGTGATCTTGGGATGATCTGATTGGATCGCCTGTCGCGCGACCTAACGTCTCCGTCATCGTGTAGCTAACCCGAATTCTTCCGTGTTAACCTTGTACTGATTCGTGACAAAGCCCCGCCTCGCCGGGCAAGGTGACGACTGACCCTGGCCGTGCCATCCAGTTTAATTACGTCGACCATTGCCATTTGCCAGCTTTTCAGATGAAGATGTGTCGCCGAAGGTGTGTCCGAGCGTGTCTGTCTGAACCAGTGGCGGACGGAGTCTTGATTTTGCAGAAATCAATCAAAATTTTCTATATTTAAAGTTTAAATCTTGCATATTTTATTATTTCGCAACACTAGTGTAGTCACACCAGCCGCTTTATGATTCGAGCCGCGTCCGCAATCCTCGGCATCCTCAGATGGCGATCATTCAGCGGAAGCGTCCGCCTTTCCCGAGGCATGTGCACGGGCAGGCAGGCAGGCAGGCCTGGTGAGCCACGATCACGCAGCCCACGTTCCTCGTCGCAGTCAGGCCGCTGCCCTCCTCCCTCCTCGGCAGCAGAGGATGGGATGGGAATGGGAGATGACCAGGCCGTCAGCAGGAGGAAGCGGCGATCAGGCCGTGCACAGAGCCACAGCCCCACGTGCGACTGCGAGTGCGCCACCGCCGCCCACCGGATTCCGCGAACCGCCCTTCGTGCCGTCCGCCGCGTATTTCGAGAGGTGCGCATCTGGTCCGGCGGCCGTTGCGCGCCGGATCCGACACCTTTGACCATACGCCAACGGCTTTCCCCGTGAGAACGCTCAATGATCAGTGATCTTTGGAGGGTTTTTTAAACGATCTTTGGTTTTATATACTGTAAAAGGAAAGAAGGAAAGAAAAACGGCTCTCGAAGCCCCTCCCTTAAAAATAGCGCCGCCGAGGCCCGAGAGAATGATGTGTTTAGGGGGCCTTTGGAACGGAGGATTACGGTAGGAGTTTCATAGGATTTTTGTATCGTAGGGATTTTTTTTGACTGGCGAAAAACAAAGGAACGAATCCACTGGAATGCTTTTTTACGGCGCAATTTCATAAAAAAAAATTAACAAGAGGTCAGACTTCATAAAAAAATCCTGGCGCGAAACCATAGCTCTTCGCGCTCTTTCGCCAATGACGCGCGTACTTTCAGCAGCGGCTCGCGTACTGCTTTTTTTTTTTTATTTTCTTTCGTATAAAAGGTGCTCCTATCGCTCTCTGGAAGTCTCAGTCGAAAAGAGCGACGGCAACGAGGCCATTGTGTGTCTCCAACGGCAACGACAGCTGCCGCCTCCGGCCAGGCGCACGAACCCATCCTCCGGCCAGCGCAGGTACCCATCGGGGACCGCAAGCCCTTCCTCCCCATCGCTACGCATGAGCCTGTAAAGTTGCTGCTACTCTAACTTCTTCCAATCTCCTTTGCCAATTTTTTATTCTCCAATCTAAGAATCTCTTATCCCTTTTTTATTTGGTTTGGTACGATCTGCCATCAAAAGGCATTGCGTGTGACAATCTTTTATTCTTTATTTTGTTTGTTAAAATTTTTCTTCCATATGCATTGCGGATGAACTATGCTAGATCTGGATTCTGGACTTTATTTTCTTCCATGGTAAAAAATCTAGGTCAAATATTCTTGAGAATATGAGTCAATTTAGTTCGAGCTAGGTTATAAATATTGTATTGCTTGCAAGTGTTGTTTGTTGCTACTTGTAAATAACTAGGCAACTAGAGTCACGAAAACTATAGGAAAAGAAATCAACTTATTTAGACAGCTGGTCTCACCATAACTTATAGAAGGATTACCGCATTGTCAAAGAATTGAGAGATGAAAGTGGTTTTGGATGGGATAATGAGAGAAACATGGTTACAGCGCCGGCACAGGTTTGGGCTAGTTTTGCTGCTTGCAAGAATAATAGTTGCTCGCAAGAATAATAGTGATGCCCTCAATTGGCAGGATAAAGCATTTCCATATTATGATGATCTATATGCACTATATGATGGTGAGCTCTATGCATAGCTTTTCTTTTACAAGTATTAGTTTCATCTAAAAATTGAGCTTTAACTTCTAGTTTTTGACATAATTGTGCAAGTCGTTATGCAGAAGGTAGAACTCGGCATGGTATGGACCATTATGCAAGCAAGTCATAAAAAGAATCAGTTACTTCATCAACACAAGCTCATGTGGTTGACTCATATCAATCACCATCTCCTACTTTGGCTGCTCCAACTGATTTAGGTTTTCAGTTCCCTTTTGATGAAGACATCAGAGAGACAAATTTGGAATTCTCAGAGCCCTCATCTTCTGATGTGCACCATGTGCAAGTTCCACCTAGATACGCACAACCACCACCTGAACTTCCTGAATTTGGACGTGGAAAGAAACAAAAGACCAAGTCTAGTAACCCTGATGATGGATTTCATGAGAGATACCTCAAACTGAAGAAGGAAGAAATAGATACATTTGCTGCAATTGAAAATAAGAAATTGGAGGATCCTTACAGCATTAACAAATGCATAATAGTGCTTGAAGAATTACAAGGTCTACAAATGGGAGATATTTTGAGGGCATCTGATCTATTCAAAAACAAGGATAACAGGGAAGTATTCTTATCATTTAGAAGTGATGAATTAAGGTTGGCTTGGAGTATACGGGAGATTGGGCGAGAGCAACAGAATTAAGGGCTGACAGATGGCAAGAGCAGCAGAATTAAGGTTGGCTTGCAAAATTATTTTGACTATAATACTTTTGCGAACCTGATAGATGGTGCTTTTGTTTGGTTTGTAGTCTAGGTAAGTAGGTAGCAAGCACCTACTTATATTGTTGCAATCTCTTTTGGTAGGATCGTTAATGCTAAGGGGAAGGAACTTGATGGTAGTTACATGATAAACTCGGACCGCCACAAATTAGGAGTACAATGGTAGTACACTAGTACTTGTCTAGATCATAGATGTACAATATAATACATATATTTTAACTCCTTAGTGCTGCATAACTATCTCATATTTGTCGTGCTATGTTATCTCGCATTTGATTTCCTGCAGCTCTTGAATTATTAAATGCTTGGATATCTCCACCATAATTGTGGTCTCCATTTGGCACATCAACTATCTGGTTTGGGTCGATATCCTCATTAGAGTTACTTGGCCATGTCGTATCTCCATTATGTAATCGTATGAAATTGAACACAACAAGAGACAGCTATGCCAACTTGTTTATGGACCGGGTAACGTGAACCTGTCCTTAGTATTGGAAATCTCATTTTTAATATACCAATTGCCCTCTCAATATGATTCCTGAGCTGTGCATGCCAAAGATTAAACAACTCTTTGTAATTTTTTGGCTTTTGATTTGCTCTTCCTTGTTCTTGTAAATGAAATCTTGTTCCACGATACGGTGCAAGAAACTGTGAAGTATTTGCATAACCAGCATCAACAAGGTAAAATTTACCAGTAGATACATAAAAGCCATGGTTAAGTGCATCTTGTAAAACTCTTGCATCTGATACTGATCCTTCCCATCCAGCATGTACATGTACAAACTTCAAATCAAAATCGCATGCTAATATAACATTTTGAGATATTGTTTGCATTCTATTACGATATGGTTCTTGTTGGTCTAGTGGAAGTATCATTGGCATGTGTGTCCCATCAATACAGCCAATGCAATCCTATATAAATAAAAATAGATCTTTGATTTAGTTCTCATTGTAGTAACTGACTTTCTGATATTGAAGGAATTAAAATAAACATTTGTTCATACCTTGAAAAAGGGGTGGAATTTTGGTCTTCTTAAGATATGATGTGGATGTAGAGATGGTGAGCATATGTATGTACATGTAAATTGTGTAATTGCATCAAGCCCAGCCTCAAAGTAGCGACTAATTGTTTCTCCACTATGTTGAAATTCATATTGCAATGTCTCGTTACTTGCATTTTTTGCCAATGCATATAGGAATATACCAACTTGCCCTTCTACTGAAACAAATCTTGAATCGGCAAGTAGTTGCGTGTCACGTAACTTGTGGACCAATGCATGAAAAACACTAACTTCCATGCGAAAGTTTCTTTTGCTTAGGCTGTCATGTCCCGTTAAAATTTCATTAATACGAATAGCACCTGTAAGTCACTTTTACTAGATGATGGTTGTGATGGATTGCCTATGGTAGGAAGAACAAAAAACACAAACTCATCTTCACTTTTTGATCGCCGTCGATAGTTTGAATCCATAGTACTGAAAACAAACTAGCAACCAAAGATATTTAGATGTGCAACTAGTATGTTCTGTTGACAATGGCCTAGACACTGCCTACATATATTTGTATCTAACATATAAGAAAGTTCGATATAACTTACCAGAGTGGAGCCCCTTGGTGACCAGAAAGAATGAATTTTTAAGAGAGATGAACTAGATTTTCTGGACAAGTTCAAACGAATGCATAGCAGAGGCATACATATGCTTGTGTATATAAAGAGCACTGGTGCAACGGCTAGCTTGTTTGCTTTTGTTTGTAGCCAATATTACCAACGGCTAGTAGTTTGAATCATACTAGATTCCTTTACATTTCCTATGATGCTACCAAAGGACATCCAATTCACATTCCTGTGTTTTAAATTTCCACGGGATTTGAGAATCATATAACTTCAATTCCTGTGTTTTTCCTATTCCTGCATTTTTCCTACCCTGCGTTCCAAAGAGCATTAGTAGTACTCCTGTACTACAGCACACGCAGGACTAGGCTAGCTCAGCTGTGGAATGGAAGCTGGTCATCGGTTCGGTCCAACTCTCGCTCTCGGAATATGTCGGTATAGTATACCGGATACTTACAGACTCCGTTTCTACGCAAAGACATATCTACAAACTACAGCCCACGACCTATCTACAGCCCACGACTCGTCTACAGCCTACGACCCGTCTACAACCCACGAGGCCCACAAAGTTTCACATCCCGCTAAGAACATCTCAACTACAAGGATTTGAACCGCGCGAGTGTCCAAGCTCGACCGACGAAAGGTCAAAGCTACACGACAACAAAATTCAGCCCACCAATAACTAGAAGCAAACGCTCTAATCCGACCTCCGAGAGTCGAGCACCACCTTAACAACCAACCACTGACAGCCGTAGAGATTCTTGCAACATACAGTAAAAGGTAAAACAACTTTAACGAAAGGTAAAGCGTTTCAAAAATTAGTAAACCAGCTAAGCGATCGGTAAAACAAAAATGTCATTTGTCTCTCACTACTGAACAAAGAATGTACGAAAAACACTGACCAACTACACCGACGCCAGCGGGTCAACTCAGACAACGACCGAGGTCTTATCTGACGAAGGGCCAGTAGGTTCTGTAGACGTCAAGTTAGTGCCTCTGGCCCGACTTCTATAAAAAAGATACCATGAGGCATTAAACGAACGGAAAAAGAGGAGAGGAGAGGAGAAAAGCAAATGAAGAGAACAAGTGAAGTGAAGTATCAAATTATATTTAAGTCACCTCTCCGTAATCACATCCAACCACGCGAACTAAAGATATTGAATCGAGTCAAAACTCTTCTGCATTGTACTCGTGTTCTTGGTATTATGCCTCTCGACGACTCAAACCAAATTAATCTTGAGTTCATACGATTTGATATCTCTCGTCTCTGAACGTCGACGGCCCAAACCAGATTAATCTTTGAGTCTCTTTCGTGCACTAATTAAAAACAAAAAACGCACGAATACTTCCTCTGATTACAGTGCTGGTGGTCAGAACAACTACATAATAAGATCCCAAGCAAATTAAATCATTACCACCGCATAATCAAGCATCGTGGAAAGAGGACGGGCACACCTATCGCAGCAGGAACGCTGTCAATACCATGGTCACAAAAGATGCAATTTGCACGTTAAACTACCAGTTACTCCAGCTAAGTGGTTCCAGGCATGCACGTCAAAATATGCCATGATAAAATGGTTGAGATTCTCAATCCACATGATAATTAAAAGAGAAATGCAAGCTAATAGCAATACTACATGCCTTCCATTTCTGCTGCATAGGATCAGTTGCAATACCTGATATGACGAGGGAAAGCGTGAAGGGCATTCAAAAGAAAGAATAACAAAAAGGAGGAATTAATGCACTAAGATTTCTTCCATTTTTTGCAAAGAAAACTACCAAGACTTCTGCGGGAATGATCAAGCACAGAAAGAAAATAACAATACAGTTTGCACATAAATTTGTAATCTTGTGGATTTACTGTTTGACTTGACAGCCAACCGAAATAAATATACCCAATTGAAAGCAGTCCTGATTATTCAAAAACGCATACGCAACTTGAAAGCTGTGCGTAACAAGAAAAAACAGGTTGCAAGAAAAACCAAGTCAATGCATGAAACAATAAGAAACATATCAACTTCATCAATATTAAACAAAACAGGGCTGATGTATACATATGACTGTTTAACTCAAATAAAGTTTCTACAAGCAAACTAGTAAACAACATTTTTTATCCGACACCTCCGCCTGAATAACTTCCATGCGTTCAAATATACAGAGGGCTACACAAATCATGAGTTCATTTTTACTGAGTTCTTTTGGACACTATATTTATTCAAAAATAGGAACAAAAAATGGACAACAATAAAACAGGGATCCAACAGTCAATTGGCCTCTCAAGAACCACTCATAAATACCCTTCTCTCAGTATCACCAATGACAAGAACAACCAAAACCCATTATGATCTTATTTTCAAGCCCCTTAATCTCACGGTTGGATCCATATTTGATGTGGAATCAAAGCAAATCTGCCTAGTAACACCATCCACTGATTGCCATTGAACCATATAACATGTAGCAACAATAATGATATAACAAGATAAACCACACTTCTAGAATTCACAACATACCCAAATCCATCAGACCTTGAGCTATGAGGCACGGTTCTGCTTAATGTCTGCCTGACCAGCATCAGATGAGACCATGGGCTGATATTGAGGTGGCAATGTTGGAGGTGCAGCTGCCTGTGAATAGTAGACTTGTGGGCGGGTAGGATCAGCATATTCATACCCATAATTTCCTTGCATGTTCGCAACAGGCTGCTGAACAGGATGATGCTGGGATTGAATAACATGGTGGTAACCCATCCCAGCATATCCAGGGGCCGCATTAGGCGCTGGTGCAGGAGCAGCAGGTGCTGTTGTTCTGTAAACACCAGGTTGTTGCAAATCAGGCTTTACAGAAACCTGAGGAATTGGCACTGTCGGCTTTGGCGCTGTGTCAACAATGGTAGGAGGTGGCAAATTTACTTGTGCACCAGGAGGCATGCTATATTGCTGAGGTGCATTTTGTACCATAGGAATGTAATACATGCCTGTATTTGGGTCGAACACTGTTTGCTGTTGTGGCTGAAGCACAGGCTGAGGTGCTTGCTGAGGGGCAGGATGGTTGTAATACGACTGGATTGGAATGAAGGTGCCGGTGGCTGGGTTGTGAATGAAATGTTGATTACCGGCAGTTACAATCTGTTGTGGAGCCGGCTGCTGCTGTTGTTGCTGCTGCGGTGGCTGTGGTGGTGGCGGTTGCTGCTGTGGTGGAGTCGCATAGAAATATCCAGCTGGAGGTTGAGTAGCCATGGTGGCCGCTGCGGCTGCGGCAGCAGCATCTGGAGCTGATACTGGCATGCGATAGTTGCCCGCATCAGTACCCAACGGCATGTCCCGCTTCAATTCACTAGGAGGAGACCTATCATTGTAGTAAACAGCCCTGAAACATTTGATCGAACACATGACCGGCATAAGGTAAGGCTTTTATCTAAACCATTATAATTTTTTCCTGAAAATGGATAAACATGTATATCTGAAATTACCTATTTGTGAGATCAGCAACGGGTGGAGCCTCCTGCTTTGGAGGCTGCGTTTTCCGGCCTGCTCCACCATGATCAGACTTGTCATCGTCTGAGTATACTCTGCTAGATGCCTCCGAGGGAGACATGCTGGCCGCAGCCGGAATGGCCACGGCAGGGACGGGCACCTGCTGTGGCGGTTGCATGTACACCACGGCAGGCGGCACCTGCTGCTCAGAGATCCCCATCTGCGCGAAGTGATCCTCCACGGCGACGGGAGGCCCTGATGGGCGATCCTCCTGTCGCACACGGATAGGTGGCAGATTCGACAGCGAGGGCGCAGAGGACGTAGAGCCGAAGGAGGAATTCTTATCCAGCATCGGCGAGTCAGGCACGGACTGGACATCCTGAGGGTGCCTCCCACCGGCGGGAGCGGCGGCCGGGACCTTCTGTTGGTTGATGCGCTGGTCCTCGGTGGGCGCCGAGTTGGGCACCCCGCTCCGGGAGTGAACGGAGGAGTCGTCCTCGAGGCCAAGGAGGCAGTTGACAGAGGCGGAATCAGTGGAGATCCCTCGCGGGATCCCGTCAAGGGAGCCAGATATGGCGCTATTGAGGGCGTCAACGAACCAGTTCTCTGACTTGGATGAGTCATCGAGGAGGGAGCCGAGCGAGGACGACGACTCGGGCTTCGCGGGGAAGAGGAAGAGCCGGATCCGCGAGGTACGCGACGATCCGCTCCCGGAGGAGGACGCGGCGATGCGATCGTACTCGTCGACGAGGTTGTCGAGGTCCTCGTCGGTAGACACGGAGATGAGCGAGTCGAGGTCCTCGTTGGGGAGCTGGTACTTGAGCGTGAAGGGGCGGCCGCCGAGGAGCGACCGCGAGAGGCGCGCGTGGACGTCGGCGAGCGACGCGTGCCGGTCCACGGCCACGATCCTGGTCTCCCCGCCGAGGTAGCAGAGAGTCTTGTCAGTCGGCCGCGGCACGATCCGGCCCCCGAAGCTGCACATCAAGCGCAGCCGCCCGCCGCCGCCGGCAGCGGCGGCCGCCGCGGCAGCGGAGGAGGGGAACTCATCCCACGAGTCGCCGCCGCGGCTGCGCGGAGAGGACTCGGTGGATTCCGGGTAGCCAGGCCCCAGACCGGGGACGGGGCCTCCAACGCCGGCGGCCGTCGCCGGCGGTACCGGCTCCATCAGGGGAAGCGAGGGTCGAGGGGGGGCTGTTTGTTGCTTTGATTGGGAATTTGGGAAGATTTTCTGCGTGGGTTTTGGGTGGGGATTTTATTAGTGGAAATTTCGCGGAAAGGGGGGAGAATATAGAGAGAGGAAGGGGAAGAAGGAGAGGATGTGTGGGGTCCGCGCCAGGACATATCGCAGGTTGTATTCCGCTTCTCCCTCCGCTTCGTTCTCATTTTCAGTTGACGCCACGGCGACGCCATTTTCCCTTTCAGTTGATCTGTTATTATTTCAAAGGCAATTGTGGCTTCAAGACTAGGCCTTCTCTAGATGACATGAAAAAAATCTTTTTTTTATTTTTCTTATAAAATTTTATGAAAATTCTGCGCGAACCCTGAGATCATATAATATTTTGATCCTATAGATTAATGGCTAATAAGGGTGTCGAGGTGCCCACAATGGGCACACGATTATATGAAAAACATTATTGCTTCTATTTTTATGCGACAGTTGAAAAAGGTAACCATGCGGCACAATAATTTCATGCAACTATCGGATAGATGGGAGCAACCCTGTCATTCTAAGTGTCGGCGTTCTGATCACCGACACAGTAAATATATGATCGTAGGGGAGATGTGTCTTCAGATTCGATGTGGCCAAGTCCAAGGAAGACTCAAATAGATTTTTACCTGGTTCGGATCACTTCGAGCGGTGTAATACCCTACGTCCAGGGACGGATTATCTCGATGATAATATTACAAAAGCGGGATCCTCTCTTCGCGGGAGGATTCGAAATGTGGACGAGTGGGAGTGCTTGCTCAGAAGGATGCAAGGACCCTGGGCTCTAATGGAGCTCGTGGTTTTGTCTTTCGTGTGTTTGTGGCTGTTGCTTCGTTGTGATGTGTTGTTCGTGTGTTTCCTCCGTGTGTTGCTCCTTGGGCCTCTTTTTATATAAGAGAGGGCCCTGAGGTTACAAGTGGTGGGTCCTACACGATTCTGCCGTCTCATCGACAGGTAGGCCCTTCCGTCGTCGTCATCATTTCGCTTCGTCCAGACGTGGTCGTGACCCGTCACATCGTGCGCAGCGACAGGTACTGTGATGCTCGTCCGGCGCCACTGTACCGATTACAGTGCTGTCACGTCTTGTCCAATAGTCATCGCAGCTTTCTACTGGAGTGTCGCCATAGTGAATCTTGTCCCGTCCCGTCAGGACGGATGGCAGTTGGCCGTCAGAGTAAATGTACCATAATGTGGTACCTACCCCCAGGGGTCGCTCCCCGGAGGTCGGCCTTCGGAGGCCGGGGTCTTCGCGTGCTCGCGCGGCTAAGGCGTGATCGCTGTAGGTCGCCGTTGGGGGGTCGGAACTCGTGGTCGTCCGACCCCTGACTCGGAGCTTCATGCGTTCGAGCACGATCTGTCAGGTACCCGGGGTACGTGATCCCGACAGTAGCCCCCGAGCTTGACGCCGTTTGCGACTCCTAGTTGAGGCGGCGTCGGGCTGGTCGTTCCCGAGGGTCGTTGTGCTCCTACCGGGGCGCGCGAGCGTGCCCGTAGGGCGTAGCCCCCGAGCCCTCGAGCGATCCGGAGGGTCGGTCGTGGTCTGAAACGTTGCGCGGACCATCATTCGTTGACGGTTAATCCTGCGGGGGCGCACGAGCGCGCCTGTAGGGCGTAGCCCCCGAGCCCTCGAGCGATCCGGGGGGTCGGTCGTGGGCTGAGACGTTGCGTGGACCACCATTCGTCGATGGTCAATCGTATCGAGATCGTTCCGCTAGCTTAGCCCCCGAGCCTAGAGGCGATCCGGAGAGCCGGCTGGGCATCGTGCCATCGGTCGAGGTCAGACCGAGGTCGGTCTCGATTTTTATATTCGGCCATACGCCTGGGAAGGGCCGGTTTCGACGCGGTCCCTGTCCGTAGTAGGCGTCACGCCTAGGCCGAGGCTATGATCAACGGCCGATTGTTTGGGTTGGCCCGAGGGCCTCGGCTGTCGGTCAGCCGATCGTTAGGGGTTTCGTTCTGCGTGCATGATCCGTTTCGACCATCGAGGTCGGGCCGAGGTCGTTCTCGGTCTTTCGTTCGGTAAGACGGCTAGGTCGGACTGGTTCGATGCGGTTCCTGCCCATGATCAGCGTCGCGCCTAGGCTTAGCCATGATCAGCGCCTGAACGTTCGATTTGGCCCGGTGGCCCCGGCTGTCGGTCAGCTGATCGTGGGGGGCTTCGTTTGGTCGCCTCCTCTTATTCGAATCCGCCGTTACGGTTACGGGGATCGGACGGCTTTCGTGCCTCCACGTGGAGGGCAATCAGACCGTCCGGGAATTTGAACCGCCGGTCGATCCGAGCGGTTGATTTGAACTCGATCGGACAGTGTCGTGGACGCGGCGGTTCACGCGCCCGCGTCACGTCGCCTGCCAGACGTGCTCTGGCAACCGTCTCTCGGAGTAATTGTTACCGTCCTGTCCGCGGCGGAGGCGGCAAGGTGCGGCCCGGGCTCGCTCGTGCGCTTCGGGGTGCAACCCTACGAACGAGCAGTTACTCTCCGGCCGATCGTGGGAGGCGCAGTAATTGCCCAGACCCTTTAAAAGGAGAGGTGCAGTAACTTCGCGTTTTCACCCGGCTTCCTCACTTCATCTTAGGCCTTTCCGTCGCGCGCGAGAGCTTGTTTGCTCTTCTCTCCGCCTTAGCATCATTAGGTCTGGCGATCGCCGTAGTTTCTGTTCGCGCTTCCGTTGCGCTCGCCGCGACCTGCAGAATGTTCGAGTGGGAGCCATCGTGCGTCGACGACGCTCTGCTCGAGAGGTGGAGCGTCGTTGGGATGGTCCTGCTGAAGGAGTCGGCGGGCTGGGTGGCTGGCTTCAGCCACGTCATGCCCGCGCCGTCGCCGGGGAAGATCGTCAGCTTCCTGGCGTATCACGATAGCGGGCTGGGGCTGCCGGTCTCCAGCTTCTTCCGCGGAGTGCTTAATCAGTACGGCGCCCGGCTTCACCAGCTGGCGCCGAACGGGATTCTCCACGCCGCCGTCTTTGTCACGCTCTGCGAAACGTATTTGTGGATTCGGCCGAGCCTCCCGCTGTGGAGGTACTTCTTTCTCGCCGGTCTCCAGACGTCGAAGGAGATTGGGGTCGGCCGTCGCGTCGGCGGCGTCAGCATCCTGCTCCGGACTCGAGAGTCGCAGGAGTACATCGAGGTCGACCTGAAGACCTTGCTGAAGGGCTGACGGAGATCGTGGTTCTACATCGACAACGCCGACCCTCAGCTCTCGGCCTTCGAAGACCTGACGCCTCGAGCGACGGGGTCTTGTAAGTCAAAGCTCTCGGCGGCCGAGGTCGAGATGATCCGACCTCACCTGGAGACGATTCGACGCCTCCGAGAGCAGGGACTGACCGAGACGACGGTCTTCGGCGTCGCCATGCGTCGCCGAGTCATGCCGCTGCGCCGTCGAGTGCACAGCATCGAGGAGTACGAGGGGCCGGACGACGCGATCTGCGAAGTCCACGGCCGACCTCTCTCCGACAAGGGAGTCCTAGCCCGGACCTCGGCTGTCTTCAAAGACGCTGAGGGCGGCCTCAATCGGGGGCCGCGTCCCCTTGACAGGGACCATCGTCAATCGGTAAGCGCAGGCTTTTCCGTTTCGGTCGTAGTAGTTTGTCGTTGAGACTAATTTCGGTGTCTTCCAGGGTCCGCCGGTGGCCGCGATCGCCACCCGGGCTGGGACCAGCCCAGCCGCGGTGCCGACTCAACGGAGGGCCGAACCCAGCTCCGCGACGGCGCCGAGGCCGAGGAGGA
>BCLF01000005.1:4328303-4349888 GCA_001602275.1 Zoysia japonica | reverse complement strand
AGCTCGAGTCCGGTTCTCGGCTTCTGATTTTTGTGAATTTCAGGCTGATAATCTTCTGTAGGATAATTTGTACGCGGTCCTGGGTCGGCTCCCACGCGGGTTCGTCGCCCAAGCCGAGGTCGACGCCCTCAAGGAGGAGCTGCCGAAGGCGCGGGCCGAGTCGGGGGAGGCCGCAGCGGACTTAAAGTCGCAGCTCCTTACTGCGCGGGAGTCGGCTCGCGTCGCCCTCGAGGAGGCGAACAAGGCTCGCGCCGAGGTGGCGACGTCCGAGGCTCGGGCCACCCGGACCGCGGCGGCCCTCGAGCAGGCCAATCGCACGGTCGCCGGTAAGTTGCCGTGTGCCCTTCCGGCCCTTGGGGTCGGGTTCTGATTCGTTCTGTTGCAGGGCTTCGTCGCCAAGCAGCGGAGCACGAGACCGAGATGCGGCGCCTCGAGCTCCTCCATCAACACGCCAAGGGGGCCCGCTCGACCCTAGAGCTGACGCTGCGCATGACGAAGGAGGAGCGCGACCGTGCCTTCGAGCGGGTCGACCTTCTGAAGTCGAAGCGGGTGGTGCTCCAGTCCGAGGTTGAGCAGGCAGCGGCGGACCTCGGCCAGACACGTGAAGAGGCCGCTAAGATCTAGGAGGAGCTCTCGACGGCCCAAGTCCGGAATGAGCGCCTGCGGAAGAGCCTCGACCGGGCAGGGGAGGCCGCCGAGGCCCCCGCAAAGGAGCGGGACGGTAAAGGTTGGCTCCTCCTTATTTGCTCTGGCTTTCTTCGGTTCTCTGCTAACATTTTGGAATGCAGGATTGGCGGGCGAGGTTCAGACTCTGAGGTCGGCAGGTCTGAGCCTTATTGAGAAGTTGTACTCCGGAGTGCCGGACTCCGTTCCGGCGGGGGTCGTCGTGCACGCTCTGCAGCAGCTTTTGAGGGTCGTCTCCGACGTTGTGATGAGGGCGCTGGAGGACGGGTCCTCGACAGCCTTGGCCCTGGTCCGCTCCCATTATCCGGACGCGGACCTTGGCAGGGTCATCAAGGGCTTCGCGTCGGCCTACACGGACGAGCAGCTGGACGCGATCTCGGTGGAGACGCAGGAGCCGGGGGCGAAGGCCGTCGCCGACTTCAAGGAGGACTTCTTGCCTGAGCGATTCGGCCCGTTTCTCTATGTATAGGTCCGAATATGTAAAGTGTTATGTAAAGTGTCATTGTATTAATAAAGAATATCATTCAAACAATATTGTTCGAGAAACTTTTACGAGTTTGAATGTGAATTTCCGACCCTCCTTTGCGTGCTGCACCTGTTTTTCACGCCCGTAGAGCGTCATCAGCTCCCGATTCGTAGATAGTTTAGCCACGGGAAGGCTTCGAACGAAAAACGCGCGCGAAGTTTGTCGTTTGAGGGTCACCCGCGAGCTTGGCGCAGGTCGAGGATCCGACCCCGAGGAAACAAAAGGACGAACACACGTAACGAGTTAATGAGGAGCGGCGCCCCGGCGCAAAAAATCGATAAACGACGAGCGAAAAACGAGGTCGATTGTTTCGACATTGGCGAGGGTAGAGGTAAGTAGCCCCCGGGTGCGGGGGGTGGCCGGGACGGCCACGGCTCGCAACCCAAAACGAAAAAACGAAAGCGAAATTACAAGAACTTAGCTGTTTTTATTAAGTGTAGAACCGTGGGAGGTTCTCGATATTCCATGCGTTCGCGAGTTCTCGACCGTCCTCGGTTGCTAGCTTGTAAGCACCGGGCCTTAGGACGTGCTTGATTACAAAGGGTCCCTCCTAAGGAGGCGACAACTTGTGCTGGTCGGCTTTCGTTTGCACCCTTCTTAGCGCAATGTCTCCAACGTTGAGCGCTCGACCTCTGACGCGCCGAGCGTGCAATCACCGTAGACTCTGCTGGTACTTGACGGAGCGCAAGAGAGCGACTTCGCGCGCCTCTTGCAGCTGGTCGAGGCCGTCCTGCAGCGCGGCCTACGATCTTTCCTCGTCGTAGGCTCGGACTCGCGGAGAGTCGTAGTCGAGGTTGGTTGGCAGCATCGTTTCTGCTCCGAATGTCATGAAGAACGGCGTGAACCCGGTGGTTCTGTTGGGCGTCGTTCGCAGACACCAGAGGACCGACGGGAGTTCGCTCACTCATCGCCCAGCTGCCTTTCTGACAGAATCGTAAATCCGTGGCTTCAGGCCTTGGAGTATTATCCCATTGGCCCGTTCGATCTGCCCATTCGTCCTTGGGTGTGCTACGGAGGCGAAGTCCAAGCGAATGTGATACTCGTCATAGAATTCTCGGAATTGCCGACCGGTGAACTGCGTGTCGTTGTCGGTGATTATGGTGTTCGGGACCCCAAATCGACATATGATGTTGCGAATAAACCCGACCGCCCTGGTTGAAGTGATGTTGGGCACCGGCTCGGCCTCAATTCACTTGGTAAATTTGTCGACGACGACGAAGAGATGGATGAAACCGCCGGGTGCTCTTTTGAACAATCCGAGGATGTCGAGTCCCCAGACGGCGAAAGGCCAAGCGATCGGGATCGTCTGGAGCTCCTGTGCCGGCAGGTGCGTCTGTCGGGCGTAGAACTGGCAGCTTTGGCAAGCTCGGACGAGCTTTTGGGTGTCGGCCACGGCCGTCGGTCAGTAGAAGCCTTGTCGAAAGGCTTTGCCGACGAGGGTTCTGGGTCCGGCATGATGACCACAGATGCCTGAGTGGATGTCGTCGAGCAGGTGCATGCCCTGCTCCTGAGGGATGCAGCGCTGTAGTATACAACTTGTGCTTCGCTTGTAGAGCTCGCCGTCCGAAATGACGTATGCCTTGGCCTGTCGCATAACCTTTCTGGCCCCGTCGGGGTCGGCCGGGAGAGTGCCGTCTTGAATGTAAGCGAAGATATCGTGAGACCAGTCGGGAGCGAGCGCCATGATCTCTACCTCTGGTCCAAGGGTCGGCTCGTCGCTCGGTCCTTCGGCGAGCGGCCCTTCCGCGACCCTGATGAAGGGCTTGGTGAGGACTTCGAGAAAGACGCCGTCGGGGACCGGCTGACGCTCCGAGCCCATCTTGGCGAGGGCGTCGGCGGCTTTGTTGTCCCGACGTCGGACGTGATGGAGTTCGAGTCCATCGAACCTGTCTTCGAGCTTGCGAACCTCTTGGCAGTAGGCTTCCATCTTCGGGTCTCAGCAGCTGGAGGCCTTCATGACTTGACTGACGACCAGCTCAGAGTCGCCCTTGACGTAGAGGCGCTGAACGTCGAGGGTAGTGGCCATTCGTAAGCCGTGGAGGAGCGCCTCGTATTCGGCCGCGTTGTTGGAGGCGCGGAACTACAACTGCAGCACGTATCGGAACCTGTCTCCCTTCGGGGAGATCAGGACGACCCCAGCCCCCCGCGCCCTTGAGCATGCAGGACCCGTCGAAGTATATGGTCCAGTACTCGACGCTGCCGGGGGCCGGCGGTTCCTGAGCCTCGGTCCATTCGGCGACGAAGTCAGCCAGGGCCTAGGACTTGATGGCCTGCCGAGGGACAAAAGCGACGTCAAGCCCAAGGAGTTCCGTGGCCCACGTGGCGAGGCGCTCGACCATGTCCTTGCCACCGACGATCTCCCCGAGTGGGAAGCTGGTGACGACGTGGACGGAATAGCTTGTGAAGTAGTATCGCAGCTTGCGACTCGTGATGAGGACGGCGTAGATCAGCTTCTCCACCTGGGTGTACTGAGTCTTGGTGTCGGCCAACACCTCACTGACGAAGTAGACAGGCCGCTGAACAGTCGAAGCCCGACCCTCCTCGCTTCGCTCGACGACGAGGACGGTGCCAACGACTTTCGAGGTTGCCGCGATATAGAGGAGAAGGGTCTCTCCTGGGGTCGAGGACGTGAGGACCGGCGGTGATGAGAGCAGGGCCTTGAGCCGATCGAAGGCCTCCTGGGCCTCGGTGGTCCAGATGAACCCCTCCGCTTTTCGTAGCAACCGGTAGAAGGGCATCGCTTTTACGCCAAGTCTTGAGATAAAACGGCTAAGGGCCGCCAACCATCCGGTCAGCTTCTGGACGCCTTTGACGTTGCTGATGAGCCCGCGGTTGTGGATCGCATTTCGGGATTCAGCTTGATCCGATAGCGCCGGAGGTTTGTGAATGTTTCTTCCAGATCCTGGATGAGGTCGGAGGTCTGGCGAGTCTTGACGACGATATCGTCAACGTAAACCTCCAGATTCCGACCCAGCTGGTCGTGGAAGCACTTCTGCATGCAGCGCTGATACGTGGCCCCAGCGTTCTTGAGCCCGAATGGCATAGTGATGTAGCAGAAGGACCCGAAGGGCGTGATGAAGGACGTGGCCAGTCAGTCAGACTCGCGTATAGATATCTGGTGGTAACCAGAGTATGCATCGAGGAAGCTCAGAGTTTCGCACCCGGCTGTCGAGTCCACCACTTGATCAATGCACGGGAGAGGGAAGGAATCCTTCGGGCAGGCCTTGTTGAGACTCATGTAGTCAACTCACATCCTCCATTGCCCGGTTTATTTTTTCACCATTACAGGGTTGGCTAACCACTCGGGGTGGTAGACCTCTTGAATAAACTTAGCATCTAGGAGCTTCGTCAATTCTTCCCCGATGGCTCGGCGCTTCTCGTCGTCGAAACGTCAGAGTCGCTGCTTGACGGGCCGAGAGCCCTCGATGATGTCGAGGGAGTGCTCGGCGACTTCTCTCGGGATGCCGGGCATGTTCGATGGTGCCCAGGCAAAGACGTTCCGATTCCGGATGAGGAAGTCGACGAGCGCGTTTTCCTATTCGCTGGAAAGCGCTGTCCCGACTCTGGCCCCCTGGAAAGGTCGGCGGGGTTGAGAGCCAGGTCGTCGACGGGTTTGAAGGATGTCGACGACGCGGGTTTGGAGTGGAGCGTTGGGTCCGACCCTTCTGCTTTGCGGATTGCGTTCAGCCGGGTCGGGCCCGATTTGGCGGCGGCCACCTCGAAGCTCTCCTGCTCACATGCCAGAGCATGTTGGAAGCGTGACGAGACCGTGATGACGCCCTTCGGCCTGGGCATCTTCAGCTTCAGGTAGACGTAGTTAGGGATGGCCATGAACTTCACGTAGCATGGCCGGCCCAGGATGGCGTAGTAGGCGCCGGTGAAGTCGACCACCTCGAAGGTGAGCGACTCGGTCTGAAAATTGCTCCGGTCACCAAATGTGACTGGGAGCGTGATCTGACCGAGGGGCGTCGCGTAGCCCCCAGGGACGACTCCGTGAAACGGAGCGTGGGTCGGACGGAGGTCGGCCTCCGTCAGCTTCATCGCCTGGAAGGCGTCGGCATAGAGGATGTTGAGGACGCTCCCTCCGTCCATGAACACCTTCGACAGGCTCACGGAGCCGACGATGGGGTCGAGCACCAACTGGAGGCGCCTGGGCTGCGGGACGTGGTCCGGGTGATCGGCTCAATTGAAGGTGGTCGGGGCCTCAGACCACTTGAGATAGCGGGGAACCGTAGGGTCGACAGCGTTAACCTCGCGCCAGGTCCTCTTCTGGCGGCCGCGGGATTCGCAGTAGGCCGCGAGGCCGCCAAAGATCATGAGGCAGTCCTTCGGCTCGAGGAAGGCTGCGCCGACGTCTTCCTCAACACCCTTAATCTGGGGGTTGGTCTTGACCGCCGAGGAGTCAGTCTAGAGTCCGCTTCTAAAAAACCTCCTTGTCAGGTGGCAATTCCGGAGGGTGTGCTTGACCGGCATATAATGGTTAGGGCAGGCCCGATCGAGCATCTTGTCGAAGTGGCCGTCGTGGTTGGCCGGCTTCTTGGTCGAGGGTCGGGCTGGATGGTCCACGGCGGCCACGAAGTCGTCATCGTGGCGCCGACCCTTGCCCTTCTTGCGGCTCGAGCTGCCGCCACCTCGCTCGTTGCGGCGGTCCGCGGACCGGTCGGAGGGTCGGTCTCCCCGACGGTCGATCCCCGACCTTTCGTCCTTCGCCCGACCTCGGTCAAAATTGGCCTGCACGGCCTCTTCTCCGGTGGCGAAGGTTGTGGCGATGTCGAGGAGGTCCCGGGCCGTTCGAGGATTCCTCCGGCCCAACTTGTGGATGGGCGCCTTGGACATCGTTCCGCAGGTGAAGGCGTTGATGACGTCGACGTCGCTGACATTGGGGAGCTCGTTGCGCTTTCGTGAAAAGCGCTGGATGTAGTCCCGGAGCGACTCGTCGGCCCCTGCTTGCAATTCGTGAGGTCCCAGGAGTTACCTGGGCACGTGTAGCCTTACCCCTAGGCTCGGGGCTGCCAGTGCATTTCAGGGGCGGCCAGACTTGGCCAGCGGTGTCCACCGTGGGGCGCGGGGACAGGTTGTCACCCGGTGGCGTGTTGCCAGGAGTTGCCGGTTCCGCGCTCTTCGGGGCGTGGAGAGTGAAGCACTCCCTCGACGGGTCGTGCCCCAGGATGAGGTGGCTCCGGGGCCACCAACGAGGGCGCCTCTCACACAAAACCTGGAGGCGGGGCTCGCCGCCTTCGTTCACGACGAAGCTCAGGCTCCCGAAGTGGAAAGCCTGCCCAGAGACGAATGTGGAAACTTGCCACGACTGGCCGTCTTTAGAGACATCGACCGTGAGGTCCCCGAAGCGGAGGTGGGAGACCGAAATGTCCCCCATGACGAAGTATGAGGCCATCGAAAAGCCGAAACGAGAGCACATCAAAAGAGAATGCCCCCTTCCTGACGCGCCAACTGTCGGCGTTCTGACCACTGGCACAGTAAATATACGATCGTGGGGGAGGTGTGCCTTCGGATTCGATGTGACCAAGTCTAAGGAAGACTCAAGGAGATTTTTACCTGGTTCGGGCCACCTCGAGCGGTGTAATACCCTACGTCCAGGGGGTGAATTATCTGGATGATAATATTACAAAAGCGGGATCCTCTCGTCGCGAGAGGATTCGGAATGTGGACGAGTGGGGGTGCTTGCTCGAGAGGATGCAAGGACCTTGGGCTCTAATGGACCTCGTTGTTTTGTCTTTTGTGTGTTTGTGGCTATTGCTTCGTTGTGATGTGTTGTTCGTGTGTGTTTCCTTCGTGTGTTGCTCCTCGAGCCTCCCTTTATATAGGAGGAGGCCCTGGGGTTATAAGTGATGGGTCTTACACGATCCTGCCGTCTCGCCGACAGGTGGGCCCTTCCGTCGTCGTCGCTATCATTTCGCTTCGTCCAGGCGTGGTCGTGACCCGTCGCATCATGCGCAGCGGCGGGTACTGTGATGCTCGTCCGGCGCCACTGTGCTGGCTACAGTGCTGTCACGTCTTGTCCAGCAGCCATCGCAGTTTTCTGCTGGAGTGTCGCCGTGGTGAATCTCGTCCCGTCCCGTCAGGACAGATGGCAGTTGGCCGTCAGAGTAAATGTATCATAATGCGGTACCTACCCCAGGAGTCGCTCTCTGGGGATCGACCTTCGGAGGCCGAGGTCTTCGCGTGCCCGCGTGGCTAAGGCGTGACCGTCGTAGGTCGCCGTTGGGGGATCGGAACCCGTGGTCGTCCAACCCCTGACTTGAGGCTTCGTGCGTTCGAGCACGATCTGTCAGATACTCGGGGTACGTGATCCCGACACTGAGCTTGCAAAGCAACATGAGAAAGGGACCATAGATAATGTTACACCACCTACAGTGGTGATACTTCGATCGGTGCTTCAAAGAATTTTTTCCTTCCAGACACCGGTTTCAACCATTGTACATATTGATACTTGAATAAAAAATAGTATCGGTAAATGTTTTTGCACCCAGTGCTTCAACGGATGTCTCAAATAAATATGCTATGTATCATTTATTACCAGATTTTTGGAGCACCAATGATCCACTGGAGAGAAAGTAAAATCCAGCATCGATGCTTCACACAAACGATTTGATAGCTGAAGCATATGCTCCATTGTGGGTAATCTTTTAGCGTCACATTCCAAAGGGCAAAAGTTATCTACTCTTAGAAAATACTATTCAGCTGGTACTACCAGTAGTTAGCTTGGACTTACACTTTGGCCATTTCCATTAAGAGTGTGTTTGGCAAAGTTTTTCTTTTTCAATTTTATGCTACTATTTATATACTATAGATATAAAAAAATATTTATATAAGTTATTTGCACTTAAAGCGAGCAAACCACGATTTCGAAGTTTTTCTCGGCTTACGCAATGCAGCTACAGTGTGGTACAATGCATAAGCTGAAGCCATGGCAAACCGCGTCAAATGGCCCCTAAGTTGGATTGTTCGGGTTCTAGTAATAAGCATTTGTTGAGCCAGAAATATATGAAACATCACGTTCTCATTTTTGAAAACAGATGCGCTATAAAATCACTTAAAATGGTACCATGCCACGGAAGCTATGGTGAAGTAGTGCAAATGTGAGATACTCCTATGTCTTATATACTCCTACAAAGGAAAAAGAGGAGAGAATCGCAAAACGAGTTGAACCTCCAGTTGGAAGTTTCCAACTACTACGTATACAATATTCACTTGCGCCGCTGTCTGTGCCAGTAGGTACGGTACTGCACAGCTAGCATGCCACATTCTTTTAAGCAAACCCTGGGGCCTAAAAACGGCGTATTCCTCGAAGCAAGCCCCGGAAGAAACGAGACGGAACAGAGCACAAGCAAAGCCGCAATCTCCTCGAAGCTCGTCGGATCGCGCCAGCTCGAGTCGAGCCATCAAACAAATCGAGCAGGGTTCACTGCACTCGCCACCGCGGACTAGCGAGCAGTGCAGTTACAGTGCCAGCGTCGTCATGGTAACCTCGAAGAAAAAACCGAAACGCAAGATCCAAGGTTTGCGACTGGTGTTGGACAGGATCGAAATCATCGAACCAGTGCGCGGTCAAATCAGATCGTGCTCGCTCGCGACGGGCAGGATGCTGACGGAGATGGAGTGCCGGTGGAGGGTGCAGGGATTAGCTACGGGAGAAGGCTTGAAGGAAAGGGAACGCCACTCTGCTGTCCAGCGAGCTGACCGACGTATGGTGCAGGCCAGCTTAACCGAACCGTACGACACAACTGTATTATACTCCTACAGTAAGAGCTCTTTCTGGTACCAGTATGCGTAAGTGAGGTATCGCCGGCGGTCGTTTTCTCGGGTGCCGCCGAGGCGCGGGGGTGGGGGATGCCATCAGGATCCAGCCAGCCGAGGCAACCAACTTGTCCGCATCCACCGCCACCGGCGCCAGCGCAAGGGATAAAAAACGTCAGCCCCGGTCCCCGGCCGGTGGCTGACTCATGGCTGGCTGGCTGTTGGGGCTTGGGGGTGGCGCCCGCGTCCCGGGCCGCGGTTTATGGCCATGCTGCCGTCCAGATCGCCGCCGCCGCCGCAGGGATCACGTGCCCCGCGCGTGGCTCCAGATCGGTGTCGTGTCACTCACACAGCGGACTAGATTCTCTCCGTCCACAGGCGTCACCGTCCCTGACTCCCTTCGAATCACGAAGCGTATCATACAATGCTTAAGTGAGACGGATTACTCGGATTATACTACATCTGGTAGAGTGGCATTACTTCTAACGTTATCAAACGAAGGTGAAGAGAATCAGGACCAGATCAGATCAGCTCAATGAGCAGAACGTGACGGTACAGAGTGAGGCCGAACACTGTCTCCGCACTCCTTCCTCGCGTCGGATCTATGGCCATGTCGATTCGGCGGTTGAACCGAACGAACCGAGAAAACGGCACGCCGACTCGTTGAGACGTCCATCTTTCACCGGTCAAAATTCTACCGCTAGCGAGGCTCCGTCGACTCTGCGTACCGCACGTTTCAGAGAAGACGGCATCCGCACGTGTAGATTCGTAATAACGCATCACAATCATACTGGATCATGTCACGTGTAGTACTAGTAACAGTCTTCACCAGTCGGCCAGGCAGCGCCTAGCGATGCTGGCGCGGCGAACGACTACTACTAGCCTTGAACAGTCGGCACGAGACTTTACAGCGCTGCGCGAATTGGTGGATGTTTGCGCGAGAGGATTAATATCGGGCGGACGAGTCTGAACAACTGAAAACGCCGTGAGAGCGCTATCACGGTCTTCACCAGTCAGTTCCATTCAGCCGAGGGCGCTGTCGATCGTATCCTTGCCTGTTGTTTCTGGCCTCCGCCCAGGAGGTCAAAAATCGCCGCGGGCTCTGGACGGACCTGAGGATGATTAGGCCGGCGAGTAGCGCCAGCATGCTATCGAGGGAGGGTTAGGACTTGGACGGTTGGACCCAACGTGGCAGGGGATTACGACGCGCCACCGGACTGCAGCTACTCTTCTCTTCGCGTCGGTGTTCGGTTCTCTCTTCCCTTCCTAATCAACCAATTAACCGCTGCTCCTTTCACTTCCAAGAGTGCAGGGTAACCATCGTGCGCCATGGAACGGTAACACACAAGCGAGTCACCGCTCACCGCTCACCACCAGCGTCGATCGGGTTATCTAGCGTTATCTAGCCTCGCCATCACGCTACTGCCGTGCCTGTCAATCACCAGAATGGACCAAACAGATTGGCCAGCCAGCCAGCGGGATCATGGGAGCAGGACCCGTCGCCGCTCCTTCTCCAGATTCCAGCTCCGTCCCGGCGCAAAATCCACGGTGCAAAGAGACAGCGGAGAAGGTGCTTCCTTATCTCCATATCCACAGGATCGATTTGCCTGCTAGCTTTCCTCGTCTGAAACACATGCACCCCTTGGTCTTGAGTGGATGCAGCACGTATGGATACTGGACGCTCCTTGTACTTATACTTGCATGGGTGGTCAGGGGCTACTTGCTTGTACCTGCCGTTTTGGGCCATCCAGGGACAGCTTTGCTGACTGCCCTTTCCTTCGTTCGTTCTAGACCAACTGAAAAAAGAAAACTGAAAAGAGAAGGAACATTTGAAAAACGTCTCGATCAACAGCTTCCAATTGTTTTTTGGCTAGTTCGCCACCAGTAATATGTATGGATGGGTGGAGAAAAGCGCATGATAATGGGAATCTCACCTGAACATGGGGGGTTCAAAAGCTATGGATTGGAGATGGGGAGAATAATACTTTGAAGACGGATTTGGTGCACCGAAACCTAATCTCGGCCTGTTGGTATTATTTTAGTACTCCACGGGACATTAAGAAGAAGGCACCCATAAAGACTCGTCAGAGCGATTTGTATAGGGCTGGACGCACGACGATTTCTCCGTTGCTGTTGACATCTTTTCTCCTCCCCTTGCTAATTCACATCACTCTGACATGGATTGGATCAGTTAGACACTGATTGTTCTCTTCCACCAACGGTTCGCCACTTCCGTGCCTAGTCCGGCGCACTGATCATCAGAGGAGCTAACAAGCCTCCAACTCCTGCTCCCACCATCATTGCATCGAGACACCAACCTTTCTGTTCCAGATGGTTGTGGATCACTTAGGACTCTTTGGAACGCAGAAATTTTACATAAATTTTACAAAAAAAATTATAGAATTTAGTTTAATTTTAAAAAAAAAACGCAAAAAATAGAAAAAAATTCCCGTGTTTCGAAGGAGGACTTAATCTAGAACAATACAGGTATAGAGTCTAGCTATAGTGCTGACAGAGACGTGCTATAGTTTAGATGCACCGGACGATGACGATGATTATGACGACGATGAGAGCGGCAAACAGAGAAGCAATAGTTTGTACTACTACCTGCAACCTCCGTTCTTGAATTATGGTCGGTAGAACTAGTTTATTTGTAACTAAAGTTTTTATTGTAGCGACAGTATTTAAGAACGAAGAGAGTATTTCATCACACGAACATGCCGGCAGGTCGAGTAATCTATACCGTACAGAAGAAACCGAAGAAAAACAGAGTATCAGAATCAGAGAGCACGCCTTAATTGTGCGGCTGAACTTTGTGGAGTACATGCAGGGAAGCAAGCAGGTCTATTGAATTGAATCAGAATAATCGGTGCCATCTCAGGTTAAGACGTTAACCCAAATTACGGTGACACGAACAAAGTGATGAGAGGTTGCTGCACTTTCACTTTCCGAAGTGGAACTAATCCTTTCCGTAAAAGGGCTTAAAAAAATCCTTTCCGTACGAAAAGCAATTATGCGTGGGAAAGCTGAGGTGGATCCTACAAGGAAGCATATCCCTGCGGCCCCACCTGTCACCTTCCAGCTAGGCAACTAGTTTTTTTCCCCCTCATTTTCTTTTGCCATGTACTACGATGCAACTTTTGTAGAGGCCGGAAAATTTTCTACTCCATTTTATTTTTATATAAAAAAGAATATCGGGCAACTATTCTAGTATTTTTCCTTCGTACAAGTCACGTGTTCTCCACAACCATCAACAGGAGATTGGGCCTGTGAATTGATACTAAGGCTTTAGTGGGCTCAAATGTAATGTGGACAAAATGTGCGGAGCTAGTTGCCAGCCCATCGAAACAGAATTTCCGGGCTCCATCCATTGGGCCTTGTTTTAGGCATGCAGTCCGTCCTCTTCTAGCCTTCACCTTCCTGGGTGGCAACCGGAGACGCCGCCGCCGCCGCCGCCGCCGCCAGCCTGGAGGAGGGGGGTCAGGAGACTAGGAGTCCTGATGAGCTCCCACGATTTCAGGCTCCCAAGATTTATCTCCGCAGCAATCTCTCGTCTCCCCCGGTTGCCGTTTACGGCCGCTGACCCCGAGCATCTTCCTGCGGACCGTCTGCCACTCTGCCCTCGTCCCCCAAACCCAAGGGTATGCAAAGCTGCTTCGTCGGGCGAGAGCATTCATACTGTGGTTGGGCCGTTTTCTTTCTCTTAGGTGATGCTGGCTCCAGACTGTTGATCTTTGATACACCTTCTGCTTTCCCCCCTTCTTTTCGAGGGTTGAGCACGTGAGGTTTAAGCCCTCTTCAAACTCTGCTGCAGCTGCAAACCTAGGTTCAACTGTTATTTACCGTTCTTGTGTTTTGAGTCCAAATTTATGTAGAGTCGTTTTGAGATGGAAAGTTCACTGGAAGAATGGGGACAGGGCTAGCTTGTACGCCTGAAATTTGGGTAGTTCGTATTTCATTTTTTACATTATAAGCCGATTAAATTCGATTACATGGTAAACACTCAACAGTACTGTTGAGCGTTTTTCTCAGTACATGGAGGTTGTCCCTACACTGATCATTCACTTACCTCCCAACAGGACAGGATGCAAGAGGTTCAGCCGCCCTCGCACACAATTCAGACGCATGGGGCTAGCTTGGCCCAGAAACACACTCACGACTGGGTTGTTCTAATTCTACTAGCTGCAACTGTGGTTGTCTTACATTACGTTCCTGCGTTTAACCGATTTGTTGGGAGGGATATGATGACTGATATTAGGTACCCAGTGAAACCAAGTACTGTACCAGCATGGGCATTTCCTGTATGTTTCCTGAACATTTGCAATTCTGTTACTTGAGACAGCTTAATAACTTTGAGACGAGCTTAATTACTGATAAATGACACTTGATGTACTTGTCAGGTAATTTCTATAGTGTGTCCTTTGGTTATTTTCATTTCCGTGTACTTCACTAGAAGAAATGTTTATGACCTTCACCATGCGGCACTAGGTGAGTTAATATGTTTCTGTTATCTTCTGATGGTTTAATTCTTAAGCATGCTGAGGTGTCGAAACAACGTATTTCTGATTGATTCGTTCACATATGAATCGTGCAGGTGTGCTTTTCGCTGTGCTGATAACTGCATTTTTTACGGACACGATAAAGATTGCAGTGGGAAGACCTAGGCCAGACTTCTTTTGGCGATGCTTTCCTGATGGAAAGCAGGTATATTTCCTTTTTTTCGCTTGTGTGATGATTGTTCTGCTTTGAGTGCTAGTTGGGATTAACACGGCACTATCGTGGCATTTTTGCCTCAGTTATATGACCAAGTGAATGGAGAGGTGATTTGCCATGGTGAGAAAAGTTTCTTAAGGGATGGGCGCAAGAGTTTTCCTAGTGGGCACACTTCTTGTAAGTATCCACCTGTAAATGCCTGTCTAGACTAGTGTTTAGGTAGACAACTAGTTCCTCTAAAAAAATGCTATCGCAGATTGTGGACAAATGCTGCACTCCTTACTAAAAGCTTGTTTATTTCCATGCTATGGAATTTCCTTATGCATGAATTTTTGGATTCTCATATGCTTTGTAATCTTTCCTTTATCTACCATAGTTTGTTCCCATCAATCTATTGAATATTTATTAGTTATCTTGATTTTATACCATTTTTTTGTGACTAGTTTATACCATTTAATTTACTAGCATAGAAAACTAAAGATGTGCTAACAACATATATAATTATAATTTTAATCCATCGCTGTTCAGTATTTTACATAATTTACACTGTCAGGGTCTTTTGCTGGTCTTGGATTTTTGTCACTCTACTTGTGTGGCAAAATCAAGGTGTTTGATCGCCAAGGCCATGTGTCAAAACTTTGTATTGTGATTCTTCCTCTTCTTATTGCTTCATTCGTTGGGATTTCAAGAATAGATGATTATCGACACCACTGGGAGGATGTCTTTATTGGTGGGCTTATTGGTTTGTATCTACAGCTTATGTCCTGTTCAAATTTTATGGAAAGCTTATCTGCAGTAACCAACTGGAATTCTGAATTTATAAATTACAGGATCCATCATGTCAGTTCTGTGTTATTTGCATTTCTTTCCTCCTCCATTTCATTATCAAGGTGTGTTGAATATTGTAAATTTTGTCTCACTATTAAAGACTAGGTGGTTCCTGACATTTTATTTCCGTTGTTTTATTTTTGTATTTTTGGATTTGAATTCCCTGTTTTAAAATGATGGTCTCTTCCTTTTCATATTAAGGTTGGGGGCCATATGCATACTTTCACATGCTAGAGGAATTTCAAGCAGCAAATTCAAGCATAGCATCTCAATCTACTTGTGAGCACCACATTGGAATATCCGAGCAGCAGCATAACAGCAGGCTAAGAAACGATTTGGAATCCAGAAACATATGATCTTCCTCCTGCGCTTAACTGAAGGAGTACAAGTAAGATGGACTGAACCTTCTATGCTTGTACGCGACATGTTTTAGAATATGTAATAACCAGTGGTCTGCAAAGTTTTTAGCTTGGTGTGATTGTTCATCTTGGGTGAAAGCAAAGGCTGAAAACAATGACTTCCCTCGTTTGAGATCTATCTGTGGCCAAATTAGTTATATGAGTTGCTAGTGGAAGCATTGATTAGGAACTGATTCCATGGGTACAAAAGCAACAGAATGTAGAGTTGAAAATGACATTCACATAGGACCTAAACATTCTTCGACCAGGTCGCACCGTCCAATAGTCTAGTGTTCTAGGGCTCTGTTACAGAAAAGCAAATGTCTTTGTGTTCCCTCCCTTTTTGAATGGCCAATGGATTGTTCACTCCTGGTCTTGTTCAGAGCTCGTAGAACAGATCAACACGGATCCAGAGCTTAGCTGTTAAGTTAGAGACAAAAGCACTACAACTGAATTTACTGACTTTACAACACGAATCCTACTGTTATGTTAGGCGCAAATCTTGTGAGAAAGCATTCCTCTGTACTTTATACGCTTGAAAGTGTTTTGCATTTTGGTGTATCATTCATATATTATGCATATGCATGCGGGTCGTTGCCTTTGCGGCGGAATCCACCAGATTCTTCATCGACGTGTTTAACCACAAGCTAGTATGGTCATTTCAGTAATAATGAGTATAATTATGAAGCTGTAAAAAAACGATTTTGAAGCAATCTTTTCACATGCACGATTCCACACACTGATACACTTGTGGGAGGAGAATTTGCTGACTAAGGGTAAAGATAGAATGATATAAGTACCTCATTCACTGGTTTATCTTTACAAATGGTTACACAGGTGGAATGACTGACTGACTAGCAAGTAAAAAGGTAAAGGGGGGCTAACTTTGAGAATAATATGCGGATGTGGTAAAGAAATTGGTTAGATGATTAATGGATAAATTGTGGTTGCGCACGGGTGAGAAGTGAGAACCCTGATTAAAAACCATAGTGGAAGGAGAATGTGCGAAAAGAAACATACATTTTGCTTGTCCTTTGACAAAGGGTACGTGATCAAGTTGCAAGTGAGATGGGTATTAATGCGAATCCGCATATTTATTCCGCAAAGTTTATGTTAGTGGCTCTTGCAGATCAACGTTATATTTTTTGCGGCTTAACAGTGATTCGTCCGCAAAGCCCTCTGGAAAAGCGGGTATGTTCGCAACAATCTGTAAAAGTCCGTCACTTTATTATTTTGTTCTATTTACACAAATTTGTATGAAGTTGCTTATTACTATTTAAAATATTTTTTAACAAATTTTAGTCAAATTCGTTGAAATTTTATAGTGTGAATGTGAGGTTTTAATTTTAGAGTGCAATTTTAAACTCACTAGAACAAGTAAAAAATTATGACTTTAAAGTTACTAAAAATTTTGAATTAGATGTATATGTAATAATAGAATGGTCAATTGTGTGTTGAGTGGATAAGTTATTAGGCTTTTGCAATGACTGCATATTTTCTCCATATCAAATTACGTGGTTCACGGGTTTTCGCAAAGCCCGTATATTTGATTTGCGGCTAACAATGCGGCTCGTGGATGCAACGATATCCGCCTCACTTGCAACTTGAGTACGTGGATATCTGCACCTGTCACAGGTTTATCCTTCTTAGTAAAAAGCTTTGCTTATATTTAGGCTCCTTTTGGCATTGCAATTGTTTGTGTTTATTCATTTTTTTTTCTACTCTCTCTGTTTTTTAATTGATATCGTCGTTCACTTTTAAATTTAATTTTGACCATTCGTTTTATTAAAAAAAATGGATAAATTTCATATATTTTGATATAATTTGATTTATCATTAGAGTTATTTGAATCACAATTTAAAATTGTACACATTTCAGCAAATTTTGTGAATAAGACATAACCAAAGTTAATTCTAAAAATCGACGGCGACATCAATAACGGAGACGAGAGAGTATTTTGCTTGCTAGTTCTATCTGCGAACATCACAACAGAAAATCACATAAGGGTTCTCAATGGTTGCTGGAAGGGTTTAAAAAACCGGCGAAAACTAACCGGTTTTTGTGGTTTTCGGTCAACCGGGCCGGTTTAGGAGGTCCGCCGATTTTCGGTTTAATAAATTCTTTTTTTTTTGAAAATTCAAAAAAAAATTGAAAATCTGCAAACCGGTCGGTTTACCGGAAAAACTGGTGAAAAACCGCTTAAACCGATTTGATTTCAGATTAAAAAGGGTAAACCGGTAAAACCGACCGATAAACCGGTCAAACCGGTCGGTTTTCTCTAAAAAAATAATATTTGATTTTCAAATTTGTCCGGTTTTTTTGGTTTGCTGTAGTAGTTTTTTCGGATTTCGCAAAAATCGATCAACCCGCGGCTGGGTGTTTTCGGTCCGGTAAGGAAATCTGAAACCTTGGTTGCTGGATAATGAAGCAACTAGTGATCATGGAAAAACATGCAGAGACATGCCTTAAGGAGGGAATGGTGGATTCCCGCGCTTACACTCTTCTCTTTTTCTAACCTTATGGTAGCTAATTGAACTTCAACAACCACTCATGGATGCACGACCCAACTACAACTCCGGAACCGTACTGAGCTGACGGTGGGTTAACAAAACCGACAGTACTATCTAGTTTTTACGGTTTGCTACTAAACCGGTCTAGCTCGGTTAGCAAAAAAAAATGTTAAAAAACTGAACTTGGTACTGCAGTAAATTTGATTTTCGTTCGATTTGAGTAATTTTAAAAACTTTTCGATTTTTA
Organism: Zoysia japonica; assembly: GCA_001602275.1. NCBI lineage: Eukaryota > Viridiplantae > Streptophyta > Magnoliopsida > Poales > Poaceae > Zoysia > Zoysia japonica. The sequence continues at coordinate 4,332,224 of BCLF01000005.1, read as the reverse complement.
GTAATTTTGGAAACTGACGGTTCATGGTTTCGTGAATCCTGGTGGTTCGGTGCTCATTGCCAAGTTTCTTGTACGTGAAGCCGCGAAGGCCGAGTGGGAATTGCTGCAGCGACGGAGCAGACGACTCTCCGGCGGGGTCCGCTTCGATGCCCAGCCGCGGGGCCCTCCACCAGCACTGCCACTTCAGTCTACACGACACCATCGGCGCGTCGAGTGGGGAGCAGCAGCAGAGGATCGCCGGACCTATTCGGCCGGCGCCACCGCCCCGCGCGGGACAGCGGCCGGGTGGGGCGGTGAATCCGCCGATGGACATGCCTCGGTAGCGACGTCGCGCTGTGACGGGTTCGCCGGCAGCCAGCACCGTTACGTGATGCCACGAAGAGTTCGATCGGCGAGGGGAGGCCGGCTGGGCGGTGGCGGCCACTGTCACGTCGCATCGCCGGGGGCGGTAGGTATTCCGTCCCCCCGGACCCGCTGTTCTAAACCCGTGGCATGGCAGCAGAAGGAATGTGCGGGGTCACCCAGCTCGAAAGCAAGCTGGTCCTCATGTCTCGCGGAGAATACGATCCTCTCTGAAGTCTGAACCCAGTAATCGTTGCTTAACGGACTCTGATCGCCTCGAGACCGAAGCCGTCAAACGTCTACGCCTGGACTCTTTGACCGGCTCCATTTTGATCGAACCATGCTACGCGCTAACTTCCTAAAATATGACGTCACCAAGCTCCTAAAATATGACGTCACCGAGCTCCTGAAACACTGGACACTGAAAAAGAAACGATTTGCAATATTCATCTTGCTTTTTGTCTTATCCTAATTTTTATTCACCCTGGAAAAGCTTTTGTCGACCTTTTTCTTTCCCGAAATGGATTATCCCACTCTGGGATAACAAGTACCTACGCGCAGACATGCCTTCCCCGCGGAAATATCCTTTTTCTTGAAAAGGGTAACCACGCATTTCAGTACTACCAATTCATTAGATAAAAATCTAGGAATCGTGAAGTATTTTATGTCCAAAATAGAACTGTATCATAAATCCAAGGAATAAATCCTCAGTGTACTATGAGCTCCCTGTTTAACTATTTTGGATGAATCAGCCATTTCATCAGGTAAAGAAGTTTTCGAACTAAAACACGGTCAAATGTTTACGGTTCGGCAGAGTCCTCTTTAGTCCCTCAAAGAAATGTGACTTTTCAGAATGTTTACAACAACAGACGATAGACTTCATAATGCAAGCAGTTCGAATCGGGATTCGGAGATTTTATCTCGGGACGGGTAAACGACTCTGCAGCAGCATCTGGAACTCAAACCAAGTCTGTACACTAATTTCTTTTTTGGAATGTGGAAATTTTTCTGTATTTTTCATATAAAATTAAATTGTTTATACGTCCAAAGAAGATCGAAAACGGAAGAAATAGACATAATTTATTAACGAAAAACCATAGAGCAAGAACTGAAATGGTGGCAAATCTTTCGGTAGTAAGATACTTCATTTTTCGAACTGCAAGACCCTTTTCAATTATTTATCCGACAGTACAGGGGAGACGATGGACAAGCTCAAACACCTAGTACACTCAGATAGCTAGTAACCTCTGCTAGAGCAACTCGGAGGCTCTAACCAAAACCTGCATCCTCCAGTCTCACTCACCCATCTTCAGGCAGTAACCTCTGCTAACTAATGTTCCCAGGATTGACGGACTGACCAAAAACAAAAAACAAAAATCTACAGGACCAAAAACTAAAGAGAAGAAGAACAGGCAAAGGCAGTGCTTGGGTAGCAGTGGAATGGATCGGTGGACTCTTTTATGCTTCTTGCAAGAAAACACACACTAATTCAGCGGTAGTTGTAGTACTCTTTGTGAGCGGGCTCACGCTCACAGTAGGGGTAGTAATGTGCACCGTAGCCTGCTGCGCCGTGGATCACGGTGTTCGCCACGGGGTTCCCGTCGGCTTCCGGGTACACGTATGGCTTCCCCGGCACGCCTCGCCTCGCGTCGTTGGACGCCTTGCGGTCCTCCTCCTCGTCGGGTGCCGCGGCGACTCGGAGCTGCTGGTGGTGGCGGAGGTGAGGAGCCCCGTGCCCGTTGACGTGGTGCGCGGCAGCGCCGACGCCCGCGTGGCCGTGGCGCTGGCCTCCCGACGCCGGCGGGTAGTGCGTCGTCGTCGTCGTCGTCGTTTTGGGCGGGACGGCGGGGTACTGCGGCTGCAGGCTTCCGTTCGTCGGTGAACCGTAGTTGTCTTCGTGGTCCGGCCCCGCACCGAAACAGCACCACGCGTCGAAGCGGAAGCACATTTTTTACTCGCGGCGGCGGCGGCTCCGCCGCTTTGGCGGTGAAGCTGGAGTGAAAGACAGGCAGCGAGTGCTTTGTCCTGTTGGATTGCTCACAGCAGCTTGCTTGTGTTCCGGGTGCTCGGAGCGGACAGGGCCCGGCGGGAATATATACGAGCGGTCGAGTCTAAGCCGCGCCGTGCCCGCATCAGAACGGGACGACGTGTGCGTGAAGCCGCCGCGGCGAGGCAGTGACCGCGAAAAGCTAGTGTGGTGTGCGGTTAGGCAGAGTCCGACGACTCCAGTTCCAGCGCGTCCCGACCACTGACACCACACCCCACGGTTCGCTGCGGAGTACGTCCATGGTTCACAAAACCGCTCGAAAACCGCGGTAAACCACGGTTTTCGATCAAACCGCTGCGGTTCTGATCGGTTTTCGTTTTAAAAATTTAAATTTTTTTTAAAAATTTGAAAAAATTTAAAAATTCCGCAAAAACCTTTGAAAAACCGCTCGAACTGATTTGATTTCAAATTCAAAAACGATAAACCGTAAAAACCGCTCGGTAAGCCGTAAAAACCGCTCGGTTTACTCTTAAAATTTTGATTTTTGAATTTGTTCGATTTTTATAACGGTTTTTGCGGTTTTTACGGTTTTCGTGAAACCGCTCTCAAACCGTTTTTTAAACCCTGCTGTACGCCTTGCCAGCCATCAACATCTCGACGCGAATCGCAGGCACCACGGCACTTGGCAGCCGTTTCAGTTGGTGGACGGAGCCGGAGGCCGGTGGTGGCTGGCACTCTAGTGTCACGTCGCGTCACCTGGGGCGGCAAATCCGCTTCATTCATTCATTCCATCCAATCATCCATCGCCTGGGATCGCCGCGGTCGACCGTCGCGTCTTCTCCGGGTCGCGTTCTGCCCACCGGATCGAAAAAGCTGCAGCCCGGGCGGCAGCGCGGGACCTTCTTCGATCCTGCCGGTGCGCTCTCGAGTCAACTGCGTAGTTTCATTAGACTATCGATGGGGCGAGCTTCGCCGCACCAACAGGAGAGGATTACCCTGCAAGCCACAGAACTCGGAGAGCTCGCCCTACTCGTGTTCCATGCTCCATGAAGAATCTGTTCCTTCTGTTAAACTTAGTTAACTGTTATATGCAATTATTCAATAGGACTAGTTTAAGACCAACATTGTCAAACTTCTTCACGCCTGGACCTTCAACTCCCTCTCTTCTTAATTCCTATCCTGTGCCAAACGCGTCGAATCATGTTTAGCGTTAACCTTATTCATCGACCCGCAAAAAACATAATCCAAACGACGCAGAACTGCCTCAGCCGCCATTTTCAGGCACGAGCAAGCATCCAGATCTATATACAATATCCACTGAAAAACACGAGCAAGCATCCAGTGTTAGGAATTGATCTCCACCCGTTTTGGGTCCAACGGCTTTAATGGTCCCTTGACCTAATCGCGCCCTGATCGGGGGCGCCCAGCCCATTATGGCTGGTGGGCCCCTGTCGCCAGCGCCACAATAAATAGAGGTGGGGGGCCGGCCGGAACTCATGACCTAAGTTCATCCGTACCGCCGCACCCCACCGACATCCCAAAACCCGATCTGTGAGGGAGCGCTGTGCCGACGGGAAGCGCCACCACCACGA
>BCLF01000005.1:4285999-4322071 GCA_001602275.1 Zoysia japonica | reverse complement strand
CCGACGCTGCCCAAGTGCAGAGGACCGCACCGACAAAGGGCAGATGACCGGATCGTCTTTCTCGACTCCGGCGACCGGATCCGAAGGTATTGACCACCTCCGAACCACAGATCTATTCCCGACACAGATACTCTCGAATCTACACTCCTAGACCAAGAGAAAAGATAACAATCATCCAGATCTATATACAATATCCACTGAAAAACAAACGGATAATCACCAGCAGTCCGCCAGGGGCATCTGTTGCTGCCTGGGCCTTTATGCCCTGATGAGGAATCCGCCGCTCACAGTGATCGACCGCTTCGCCGGCAAGAAACTCCATTACCGCGGACGCAGACGCAGAGTACGTTCTTGACGCCGGAGAGGCAGGACGCGCGTATCTCGTCGAGGTGGCTGGCTGTCCACCGAAAGGCGTCGTAATTATTGGAGTTAGATACCCCTCGTCAACGATTAACTGGGTAACGCCGATTAGGTGCGGCTCCAACGAGATCTCGATCGAGGAGGCTTAGATCGTCAACACTGTTCCAGGGTTTCAAAAACGGTTTGAACCGCGGAAACCGCTCGAAAGCGGTTTAACAAAAACCATAAAAATCGCGAAAACCGTTACAAAAACCGAACAAATTCAAAAATCAAATTTTTGAGAAAAAATCGAACGGTTTTTACGGTTTACCGTTTTTGAATTTGAAATCAAACCAGTTTGAACGGTTTTTCAACGGTTTTTGCGGTAAATCGCTCGGTTTGAGCGGTTTTCGAATTTTCAAATTTTTTTAAATTTTCAAAATTTTTTTAAAATTTTAAAACGAAAACCGATCAACCGTAAAAACCGAGCCGCAGCGGTTTGATCAAAAACCGCGGTTTACCGCGGTTTTCGAGCGGTTTTGTGAACCATGCACTGTTCTCCATGGTTTTTTTTTTTTTTTTTTTGAGATTATAAGCTGGATGCGAGCTGTGTTGGTGGGGCTTTTGGATCGAGTTGAGAAGATCACCCGGGCTTAATAAAATGGGATGGAAAATTGAAAAAAAGGTTGCGATATTCCCGAAAAGAATACTTTGTCATTGTTTTTGACTGGCAGCAAATGCGGCTTGAGCATGACTTTGAGATGTTTGGATCGATCGTGTGGAGATTGCACAGGCTTAACAAACTGACGAAAAGCGATAATATTCCCGTCGTTTTCCCAAAACGGATCAAAATGATTTGGAGCTCTTTCTTAAGTTGCGAACCATCCTTTCATAAATAAAATTTCCGAACTATCCTTTCATAAATAAAAGTTGCGAACTAGTAGCTAGCTGCAGGCAAGAAACTATAGAGTATGGAGCATTAACATAACGCCATAGATTACTTTCTCTAGTTAAAAAAAAGTTATTTTGGATAATGTTTTAGTTAAACATTAGGAATATAAATTACAAATAAATTTTTAACTTGTTAAGTTTAAGAATATAAAAAATCATATGATTATATTTGTCTTAAAAAAGTACTATCATAAAAAAATAAATATATTATTTATTAGTAAATATTTTTATAAAAAATAAAAGTTAAAGTTATATTTTAAAAACTGTGTCATTATTTAAAACGACTTTCTTGAACCGGAGGAAGTACATGGGATCTCGCGGAAAAGGCCTATAGTTTAATAGTTCTAAGTAGTAGCACACGAAATTCCTATCGCATATTCAATTCCATTCGTATTTCCGAATTCCATTTTATTTTATCCGTAGAAACCATTCGGTGCGAGCTGCATCCAACGGTAATTCGTGTAGATATCAAACACGTACCCAGGCTAGACATAGTGGGATAAAGGTTCTTTTTTGTGGTGGTTTTGACAATTTAACACACTGATCCGCTGTAATACACTCAGATGATCTCATATATCATCTACATAAGTGTATCAAATTGTCAAAGCCACAAAAAAAATGAATTTTAAATTGTCAAAAAAATTATTCGCATAAGAACAAATACCCGGTACCCCGTAGCTAGGCCCAAGCCAGTGAAGGGCATCAATATAAACACTTCAGGATGGAGAATCACATCTGGTATTGCGAGTGTATGTATAACAGTGCCGCGAGGGGCACCGCAAATGTTGCTGTAGTTGAGATGAGTGCTGGACAATTTAAAAACTGGCAGTATTCGAACGGAGTTGTAAATCACAGTGGCATTTCTTTACGTGGAGCCTTACAGAGTAACATAATTCAAGCAAAGGAGTCCCAACTTTTATCCAGTGAATAAAAGTTTGCTATATTCTCGAAAATAAAAACTTTGTCATTGTTTTTGACTGGTAGCTAATGCGGCTTAAGCATGATCTTGAGATGTTTGGATATTGTGGAGATTAGCTTAATAACCTGAGAAAAGTCGGTAATATTCCCGTCGCTTTCCTGAAACCGATAAAAATGATCTGGACCTCTCTCGCTCTCTCTTTTTAAGTTGCGAACTACTTCGTAGTAGAAGACAAGAAACTATTAGCATAGCTTCATATATTACATGGGATCGTGTGGAAAAAGGACGACCCCGGATCTATTTCAATAGCATACAAAATTCCTTGCGCATATTCAATACAATTTGTATTTCCAAATTCCACTTTATTTTATCTCAGTGCGAGCTGCATCGAATGGTACTTCGCCTGGATATCAAACCCGTACCTTAGGCTAGACTAGAGTAGGAGAAAGTTGTAATATTCACATAAGAACATATGCCATAGTTCTTTATAGAGTTGTTCTTATAGCATGTATCTTGATGTAGTATTGGGGATGGTATAACCTGGAAAGATTTGCCCATTATTCGGCCTCACCGCCGTAAAGTTTTATGTTATCTCTATTTTTAATTTTTGTTGCTGTTGATTTTAACGTTATTTTCACTATTTATCATATTAAAAAAATATTTCAAATATGTACAATTATAAGTTATATTTTTAAATACTTTAAAAATAAATTTCACAAAACCACACATATTTCCAAGAACCATGAGCAGTACAAATATCTCACGCGTTAGCCACTGGCAGCGAGTTGCAATTTAGCGAGGGCAGTGAGTTGCAATTCAGCGAGGGATTCGTTTCTGTAAAAGACGGGGCTGATTAATTGTAGGGTGTAAGGAGATTAAGGCTGAATAATGGGTATTCAATGTTCCTAACATGTTGTACTCACAAGCTATACACAATGGTAACATTTACTTCGCAATTTTGGATGCCATGCTGTTAGATGGCTAGTTGACTCGTATCGTTGATGCTTTTTGCAGGTTTGCATGTGAATGCCTCCATTGTACACTGTGCAGGCTCCAGTTTGCATTTTCGATTTTGGAGTATGTTCTCCCTCTCTGTGGCACTGTCAATGTGTGGCATCGTGAACAGCTTCTTTTTTTTTGTTTTTGGGAGTCACTCGAGAACAACAGATCTGTGGCGTCTTCTGTAAACTATAGAATTCATGTGTAAATGTAACATTCCTCGCTTTTAAAAAGCTAGTCCTCTAAAAATCCCATTTGGTTTCCATCTAAAAACAGTTTCTTAGAAACTAGAAATTGATCTAAACAGGCTAGCAAACGATCGAATTTCATCAGAGGGTGAAATCCGAACCGATATACGGACCTGTTTACAGAGTCCATAGCTCAGAAGCAGCCCATTTAACAGAAACCTGGGCCTAACAGCCCAACCCATTTCCCCCATTCATCAGACCGAATCACTGCCGTCCGCTTCCCATCGAGCGCCCTCACGCCGCCACGCACCATCGCACGAGAAAAGCCCTAGAGCCATCTCGCTATATAACCTCCGGCCGCCTCCTCACGCACCCCCACCCACCAAAACCCTAAACGCCGCCGCAGTCTCGCAGGAAAGGAAAGAGGCCGCCGCCATGAAGCGCAACCCCCGCGTGACGAGCTCCCGCCGGAAATGCCGCAAGGCGCACTTCCAGGCCCCGTCCTCCGTCCGCCGCGTGCTCATGTCCGCGCCGCTGGTGGCGGAGCTCCGCAGCAAGTACAACGTGCGCTCCGTCCCGATCCGCAAGGACGACGAGGTGCAGGTGGTGCGCGGCACTTACAAGGGCCGCGAGGGCAAGGTGGTGCAGGTCTACCGCCGCCGCTGGGTCATCCACGTCGAGAGGATCACCCGCGAGAAGGTGAACGGCTCCACCGTCAACGTCGGCATCCACCCGTCCAAGGTCGTCGTCACCAAGCTGAAGCTCGACAAGGACCGCAAGGCGCTCCTCGACCGCAAGGCCCGCGGCCGCGCCGCCGACAAGGCCAAGGGCAAGTTCACGGCGGACGATGTCGCCGCTGCTGCTGGAGGCGCCGTTGCCACCGGTGCCTCGCTCCAGGAGATCGATTAAACTTATTAAGGATCTGTTGTTGGTGGTCGTGTACCGCCTTCGACATCGCTCTTGTTTTTACTATCAATGCTTCTGCTAGGACTTCATGCTACTTGAAAACTGGTGCTTTTATCCTTGAAATGTCTCGATGATAATTTTGGAACATGATGTGGATCTATGTATCTGGGATTTGAGACATCAACATATCATTATATCTTTACGTTTTCTAGCGGTAATCATTTCGTCCTAATTATTGCTTAGCCTCGTGATTTTGGTGTATGATCTGTTAATTCCTGTCATAGCGTTATTCAGCTCTGCTAAATTATCTCCATTTCGTTATCGTTGTGTATAATTGTTTACATTGTTTCATTTGTGCTGACCATGTTAACTTCTAGGAGTAGGAATCATATCTGATCTTGGTAACAGTGCCATGTTGAGCTTATTGAATTTGGATTGCCATGTGAAGTTTCTTGCTACCATGAGGTAGTGTTGGGCTAAGGAATTGATGTGTTTGGTATGACACTGCCAATTCTAGAACTATCAAGAGTCAGGCAGGTTTTGAATTTTACAGATATATGAACGCTGAATGCCCAATTGTGTCCTTTCGTGCTGTACGTTTTGCTTTGATTGAATCTCCATTTGATTTTGGATGTTCGATTGATGTTAATTTGTGTAATGGTGTATTATGTCAATGCTACCATATGTTCACTGTCTGTTTATCTTGGATTGGAAGCTGTAGTTCTAGCTTTGTTCGTTTGATGAAGTTGAATCTGCAACTGTGTGTGGGATTTGAAATGATGAGCCGCAGTTAGAAGATGTCATGTTACTATATCGATGTTGTATTTGGGTACAGTTTTGTGTGTTTCATCAGAGTAGTACTCGTTTGCGTAGCACGTATGGTTCCAGTATTTGAGCACTTTATTTATGTTGGTGATAGGTATTGAGGATCATGTGTTTGGATTTTTTTCATTTTGAAGGAATTGAAATCCAATGGATAAGCTATTTGGTTTGAAATTTGATATTTCATAACTTTCTCAAACTCGCAAGATGTGAGATGAAAATAGATTTTATAGATTGTTATGTTATAATTTTATTCTAGCTTATAACACATTATTCAACTCACTTCTTTACAATAAAAATATAATATATAAGTATGTTTTCGATATGTTTAACAATAAATATGTAAATATATTTTATATATAACTATATTAACTTAATTAATTTATATCTAAATTATAATTATTAGAATGAAATCAATTCTAAAATCCAAACGGTGACCCTTAGTTAAATCACTGTGTTGTTAGTTTGGTTATGAATCCATCCGAAATATATAGCTTGTTGGATGTGGCTGATGTAGTATGATATGAGACAACTGTTCATTTCATCCGGATTATAATCCAGGTGTATCCAAACTTCTGACTCTTCTCTCGGCAGCATCTATTCAGTCGCATCTGAATTAGTCGTTGAATGATATGTCATCCCGTAGAATTCCCCTGATTTTGTGTACGTCGTAATTCGACCGGTGATCTGAATTAGTCGATCGACATGGTTGATGGTTGAAATTCAGCACGCAACGGGCCACTCGTCCGATTCAGCCCATGTCATCTCGACTGTCGGTGTGCGAGTGCGACCAGATACGGGCTACACGGGCCGACTGAGCTGTGATGGCGCTTTCATCCGTGGGCCGTAGCTAATTCCCTCCGGCTAATGTATGCGTAGCCCGTAGGAATTGCTTGGGCCTATCGTATAGGCCTCTCCTACAACTTGTTGCAAACATGGCTGTGAGGCCCCTTTGGAAAACGAGAATGTTTTTACGGTTTCTGCGTTTTCAAGTAAAATTGAACTAATTAAAATCCACCTTCAAAATTCAAATTTTAATAATTCGCAATGGCGCCAAACAGATCCTTAAGCACCTTTTAAAATGCAGGAATTTTACAAAAATCACATAGAAATTTAATAGTAATCAGTTTAATTTCACAAAAAATACAAAAAATAAAAAAATTCTCGTAAAAGAGGTCAATGTGCTCGGAGCACAGTGTTTAACATTATTTTCTAGCTTCGTAAAAAAGAACATAATTACACTACTGACTACATACTAGTACTAGTATAGGCCATCTGGATCATCTTTTAAAATACTTCTCACTCTGTAGCACACATTTCTTTTTTTTAAATACATTTCTATTCCCATGTCTCTCCTTTCTTTTCTATGCACCATACATTTTTTTTACTTCAACTCTCATGTCAAGAGCTAAAATAATAATTAAAAATAAATAAATGGTGTGAGTAGATGGTGATCAATAATAACAAATTTAGATTAACAGAAACATCATATACACAAACAGTTTCCAAGGAAAAAGCCAACGACCAAACGAACGTATGCACATGGAGGGAGATGTCGACGGTCTCTGTGTCTTTACTCTGAGTCAAGAAACAAAGCATCTTCGACGTCACGGCGTGACGTACACCAGCCGCTGGAAAGATGACTGGTAATCGACAGCTATGACCGTACGCGGGTGAACACCGGCCGGCGCCGCCGCCGGCACAGCGCACGGGCTACAAACAGATAGGAGTACAGTGCTAGTTCCGGTAGCGCGCGCCTTATGTTTCCGATGGCGCTCTGCGTACGTGCTCGTTGATGATGATGGAGCAGTAACGACGCTGGTTCTCGTTGATGATCGTTTGATCGAATCGACGTCGACGAGGTACCCCTGATCAGATGCACGGTTGCACGCAGGTCGTGATCACCGATCACTTGAGACGGGATCGTTCGTCGACGGATGATCTGAGATCGGTGGACGCAGAGCTTGCTGATAGATGTGACAGAGCATGAGCATGCATGATGGCATGATGCAGTAACTATACAGGATTAAGGATAAGATCGGACGATGCTAGCTTCACGCATCGATCGCCGTCCTATTCGTCCCGGCCTCCGACCAGAACAGCAGGACCAAATTAACGCCGACGTCGCCCAGCAAGCTAGGCGCGCGCAAGCTGACCACTTGTCCTGTCCGTGTCCGTCGTCGTCTATCTGTCGAAATGATGGAGACAATGCATCGATCGACGGCGCCGCCCGCGCGCCTCCATGGCAGGAGGAAAACTGTCCACCGTACAAATACGAGTTCGACAGATCGAATAGTATTAGTTAATAAAAAAAATATTGACGCGTGTGATTTAAACTGGTTCGAGCTTTTCAAAGAATAACAACTCTGCATTCAATGCGTATGTGTTCTTTTACTTAGAAACAAATGTTTTGCCTTGTTGGGCATATTACATATTTATATAAAAGACATGCCTCTCGTGGTAATAACGTCGTAACGCTGATAACATCTATTTCTAAGTATAACGAGCGCGGCTTTTAAGCGTAACGGCTCTTTAAATGACGTTAACTTTCTGACGATCAATCGTGCTTCAAATGCTGCTTCATGCGTCGTGAGATCATGAGTAGCCGTTTCATAGATATTTGGGTTAAGGCCCACAAATGTCTTCGGTAAATCTTGGTTTTGGCCCACGTCTGTTCGGAGGAGGCAAAAATTGAAGCATCGACATAAGCCTCTTAACACGTCTCTAAGTGGCTGCCTGCCTTCGGTCTTCGGTAACCTGATTGATAAGATCGAACCGTACTTTCTCTCTATCATTGTTGCTGCAAACTCGAGGAGTCTTGTTCAAATGACAAGACTCAACGGTTGGCTTCAATTTTCGTCTTTACTTCTGCCGCCTCGATTCCTGCTTCTAACCGGTCTGAGCATTGTGCTTTCCACTGTCAGAGAGCAAATACTAAGCGTCTTTTGAGATCTCGAAGGATCGTTCCCCGCTTATAAATAGAGAGGACAGGATAAAGTTTTTCTTCAAAACATTTTTTTCTCCACTCCTTTCAGATCATTATGCAATAACCGCTCAGGCGTAACCATAGGCAAGAAGCGCTCTGCCAAAAAGATTCGATCTTCATCGATGAGTGTTGGAGAGGATTCTTCTTCTGCAGGGGTGCAAGAGCCTTCAGCCCCTGTTGTGTCAAAAGATCCGGCGGATCGTATTCTTTCTCTTAGGTTACTCACCATTGAGGAGATCTATGAGGTCCCTCCTAGTAGGTTTTTTGAATTGATGGAGGAAGACGACTCGAATATTGTGGATCTAGAGGCTAATCCCGGCACTTCTGGAGATGCTGAATTTGGTCGACGTCTTAATGTCGAATTGAATAAAAGCCACCGGAAGGTGCTAGGCTCTGATGAGGTGGTAGTATTAAGTGACTTTGAAGGAGAGGATGGCGATGAAGAGAACGACGGCGCTGAAGCTCCTCCTCCGATTTTGCCTCACTCAGAACATCATTCCTTGATGTCTTCCTCAGGGAGAGGTGAAGAAGAAGAAGCAGCTGGCCAGGAGAACCCTGGTACTTTGGAATCATCTCCTCTTTTTGTTGCTCAGAAGAAGTATCCGTACAATGAAGGGGATGATTGCTATGTTTAGGTTTAAGACTTTTTCTCCTTAACTAGTGTTTTTGGATCAATAATGTAACTGTGGTAGTGAAAAAGTCTTGTATCATCTTTTATGAAGCTTCCTTTATTCCAAAAATATGTAATGCTGAAGGATTTGGATATATCTTATAAAACATTTTTAAAAAATTCTGAATATATACTTGTTCAGGCTTACTTTCTTTAGCGCATTACTGCAACTATAGTTAGCCGAACCGTTCATACTCAGAATTAATCTCTTCGAACGTTCAAGTATTGATATTTGAATTTTTCAAGCGCGTTAAGCATCTTATGCACAAAGAGGCAAAAACGATCGAACCCATTTTGCGCGTTTGAGCACATTGGATGTTTGCGGCACGTTGTATCCGAGCCTCTTGCGAGCGTTGAGCTCATCGGGCATGAAAAAAAAGGATGCCGTGGGTCCTTTTGCAGTGCGTTGAGCACGTCGGGTGTTCGGGAATTAAGTCTCTTGTGTGCGTTAAACACATCGAGCATTTGTCACTTTCCCTAGGACTGATAACTGTTCGGGCATTGAGCCCATTGCGTGCGTTAAGCACATCGGGCATTTTGCCGCTTCTCTTTGGACCGATAGCTATTCGGGCATTGAGCCCCTTGCGTGCTTTAAGCACATCGGGCATTTTGTCGCTTCTCCTCGGACCGATAGCTGTTCGAGCATTTGGGGTTCCTTTCTAGAGAAGCTCTGTTGATTCGAATTTCAATAACTGCCACTACTGTGTCTTTATTAGGCCTGGCACCGAGAGAAAGTTTTTTCACTATCTCAGCGCCGTTCTCCATGCCTTCTTTGCAAACCAAGCATCACCACTTGAGCGACACTCTCCGTCGCCCTCAAATCATCTTCTAGGTTATGTCCTCACCCAGGCATTCAGAATCTAGTAGTTCTTCCTTGTCTCCTCCTCCGGCTTGTAGTGCCATGGCCTCTGAAAATGAAGAGGACAAGACGAAGTACTAGAAGACTACCACCATAACTCAGAAAAGACTGAAGAGCCTGTATGACCGAGGTATTATCTCTGAATTCGTAATATCTGAGATTGCAGAGGTTAAAGATTATGCTGGACCTTCTGATGGACAATTGGTGGTTTTTGAATCATACATTCTCTATGAATTTTGTGTTCCTGTTTCAAAATTCCTCATATCTGTCTGCCAAGCTTATAAGATAGAGTTGGTACACCTTAAACCTAGTGCCATGGCTTCTTTAAGCATATTTGTAATGCTTTGTAAATGCTGGCTGGGAATCGAACCAGACCTTGCCCTTTAGAAAACTTTGTACACAGCCTCTTACTATGACAAACAAGTAATGGTCTTTTCAGTTGGCTTCACCCTAAGGAGTGAGAAATAATATATTGATCTATACCTCAGTAAGAGTTGGAAGGGAAGTGATCATAGGTGGTTTCTCATGGAGATTTTGAACAAATCAAAAGTAAAGGGGAAGTACATAATGCTATACATTGCTCCAAGTGCAAATGTTACTCCAAATCAATCCAACAGAATCAAGGCACTCCTTGCAGAAATTTTGGAGCTCAAACGCAAGGGTCTGAATGGAAAAATTATTGTTAATGAATTTTTGCAAAGACAGTTGAATCCACTTGCGATAAGGCATCCATTAGCCTTTGGTTATACTAGTCTTCGGGATACAGCAAGATCTTCTTCCAAAGGTAATCTTCAGTAACTTGAATAGTTAGTATATACTTTTAGTTACTTGACACTCTGGCGTATTGAGCTATTGCAAAGATTTCAGAAGACGAAGTGGTGGCTCGTCTTAAAGAGATCTTGAGTGATCACAAAGTCACCAAGCCAGAGGGCCTTCCTTCACCCTTTTCTGCTGCAAATCCTCCTCTAGAGCTACTAATTATTCTCAACTGTACTGTATTGCTTGTTCTTTACTTGTTCTGATCATTGATTTTTGATCACATGGGAGGTTTGCCATTGAACCAGATGACGTTAGCAATTGAAGCTGATGAAAAGTACAAACAGATCTAGAACATATCAAAAGAACTAGATAACGCTAGATCAGAGATTACCAACAAGGGCAAACAACTTTAATAGGTGACCATTGAACTAGAGACTGTCAAGTCCAAGTTGGAAGCTGCTGAAGCTAAAAATAATAAATTGCAGAAATTATCATCTTATGAAGATATGGTCACTGGAGCATCATATATACTTGCATGCACTAAAAGTCATTATCTTGATTTGGATGTTTCTTTGGTTTGTTATGAATTTCAATGTTCCTCATCTAAACAATGCCACAAGCTTGTAGAAGATGTGGTTGATGCTGCTAAGTCATTTGTAGATGATCTTAGCAGCACTGACCACTCTTCAGATGAAAACTAATGTGATGCATGTAGTATATATCGATTGTAAATTATACAATCATTTATGAGTATGATATATGTAGTTCCTTGCTTTCTGTACGCAATGTATATGTGCGTGTAGAAAGAAACTTAGAGTAAATCATACGCACTCGATAGGTATTTTAGGACTTCAGCCTTGTGAAAAGACATCCGTGTCTAAAATTGCCATATCAAGAGGTAGGTTGTGCCCATTGTGAGTTGATGTGATTAAACTCGTAGCTATATAAGATAGCTGTTTCGAGAAAATCATTTCTAAAGATGGTCACAAGTGCCTATCAAGGTTGTGTCTTGTGTAACCGTCCGACGGCCAAGATAGAGTCCCCGAATGGTGATCTAAAAAGATCATTAATAATAAGTGGCCGCAAGTGCATATCAGGGCCATATCTTGTGTTACCGTCTGACGGCTAAGATATAGAACCCGAATGGAAAAAAAAGAAAAGGAGCACTTTATTGAACCATACAGGATAGCTAAAGCTTCCTTATATGATAAAAACAATTTTTTGAGAATGAACGATTATTTTTTATTCAAAATTTCACCAAATGCACATTACACATAAAACTTTCGTAACTGGTCAGCATTCCATGTGTTCGGTAACAAACCGCCATTGATACAAGCCAGTATGTAAGTCTCATGAGATACTTGATTGACTATGATGTAAGGCCCTTCCCAAGAAGAAGAAAATTTGTGCTTATCTGTGGTGTTGATTTCTTTCCTGAGGACTAAATCCTCGACCTCCAGAATACGATGCACAACTTTCTTGTTATAGTGCTTACGCAGCAGGGCTTGATATTTCTCTACTTTTATCACTGTTTGTCTTCTGGACTCTTCTAATAAGGTAAGATCCAGATCTCTTGCTTCGGCTTGACTTTCTTCTGTATAATGCAACACCCGATCGGAACCCAAATGCACTTTCGAGGGCAATACTGCATCAGCCTCGTATACCAAATTAAACGGTACATCTCTGGTTGCTTCACTTGGGTTTGTGCGCAAGGACCACAATACTATAGGTAGTTTTTGAACCCAATTTCTTCCTCTAGCTTGTAGCTTTTCTCGCATTCGATTGTTCATCTCTTGAATGATCAAACCGTTGGCTCTTTCATCTTGGCCATTGGTTTGTGGGTGAGCTACCGAAGAGACTGAGTGCTGTATCCCAAAGTCAGCACAGCTCTGCTGAAACTTTTTTCCTTTGAACTGGGTCCAATTATCTGTAATGATCCGCTTTGGAACTCTAAAGTGCACAATAATTCCCTTCAAAAACTTGACTGCAGCTTCTTGAGTATTGTTTACCAGTGGCTCAGCTTTTATCCACTTGGTAAAGGTATCAATAGCCACAATAATGTGCTTATATCATTTTCCAGATAGCAAATGGCCAGAACAGAGGGATGGTATGCAGGGAACTAGCATGTTTAGTTGTTTGATGCTGAAAAAATTAGCAGTGACTGCATTTGCGTACTAGATTAGTGTCATCTTGATTTGCTGTCAGCCAATAAAACCCATGACGAAATGCTTTTCCAACCAAAGTTCTAACACAATTATGGGAGCCACAAACTCCTCCATGTATATCATTGAGCAGTTGCATACCTTCATCTTGAGAGATACACCTCATCAGCATCCTATTTCTTCCTTTTTTTAATAATACCCCATCAATAATGGTGTAATTTTTAACAATTCGAGCAATGCGCTCAGTTGTCGGATCATCATTTGTAATTAGATTACCTTCAATGAATACTCTGATCGGGTATCTCCAATCTTCGGGCTCTTCAAGATCAAGCAAAAATATTTCGTGAGCCCCAGTGGGCACCTTAAGCAACACAGATGGCTGTAAGATTTCTTCAACAATAACATCATCGAGCACTGCTGATCGAAAAGAGGCCAACCAGGCGAGATGATCTGCATCTTGGTTATCCAATCGCGGAATGTATCGAATTTCAAATCCGTCGAAAGAACTTTCCATTGCCTAAACAACTTCTAAATACGCAGCCATCTTCTCATCCTTGCATTCATACTCCTTATGGACCTGTCGGGCCACCAATTGAGAATCGCCTCGAATCAGCAATCTCTTGATGCCTATGGACTTAGCAATGAGCAGACCATTAATCAAGCCTTTATATTCTGCAATATTATTGGTGGCTTTAAATTTCAACTGAAGGACATACTTCAAAGGCTCCTCTTTAGGAGGTTTCAACACAACACCAGCCCCAGCCCCTTTTAGGATAAAGGAACTATCAAAATACATCACTCAATGATCGGGCAATGCCTTTTCATTTTGAGGAACAGATGGGGTCTATTCAACAATAAAATCCGCTAAATCTTGACTCTTGATGACTCTCTGAGGTATGAACTCTATATGAAATTGTTCCAACTCTACTGCCCATTGAGATATGAGTCCAGTAGCTTCTCTACTGTATAAAATGTGAGAGAGTGGGCGATCAAATACTACCTTGATCGGATGTGTCAAGAAATAATGCTTCAGCTTCCGAGATGTCATCAGCACGACATATAACAACTTTTGAGCCTGCGGATACCTTATTTGAGCATCCTTCAAGATTTCACTAACAAAATACACCGGTGATTGAACTGAACTTCTTTGATCATTGTCCCAATCTACTGTCAGAACAGTACTAACCACCGAATTCGAAGCTGTCACATAAAGCAACAACTCTTCTTCGGGCTTTGGTAGAACTAGGGTAGGCATATTTTTGAGAAATTGCTTCAGCTCTAAAAAGGTCGCTTCCGCTTGACTATCCCATTGAAATTCATCTTGTTTGCGTAAAAGCTTATAAAATGGCATATCTCTTTCTCTCGATTGGGATATGAATATACTAAGGGCAGCCATCATGCTAGCTAGCTTCTAGATTTCCTTCTGAGTTCAGGGTGGTTGCAGCTGTTCAATAGCTTCCACCTTCTTCGGGTTTGCATCGATTCCTCTTTCAGAGACCATGTATCCCAGCAGCTTGCCAGAAGATACCTTGAAGACACACTTCTTCGGGTTTAACATCATCCCGAACTTTCAAAGATTATCAAAAGTCTCGGTGAGGTTTGTAAGCAGATCCCCTCGCAGTTTGGACTTTCCAACGATGTTATCGATATATGCTTCGACATTCCTTTCGATTTGGTGTTCAAAAATGATATGGACACATTTTTTATACATAGCCCCGGCGTTTTTGAGACTGGACAGCATTTTCACATAACAATAAACTCCGAAATGAGTGATGAATGCAGTTTTTTCTTCATCTTCAACTCGCATGTTGATTTGATGATAACCAGCGTAAGCATCAAGAAAACTCAATAATTTGCTGATGGACGTTGAGTCCACAATCTGATTAATTCGAGACAGAGGATACTCATCTTTAGGACATGCTTTATTCAAAGACGTATAGTTCATACACATCCGCCACGAAACATCGGACTTTTTCACTAATGCAGAATTTTCTAGCCATGTAGGATAATCTACTGTTCTAATGAACCCGACTTGTAATAGCCTAGTGATTTTCTCGCGAATGGCGTCGCGCCTGTCTGGAGTATACCTCTGTTCTTTTTGCTTGACCGGTTTGAGAACCGAAATTCTCAACTTGTGTTTAATCACCTCCTTGGGGATCTCGAGCATGTCCGAAGGTGTCTATGCAAAGACATCGACGTTTGCCCGAAGGAAAGTGATGAGCGCGAGTTACTATTTTGGGGATAAAGAACCCCCAATGACAACTTGCTTCGCTGGCTCATTAGGGTCCAGTGGAATATTTGTTCGTTGCTGGTGGCAGCACAATTTCTTCTTCAGAAGCCGGGACTTCAGGAACTGGCACTTCTAGAACTTTGATAGTGGGTTTTGGTACAACAAGTACCACACCACCATCTATTTTGGCTTGCTTGGAAGAACCGGCTTCCAAGACTCCTTACTTGAAGTGACCTGCACGGGTCAAAGAATTGACGTCGCATTTGACCGCCTCTTTAAGATCAGAGATGATCGTGATGACCCCAAGGGGTCATGGCATCTTCATCATGGTGTAAGCTGAATGAACAGCAGCCATGAACTTTAGAAGGAATGACCTCCTGAGGATACAGTTGTACGCCGAATCAAAATTCGCCACTTCGAAGGTGAGGACTTCTCGGTGCTTGTTGTCTCTGTGACCGCAAGCAACGGTCAGATCAATCTTTCTCAAGGGCTTTGATGAAACCCCTGAAAGGACTCGGTGGAATCTTTCATCCACAGGCTGCAATGCTGCTAATGGCTACACTTCAAGAGGAGGTTCAAGGCCGCACATGTATCGATGAGAGTCTTGGCAACATTGTTGCGGTGCATTGGTATCTTGGCGACGAGCGGCAAGTTCCTGGTTGACAGCTTTGTCTTTAGGCGATCTTCAGGGCCGAACGTGATCTGTACTTCATGCCACCGCATCTTATTGCTAATAGGAACAGCATTGAGCACCTCCCGCACGTACTTCTTGTACTGGGTTTTACATGGAACCGCAGTACTTCCACCGAAGATCATGTTAACTTTGGAGAATTCTTCTTCATCTTCTTTCTTGACCCTCCGACGGCCCCTGGCCAGACCCTCGGGTCGAGGTGCTGCCAGAGGTTCTGAAACATCTTTTTTCTTTTAATCAATGTAATAAGTGCAATCAGTGAAGTTATGTAACCTGGACTGATGAATCGAGCACCACTTCTGTGCATCTTCGGGTCTGTCAAAGGGTCGATTCTTCTTTTCATGACGTTCACTACCTTCTTTTTTAACGACATTGAGCTCCCGATCATTAGATTTTTTACGAGAGCTCTTAGTCTTGGCTTCTCGTGTAATCCGAGCTCGAGCTTTTGATGCCTTTATACAGGTTTCGACGATTGATATGAGGTGGCTCACTGTTCATGGTTCCTTGATGGCTAGCCGTTCTGCGATGTACACATCAGACACTCCTTCTCTGAAGGCTATAATGACCTCCAGATCTTCAATATGAGGAATAGAATTCCTCATCTGACTGAACCTCTTCTTATAATCCCCAAAACTCCCATCGGGCTTTTGTTTGATGGTCCGAAGGGTTTTCACTGTCGAGGGCCTTTCAAATGTCCCTTAGAAATTCTCGATGAAGGTCGCATAGAGCTGATCCCAAATCCGAAACATGGATTCAGAAAGATTCACCAGCCACAATCAAGCTGGTCCTGACAGAGCAGTAGGCAAGTTATTAACCTTTACTCTATCATCTCCCCCAGCGGCTTCTATAACCATGGAGTAAACCTGAAGAAATTCTTCAAGATTTGATGATCTGTCGTACTTCTTGATTGGGCCTGGCTTGAATTTCTCAAGCCACTGAACTTGACGAAGACTTGGAGCAAGAGCGTTAAATTGTGGCAGAACCGCCTCAAAACACTGGACGGCTCGCCTAAGATCGATATCGGGTGATATTGAGCAACAATACCTAAATTGTACAACACGAGTGATAATATAAAATAGGAAACCGATTAAGTCTTACAATAAAGTTCAAGTAGTCTTAAGAGAGGTAAGTTGAAAACAGAGTTTAAAACATAGCGAGAGTGACACGAAAAAGATACGACGGTTTTCTAATATGAAACATATCTTGCCCTAAGACATGCTTCACTCCTCGCGACCAGAGTTCGGTGAGGAAGGAAACAATTCACAAGACCAATTCGCAGGAGCTTCACCTTCCCACACTCCTTAGCCGCAACAACTACATTGACTACCTGCAGCGAGAACTATACACCACAAAAAGGGAAAATAATAAACCGTGAGTACTAATTACTCAGCAAGTCTTACCCATAAAAATTTGGCCAACTATAGCCTACTCCTAAACGTGAGAGGCTGACTCAAGGGGATGGCCATTTGCATAAAATGTAGCGCTAACAGTGGATCCTTACTTTTCACTTTTAGCGGTAGGTTAAGTTCACAAAATATAAATTTAATTTGCACTAGAAACTATATCACACAAGGTTAGCAAGCAAATTTCTATAAACTAAGCAAACAAGTTATATTATTAAATTAAATTCAATTATTACTACGACATGACACAACGAACAAGCGGTACTCGTTACTATGACGGGCAGCGATTATAATCGATTTACACCAGCTGGAAAAAACTCGAAGTACACGACACATGCGCGCTTCCCAGAAGCCGCACGTGGTCACCTTTCACAACAATACCATAGAGTCGGCCCGAGGCCTACCGCTCCCAAGCACATGGTCCTCCTTGCGATCACCACGTCGGATGCATACATGGTTAGATCCAAAGCTTTTCTGTACTACCCCGCCGAAAGAGTGGTAGGGAGACGTCCAACCACTACGGTATTGAGCTACATCAGTTTTTTGGGTCTCATGTCCTCAGTATGCATTCGGTACTGTTCAAACTTGCTCAACAGGGCCACACTCAAATCAGTCCTTAACCGACACAGACAGGGCTACCACCGTGAAGGCCCAGCCTTCTCAATCCCTCCTATACTCTATCCCCGCCCGGTCTCAAGTTTATTCAAGTGTGGGATAAAGTCTAACCTATAATCTCGCGAGTGAGGTTTCTCATTCACTCGACTTCTACCGTTGATTAGAATTCATAGCCTAGCTCTACATCGAGTTACCTGTACCAATATACCCTTAATAAGATAAGTAACACTATCATGCATTCTAGGGTTCCAAACAACTCCTGCAACTTAATGCACAGTTCATTAGTTATGCAATACAGTGACAAAACAAAAATTTTAAACAAGGTTAAAGCACCGGGGCTTGCCTTCGGTTTGCTGCGAGTTAGCACAAACAAGAGAAAGGTCTTCAGTGACGGACGACTCTGGAGCGATCAGCGCTAGATCTTGGTCTTCCGCGATGACTCCTAAATGTGTGAAATAATGTGGTGATGTGTTTAGTCATGCATCGAATGACTTCGAATATTTTACTCGTCATCGCATGTGACAAAGATGCTCACATGTAATGACATGCTCTTAAATGCATATGTCAAGGATGAAATGTGAGGATGCTATGCGGAAATGAGTTTATTGAAATATGTGCTGCAATTCGGATCAAGTTTCGATTTTTACCTAACGAATGTAATTTTATAATACTCTAATTGATCATAAAAGGAAAAATACTCAAAATTTCCTCAATATGGTTCTTGAAGGCATAAATCACAAATTTTAGTTGCTCATGATGCTAATAAAACTATAAATTAAATTCTAGACACACTTTATAATTTATTGCAATATTATGAATTTCTAATGAAATAATTCGTATCTAAGAGTACTAAATTATTTATAAATAGTATATAAGTGTATAAATTTTAAGTGACTCTAAAATGACATATATTAATTAGTAGAACATAATTATACATTTTTCACATTTTTAATATGCATAAAAAATGGATATATGAATTAATGCATGATATACTTTATTTAATTAAAATAATAATTTGAAATGCATAAAATGCAATTTTGAAAGTTCTAAAATATTCTACATGTTTCAAGGATTCCAACGGTATATTATTTGTAATTTTTGGAGCCCATATGCATTTTCTACGATTTTTGCATGTTTAAAATACTTTATGGACCATTAAATAAATAATTTCAGAATAAAATCATTCAAGCCTCATCGGGACAGACCACACATTGGGCCTCAGGGTTGGCGCAAAGGATCCTAGTGTGGACACATGGGATCCGGCCGTATTAGTAGATGCCACACGGGTGGCTGCACGGTTCTTACCACACCAGATCCGGGCTTAGCCGCATCGGATCGGCGAGCTGAGGCAGCAGCCGGCCAAGGTTGGCCGCTCGCCGGAGCGGCGGCGCTCGCTGGCGCGCAGCACCAGGCGGCCGAAACACGGGTTTTCTTGCGCTAAACCGATCAACTCGATGAGGGGAACTTAGCAGTGGAAAAGATGGGTGGAGGGCCTCACTGAAACCCGGTCGGCGGCGAGGGGCGACTTGGACCGATGCTCGGCGCGGCGGCAGTGGCGTTAGGAAGGACGAGAATCCAAACTTTCTTTTCTGAGAGTTTTAGGGCACTGCGGGGATGGAGGCATGGAAGACGTTGTCGTCGAGGGGTGCCGGAGAAGGGCCGTCCACGGTGGCCCGTACATTTTCCGACGAATGGTGCTTGAAGAGCTCGAAATACCGCCAAAATGTGCCGCGGTTTGCTCCAATCTTGGACCTTGAGATAGGAGAGACGGTGAGGAGGCTACCGGTGCACGGAATCGCGAGGAGCTCGTCGAAGCTCACCGAATTTTGGCGAATGGCGACGGTGTCGCGTAGGCACAAAAATTTTGGGGAAAGATCAAAATTTGGTGAACTTGCCTCCAAATCGGAAGGGTACTGCAGCTACGGCTTGCACCCGAGTTGTGGAGCTTCGTTGGCAATTGGGACGTGGTCGAAGCCGGCTGGGTGCGGCGCTTCTCGGCGACAATGGCGCGCGGCCGGGCGAGACAGTGAGAACGAGGGAGAGGGAGAAATGAGAGGGTAGGGAGAGGGAAAGAGAGGCGCTGGCCAGGGGTGCTACTCGCGCGGTTGAACTCGAGGGGGCACGTCACCGGAGGCGTGGCTTCCATGCACGGCACGCGGCGCGCGGCTGGCACCTGTCCAAGCGTGGTGGCGGCAGGAGGTGGGATATATGGGAATAGTCTGGCTGACAAGCGGGCCCCACAAATTTCTCCTTTTTCCTGATTTTTCTGAATTCCTGCGCTGCTTGCTGTTTTAATCTGAAAGCATGACTTTCCGAGCTCTAAAATTTCTGAAATTTGGTAGGTTGGTAGATATTTTGAAAAGGAACAACTTTTATTTTTGGCATAAGTTCAAAATCGAAATAAATAAAATGATATTAAATTTTGAAGACAGGATAGCTTTTAGAGGAAAATAAATTATTTGAGCTTTTAAACCTCAAATAAAATTTTTCCAAAAACTTCTAAAATTAAATTGGTTTCAAGAACTTCCCAGAGAGATTTGTTTTCACAATATTTCATTAAAATTTTTGAGCTCAAAATTTTGAATTTCAAATTTAAATTTGGGACTAATTTGGAACTGAGTTTGAATTTCTTCGAGCTCGGATCTTTCAAAAAATTTCGAATTCGAATGAAGTGTCTCGTTATTCAGAAATACGAAGTGTTACATAAATGAGCTCCGACTCGATCGAGCCCGATCAGGAGCAACTTCAGTTGCCTCTCTATGATGTCTGTTGGCATCAATGTCATTGCGCGTATCATGTCTGCGCGGGTGTTCACCAGATTGACCCATTTGACTTCATTGCCTGTCGAGGCTATGCCGTAAATCTTCGACAGAGAGATAGTGTCCCTGCCAGAGAGATGTGACCGAAGCAGAGGGTGCTCTTCGAGAGGATATACCTTCATGAGAATTGCCATGGCGTGAAACCTTAGGCTGATTTTGATCTGACGGCGTATCATGGCCTATGCGACCCGCAATCTTCAATCCTTGCTGGACCAATGGCGCCAAGGACGAACTAGCAGCTGCTAAATGCTACATGTACTCTAGGATTGTTTGGAGATGAGTAGCTTCAAAATCAGTTTGTAGATTTCTTACCGAAGGACCCAGCAAGTTGGTCCTGTGTGCACTAGAACCAATGGTGGGAAGATTACTCGATGACCTAGCAAAAGGTGCTGGATCATTCCTCCCAGCCACATTGATCTGTCGCATCTCAATGTTGCGATTCCACTTCAGATACCTCATTCTTGAGGGATAATCCTCATCGGAGTCGAAATCATCATCTGTGCAGTTGTTGCTGTCGCTACTGGAGTTGTAGCATTCTAGCCCTAGCCTAAGAAACTTGTCATTGACAAGGTTAAGAATCACTTTGGATTTGGTTGGTAGCTACTCCAATTGATCCTTTGAAGGACCAACAGATGGTCGAGACCTGAGTGGAACGCTCTAAATCTTAATCATAGTAGACATCTCAAACGAGATCTGAGAAAAAGCTTCTAAAAACTCCGGACGATAGGCCAAAGAACCTTCTTCGTCGGCAACAAAAACTAATGTTCCGAAACGGAACGTGGTGCCAGCCGGGAATACGAGGTTGCGTGTGGAAGCCATAGATGAAAGTTGGACTAACTTCACCTCACACTCCCCTTCGTGGCGCGCCTCAGTCGACGACCGAAATACGAGTTCGAGAGATCGGCAGATATTGTGAATAGGGTCGAATGTGTGAGTATTGTAAAATTAATCATGAAGAGGACTGATACGAGTGGTTTAGACTGGTTCGGATATCTCGAAGGATAACAACCTTATGTCCAGTGAGTGTGTGTTCTCTTACTCTGAAAATAGATATCTTGCCCTGTCGGATAGGTTATATATTTATAAGAGGGACGTGCTTACCGTGGTAATGATAATTACCACGTCATAACATTGATAACGTCTATTTCTAATTACAACGAGCGCGATTATTAAGCGTAACGGCCCTTTAATTGACATTAACTTCTTGGCAATCAATCGTGCTTCAAATGTCGTGTTGTACATTGTAGGGTCATAAGTAGCCGTTTCAAAGATCATCGTTCCTATTTGGTCAAGGCCCATAAATATTTTCAGTAAATCTTGTTTTCACCTCACACATGTGCGAGAGACAAAAATTAAGACATCCATAAAAGCCATGGACGCTCCTTCGTCTCAAAACAAAAGCTAGTAGCGCCACCTTAATTAAGCAGATGCATGCACCGTGCTGTCGGGATCACCGTGGTGTTGGAGCAAGTAGACCGGCCCCGCGCCCCTCATTGGTTCATTGGTGCCAGCCTTTGAATCGGATGATAAATAGTTTCAGGATTTTTTGTTTACAAAGGAGGTGCAGGAGTTATAGTAGAGTAAAAATCACCTCATTCGAGCAGGAGGACAAATGTAATCCTAACCAATCGACAAAATAAACCCAGCAATCAAACGTTGATAAATAATATAGTAAATTCATACAGTAGCATATATAGAAAAAATGACAACAAAATTTCTGGATTGCAACAGAAACTGCACAGCTGACAGCACAAACCGATTCCGGCATCAGGCACTGGTGTAGTACTACTACTACGTCGCCAATAGTAGCTGAAGCAGACAGCTAATCAGCGCCCAACAAGCAGTGTCTTTGGATCCTGTGCTACAGTTTGCGCTGATTCGGCCTGGCGCCCTGGCCTGCATCCGGGTACTTTTCGATTGTTTCCAAGGCGCCATCCACCAATTATCGTTATCTGTCATTTTGGTCTCTGTTTGTATGGCTATCATATTTCAACACGCTGTAAGTTTGACGCGATAGCGAGGAAAATTTGGTGCCACAAGTTTGGTAAAATTTGACATGAAAAATGAACTCGCATCATATTGAAAGATTACGGTACACTATAACTTTAGCAATGAAGCAAATAATTACCAAAATTATTACGTTGCGTCGAGGTTTTAACATAGCAAAGTGTGGTATCACCATCCAAATAGCCCCTTTGTCTCTGCACACAAGAATTAAGTAGAG
The DNA here is from genome assembly GCA_001602275.1 of Zoysia japonica. Lineage (NCBI taxonomy): Eukaryota > Viridiplantae > Streptophyta > Magnoliopsida > Poales > Poaceae > Zoysia > Zoysia japonica. The sequence goes on along the minus strand of BCLF01000005.1, from coordinate 4,299,529 downwards.
GTAACAGAAATATATTTGAAAGAAAAAATACGAGAAAAACTACCGAGGCAATACCGGCTAACACTAATTTCGGCGTAAGAAAACCCAGCTGGTGTCTTCTGGATTGATTCCATGATTGTACTTACAGAGAGCAGCGTGCAGGAACACTAGCTTGGTTACGGCCGCGGTTCAATCTTCAGTTGAAAAGTTTTCACACAACACGATTAGTTACCATACTGACATAGAACGTTCAATGAATTATGGATGAATACAATCATGGAAGAGGCAGATATATCAAACCAAATAACTTGGCAACGTCGTTAGACTATTCCTTCCACATAAAAATGTCGGAGACCACACGTTTCTGGATATGACACTTCACTATCTTTGACCTATATCTTGGATTCATATTTAAAAGAACTTTCTTATACGATCATGATGTTATTACATCGTTATAATTGTAACATATATTGAGTCAGACTTCGATTACATTTTCACATGGAGTACGATATTCTACAAAATATTGTAGTACTAGCCAGTACGAGTATTGTTTAAACAAGTGCGTGAAAACTGCAGGGCACGTGCACATGACCAGCGACTTCAATGTGAAAGCATGAGGATTGACGATGTGACTCGTGGATTACAATGAAGAAGAATAGCCTAAAACTAATTGGGAAAAAAAGATGAGTACTAGCTCCATCCGAAAATAATTTTTTTTATAAATTTGGTCAAAGTTAATATTACGATGAAGAAGAATCTTTATATATTAAAGCGCAAGCGTTCTCTTGCGCCACGTCACCATAAAAAATATTAACCGTCAAATTAAAATCTAACAGTAGATATTAAAAAGAAGAAAAAATTCTTTTCTTCGTCAACGTAGGAGCGTGCTTCTACTCGGCGGGAGCAGACATAAACGGCTGTGTCATCGCCCTAGTTTTTTTTTTGTTTAACATAAATTTTGACTATGGTCATATTTATTTTTTTATAAATTTCATATATTATAATTTGCTTTATCATTAAAGTTATTTGAATCACAACTTAAAATTTTACATATTTGAATTAATTTTTTAGATAAGTTGAATAGTAAAGATAATATTAAAAATCAACGGTAAACAATCATTTAGAAATGGAGAGAGTATGTGGTAGTACACGTGAATAATGTCATAGATATAAGAAATTAACTGTAACTGTTTTGTTAAATTAAATTTACTTTTGCTATAGATTCAATAGAACTATTCCAAAAGATATAAAAGAAGTTCTTATAAATTTATTCTACTTTTATGTCTTGCAGGTATATATTACAATTAAAGACATTTATATGTAATGAAAATGTATATTTAGATAACTTAAATTGTTTTATCTCTTAAAAATGCTCCTTGATTATTATGAGAACTAAAATTCAATTTTTTTCCACTTACAACTCCGGTCTAAAAAAATAGTAGCTTTGAACGCAATTTTTAATCAAACATTACCAATATAAATTAGAAATAATTTTAAATTTATTAAGTTACAAAATTAAAAATAATTTGTTTTAAAAATACTTTCTTAAAAGTGTACCGATGCTACTTTTTATTAAATATTTTATAAATAACAAGGGTCGCACTTATGTTTTGAAGACCATATCGACAACTTTTTTTTTAAACCAGAGTATAAGTTTATAGAACTTTTTCATCCATGTCAAAGCAACTATACTTCTATTTGTTAAATAATAAATTTAAAATATACTGCTTCAACTAGATGTGCATAATAAAAATATACACGAAAAACAAGGCAATTGCCGTGCAGTTTTTCTAGAGTCTACTAAACCTAAAAATAATTTCATTTCGGACCGACTAGAACCATCCGAATACAAATTATACAATCGATTTTTTTTCAAGAATTTTCCTGTGGGTATACGAGCTGGAAAATAAACGCCTTCGTAATATTGATACCTAGGCCAATGTTGATCAACGTCATAAACTGCCATAAAATAACAGCTCTGCATCTGTGTAATTGTGTAAAATGCAAATGAAAAGAGACACCCCCCCCCCCCCCCCCCCCCCCCCCCAAAAAAAGGATTCATAGACAGGTCAAACATGGGAGCACTAACTCACTAAGTACCCAGCAAGTCAGCATACGCATAAATCTACTGACCACATCGTTGATTAGCACGATGGAGTCCAGCACCATGTCGGCTTTTCAAGCCATGGACCAAGAATCAGGTGCCGGCGAGGTGGCAGCGCCTGAGCAGCTGCCGCGCCAATCCTCGTCCTCCTCCTCGAGGTTCAAGGGCGTTGTGCCGCAGCCGAACGGGCGCTGGGGCGCGCAGATCTACGACCGCCACACGCGGGTGTGGCTCGGCACGTTTCCCGACAAGGGAGCCGCCGCGCGCGCCTACGACGTGGCCGCCCGCCGCTACCGCGGCCGGGAAGCCGTCCTCAACTTCCCAGAGCCAGAGGAGTGCGCGTCCGACGGCGAGCTCGCGTTCCTGCTCGGGCACTCCAAGGCCGAGGTAGTGGACATGCTGCGCAAGCACACCTACGCCGACGAGCTGCGCCAGGGCCTGCGCCGCGGCAGCGGCGTGGGGGCGCGCGCGCGGCCGACGCCGGCGTGGGCACGGGAGCAGCTCTTCGAGAAGACCGTGACGCCGAGCGACGTCGGCAAGCTGAACCGCCTCGTCGTGCCCAAGCACCACGCCGAGAAGCACTTCCCGCTGAAGCGGGCTCCGGACGCGGGTACCGGCGGCAAGGGCGTGCTCCTCAACTTCGAGGACGGCGAGGGGAAAGTGTGGCGGTTCCGGTACTCGTACTGGACCAGCAGCCAGAGCTACGTTCTCACCAAGGGCTGGAGCCGTTTCGTCCGGGAGAAGGGCATCCGAGCCGGCGACACCGTGACCTTCTACCGGTCGGCGTATGGGCAGGAGAAGCAGCTGCTCATCGGTTTCAGGAAGAAGCAGGAAACGCAGGATGAAGCCGCAGCTGCGGCGATTGCCGTTGAGTCTGAGACCCGTGTCGTCAAGCTGTTCGGTGCTGACATTGCCACGTAAAAGGTCAAAATCGAGCCCACGGCTAGTTCATGACTTCATGTAGAGGTAAATCATATGAACATGACGACATGAACCTTTCCGATTCGTCATTCTAGCTAGAGTACATAGAATCCCCGACAACCATCTTTCTTTGTTTGTCGTTGATTGATCTATTTGATTATTATCACTGATTGATCTATTTGATGATTTCGAACGCTCTCTATGAAAGCTGGAGATTACGGTGGAATCTTAGTGGCGGATAAATTAACGGAGCGTTAGTTGAATGTATCTCTGCATTTTCTATTCCAGTTGCAAGTGAGATAGCACTCCAGCACTCGAACAGTACAAAAGTTTTTGAGACTTTTTTCGAAAGATCAAAAGTTTGAGACTAGAATCTTAGTAGTAGATGAACGGCACCTCAAGGTGTTGTCACTACACACATTGTTACTTTACAGGTGTTCATAGTTCATTTTTTTTTAGATAATGAGGTGTTCATAGTTCATACAATGGATATTCTTCTAGTGCAAAGTATCGATACACCTTTTGATGTTTGTTTTGGTATTCTTCGGTTTCAGTAACTGAACAAAGCAATCTTCCCATTATCTTAAAAAGAAACTGATCAACGCGATGTATGTTTTGCGTATTCCAGCTTGGTTATAACCATATGCATGTTGTACACAGCATATAATCCCTCCTAAATTATTGTCTCTTTTGATTTGTAACATCAACTTTGAAATTCTTTTATTTATAAATTTTAATAAATATTATATACTTTGTTATAATTTCTTTTATCATTTAAATTATCTGAATCACGACTTAAAATTTTACGTATTTGAACCAATTTTTAAAATAAAATGAATGATCAAAGATGATGTTAAAAATCAATGATGACATCAATTTAAAAACTGCGGAAGTATATGTCATATGTTCATAGTGTCAGGTGCCCCCTTCACTTGGTAAATTTCTGCATTTTTTTGTGTCCATCCGCAAGTGTGTTATTAGCAGCCCCAGGCGCTAGTAATAACACAATGGCTGCTCTGTAATTTGCCGGCGTGGTGTGTAAGAAAGGAACAATTTCATCTATAGCTTCATGTTACATGTATTACTTTTCATTTGAACCACATGTCAATGACATGAAGCAACAGATCTCAAATATCATTGACTAACTTGATAATATAGACAAAAAAATCTCCTTGAAATAATAGTATCAGATCCCAAATATCACTGACTAACTTGATAATATAGATAAAAAGTATCTTCAAAGTGATATAGATAAAACTAAACACCGAAATACCTATGACGGGCGGATTACTATTACCATTTCTAACCATTTACATACTGCAATAGCTGGAGTACCATATAGTACTCTCGACCTATCAAAACAGTTAAAAAAATCCTAATATATGCTTGCAGCCCACAGTGTATGACGATGTCCTTTAATTAGCTTTATGACCACTTCGAACTGAAAATGCAACTTAACGAAAAGCAGACCGGCGAATGGATATCCAGGAAGGAGATTCCATGATTGAATGAAAAAGACGAGTGAAACAAGTGGAGGAGACCCGTTACGTTCCAAGTCTACACCGATCCAAATAGCATGCTCCCGTACTTACACTTTTGATTCTATGACAAAGGGTAAGGTCTTGATTGAAATGCAAAGATTTTACAAAATCTCTTAAAAATTTTACTAAAATCAATTCAATTTCGTCATACAAAAAAAACACAGCAATAAAAAACATCTCCGCACTCCATACAGAGCCAAAAAAACGCATTATTACAGTAGCAGTCGCTTGCAAGCCGCAGCTTTTGGCTTGCTGGCGCAAGTACAGCGGTCGTGCTGCCGGCCGGCGATCGACGGCAGCGCCAGAAATGGGCCGTCCGGTGAGCTTTGTGCTGCGGGCCGGGCGAATGGGAGTATATGCCGGTCAGATACTGTCACAGAGAAGACTTCTCAACGCCATTCGCATGACGGAGAGACAAGTCAACAAGGGGCGAAAGCGGTTGTTTTCATGACGGTTGTTCAGAACCTTGTCGTTTCCAAAAAAGAGATTCATTTGGTTTTGGTAGAACTCTGGATCCAAAACATTTTAGAAATTAGAAGAGGTTTAGTGCAGCTAGCTAGCTAGCTATCCCATTGCGTTGCTACGTACAGTATGGTCCAAATTGGAATGTAACAAATGCGAAATTTAAACATGCACGGCTGGACCGTTAGACGGTGATGAATTCATCGTTCTGTCCATGGCGTACGTACGGTGGTTTAGAAAAGGGCGAGTTGAGAGTTGAGACCCCGGTCGTCGCATGGAACAACGACCACCCGGTCACCGGATCATTTCCGGAATACCGCGTGCGCCCCCTCATGTGTCCGGAAGACGGATTCGTTCTTCGATCGGCGTCCAACCAAACCTAAGCGATCAACCTATTCCTACTTGCATGCGGGTAGCTGGTTGAATTGACCCGGCCGACCTAGCTACACGCTACAGAGCCAAGTCGGCCGGCCGGGGTTCCAAGCAATGGCCAGGGACCGACATCATCATCGCCGTTCCTACAGTTTCCACGCAAGGCTCCCGCGCTGTCCAAATCGTTACATCACGCATGTCGGTGGCGGCACACGTACGCATCGTTGATCGCGGCGACTGACGTCGAAGCCGGGTGCGCGGCCCGCGCCCGGCGACCGACGTCGACGGCCGCGCGCGCTCGTCGTCGGCTGCGAACGAACGAAAACGGAGAGCGGCCGACCGACAGACCGGTCCAATTAATCTGCAGGTCGTCGCCACTCGCTAGCTACAGACTCGTCCCTCAGCTGAAAGAGTACGTTAGTCCCTCTGAAAACTCCACCGCGGCATCGCGACTTCCGATCAGCTGTCGACGGGACAAAGAAGACTTGCGAGCACCGCCCACTCGTCAATGTCACGCATCTCCGGCTAGATCCAACCGGCGACCTGGCCTCTCTCTCCAGCTCCTTCGTCAATCATTACCGGCCGCTCCGGCGGCTGGCTAGCTAGGAGTAGCTGCGCGCTCAACGTCGAGCTAGCATTCATGGCCTGCGCCCCGTCCGTTCTGCATCGCCTCGCCCAGCCTTTGCCGGACCGGACGCCTGCGCTGCCGACATCAGGCAGCGAGACCACAAGTGCCGTGCAACATGCGGATTGGCTCCGTGCATGTGTGTGGCAGCAACGGCCTAACCAACCATCAATTTGCAGCGGCAACTATCGGGCCACCAGCTTGGACTCACTGTCTGCTGGCCTGGTTACTGCTTGGTCCCTCCGAGTCCGATCCTACGTACGACTTGTGTTGGATACACGCGATCGAGTCTTCTAGTACTACGTAGTAGTAGTATACTCTACATTATACGGATGCCGCCAACATACAGCAATGAATTGCCAGTTGAACAAAGTCTTCCAACTCTTTTAATAGGTCCCCAGAACTGGCCTTCATTGAGCGGGGTCACTGTGAGCAGGCTCGATCGCTCGATCCTACTCCCCTGGACCGTTTGTTTACTTCTCCTGCAACCTGCTCGACAAAAGGAACGAAGCAGAAACGAACGATCGATCTGTCTCTGAAGCTAGCTGTCGATTGAATCCGCATGCATGGTCCAAGAGCAGCTAGCTTATAATATACATTATCCTCACAGGCTCATAGCCCCGCCAGACCTCTTAAGACGTCGTGTGGACTCTCCTCGTCTCATTGCGCAGGATTTATGATTTTATTTAAACCGCTAAAATCGATCGGGATCGGTTTAATAAAAATTGCAAAAACAAAAAAAAAACGATCAAAAACCGCTTCAAATCGAAAATTCAAAAATTGAACAAACGTAAACCGGTCGGTTTCATCGGTTAGCCGGCCGGTTTCTTCGATTTTTACGGTTTTAGATTTCAAAATTTGAAACCCACCAATTTCACAGTTAGCCGACCGGTTTTATTGGTTTTCGGTATTCCGAATTTTTTCAAATTTTCAAAATTTTAAAACAAAAACCGTCGTCCGATAAAACCGGATCGATTTCACCGGAAATCGTAAAAACCGACCGGTTTTGAGCGGTTTTGTAAACCTTGCTCATGCGCCATTGATCCTGCACAGCACCCGTCGATCTCTACGCCGCAGAGAATTAAGCTCGATCCTTGAATTTTACATGTGGGCGCGGCTGGTGGTGGTGCTGGTTTATGGCGCTGTCGTGGAGGGACCGCTGCCGCTGGCCGGTCCTAAATTCGTTCGTTTCACCGGGGTCGACTTCGATGCTGAATGTCCATGTGTTGGTGCTTATTTTCACCACAACATCGACTCCTTTCTACCAGTACGTCGTTTCAAGTGTGTAAGCATAGCAAATTCATCTGCTGTTATTTTTTCCTTTATGGAATGGTTTGTGGTGTACGTATTTTATATAGTAGACGTTAATACAGGTCTATATAGGTCGTGTTTGGTAGTGGGAAAACGAAAAATGAGATTGGGAAATCAATGAAGGGTTAGGGATAAATGAAATGTAGATACCATACTCTATTTCTCAATCACATTTCACCCTAAATTTCTCATTTGACAAACGCGAGTACGCGACCATATATAAAGCGTCTCGAGCTTTAAGACATTTTGAAATAGAACAATCTTTCATCCAGCACCCAGCCACTGCATGCTTCCCACTCCCAGCAGTACGAATGTGGACGGAGGCGCTGCCTGTCCGACCATGGCGGCTGCTGACGAGCGAGAGAGTAAAGCCGCCGCTGCTGCGGCTGCCTCCTGCTTTGTACTACAAGCCCCTGGTCGATCCATGGATAGTGGTACAGGTCTCCGTTGAACTTTCCTCACCCAGCAAAGCCCGCAAGAGCTTGTGGCCTCCACACTCTGTTCCTTGTCGCGAGACTTGTAGAGTCCCTGGGCAAGTACCCCAAGTGCTGTGCAGCTCCCTTTCTCGGATCACAACAATCTTTGGGGGTGCTGTACACCTGCTGCAATAGTCCGCACATCTGCATGTGGCTTCCTGCCCCTGCATGATGAAATGAATTACGTACTATAGTATACGCCAGTATGCGCATGCACATCAGTGGAGATGTATCCTTACCCTCAAAGAAATTCATCAGCCGCCAGGAGATGATCTGATCCCAAAAAAATGCTGATGGAGCCATGGAAATCTCTACTGCTACTAATTTCAAATCCCCAAAGAAAAAAAGCAAAAGATGGGGCAGCTTAACTAACACGTGTTCTAATCTAACAATGAACGTGGATGCATGTCCTCTCGCCTTAGCGGTTAACTCCAATACATCGTCATTTGTCCCTAAAAGTCGCCTTTCTCGACGCTGACCGGCCGGCCGGCTGGTTTGTCGATACGTAACCACAATACAACGTCCACCCGAAAAGGGAAAGGCGGAACCGGTTGCTGCATGATAAAAACGTTACGGTGTCATTAGCCGCCATTAGGTAACTATCATCAGGTATATATAAAGTACTAGTATAATATTATAGCCCGGTTGCATGCATGCACGCACGCAGGCACGGCTGAAGCTTCTACACGTCACTGGTCGTGGATATAAAAATGGAGCGAAGGTTTGGCAGGAATCGCTTGATCGATCGGGATCGGGAGCAGGCTAGACTTGACCTTGAATCCCGGCCATCATGGCGGCGTGGGGAATTTGACCCGGGCAAAAGGAGAAGAAAGTTGATTCCTAATTAACTAGTCCAAACGAGAGAGAAGAACGAGGCCAGGTTCACATGCATGCATCTGAGTAAAGTCACTCGCTGTAAAAATACTGCTGCCATAGCTCGGTCATGCATCCTTCTATGTGGGATTAAGATCATTGACATATGAAACCGAGCTTACAATCAGTGATTTCTAATATACTACACAGTATTTACTGTAGAACTTTACGTACTTCTTTTTTCGAACTGAAAAAAATTCAATTTATTTTAAGTACTCGTAGTCTGTATCAATGCTAGAACCACAACTAGTACACTGTGTGTAAGCCGGAGATACATCCATGTATAGGTACACCCTTTTTTATACATCTAGTGCTGTAAACAAATATAAACAGAAGGTCCTAGGAAGGAGTACATGATTCGCCCACGTGGATACATGAACCTGTTAATTTGGCGACGCATCCGTCTGCAACGCATGGAAAAAAAAAGGTACTCATTGATTCCAATGGACGAGAGACCAACCATGCATCTATTTTGTCCATCGATCGGTAGCGCTCTGGAGTCTGGACCACTCATCCACTCCGAAAATTACGCAACGGACGAGCTCGATCGGACAACGCATTCAACAGGACGAGGTTAATTCTCGCAGCCGTGCATGAACCTGGAGTACATTTTTTTAAAAGCAGCCATGTAAGTAAGCACGAGTGTAAGTAACTAACCAGCCATATATTATACACAGGGGCTGCCATCAACTGCCAAGGAGTAATTTAGGAGTATGATTTTTTGCTTATTGGTTGGAGGAGCTGTATTTCTGAACGGGTCAAATGGACTTGCAAGAGGTAACTAGCTAGCATATAGGATAAGGATTACATACGCATCGATTAGCACGGTACCAACAACACGGAGAACATGAAGGGAGTCGACGTGCCTGTGTGTAACAGGAATCAATACTCCCAGACAGGTTCCGACTTGTTGCTCTCAAAGAGGGAAAACCATTCATCCATCCGTCAAACGGCCGGCAGGGGCACCGGTTTTCGCTGTAGCCAGACTCGAGAGCATGTTGGCAAGGGGGCGGAGCAAGTTGCCAACCCCGGCGCGCGGGCGCGGCATTCACTCACTCCCTCCCTCTTCGCTTTCACACTCCGTCCGTCACAGGCTCGCGCGCTCGGGTGCTCGGCAGGTCGCGCCAAACCACCCACCCGTTCCCATCCATGAGGACCATGATCCATCCATCCATGGGGCGTGGGGGACCGACCTTGTTGCATCCACTGCATTCATCGGCGTCAACAGGCCACCCAGCTGCTTCTTGTCTGTCTGCGTGTGGATGGACTGATGCAGTGATGGAGGCGTCGATCGAGCTGCTGCACGGTCACTGACGAAGATGACGACGCAGCTAACCTACCTACAGCCAGCCGTGGTTTTACTTGTACAGTACCACGAAGGTTTCGCTACTCTCGTCTCTGTGCCTGCAGGAGGGGATCGAGGGGGTATGGTTTCTGTATCAGTCGCGCCGCCGCCGTTGTTTTGTGCTTGCCAAGTTGGCCGTGTGGATGGATGGAGGGGGGCTGTCCGATCTTGGCTTTTGAGACCTGCGGTCCACTCCTTGCGTGTTGATACCCTAGCAGCCAGCATAGTCAGCGGCTCTATCTTCTACTAGTACCAACACCACCAGAGCCGCAGTAATAGGTAGATGCATGCACGGTTTTGCTTGACCCTGTCGTGCACTACAGGAGGAGGAAGAAGAAAAGATCTGGAAGGAAAAGAAGGAACGGTAGTACCTCGTCGCCGACTAGCCGTCCATGTGTTTGCGCGGCGGCGGGGACAGATAAGCATCAGAAAATAGCAGCGACGCGACAAAAGCGACGGCAGCGAGTACTGGGGCCGGCCTCCTTTCCAGGGGAGCTGAACCTCCTCTCTCTCTCTCTCTCTCTCTTCTGCCCCTGTCGATCATGTGGTTGCTCAATGGCGCCGTATCCCTCTCTCTCTCTCTCCCACTTGCCCATGTGGCACTGCCAAATGCTACCCGCACTCAACCCTCGTGCATGCCTTGTATATCCACGCAAATTCGAAGCCTCCAAATTTCCTCAATTCAGCCGGATGTTGCAGCATGGTTCAAAATATGCATATTGCTGTGGATTTCAAAACTGCTCATCCAAATGTGCATATTTCAATGGATCAAAACCGAGTAATTAACAACGTCTCATCCGAATTCAATCAAATTCTCTGCGATATTCAACGGTGATTCAAAATATGCGCCATTCCGTGGTTCAAAATATGCACATCAATGACATTCAACTCAATCATGTTCTCTACACATCCAATTCGTGATTCAAGCCAGGGGTGGCCTACAAATTCAAAACTTCTTTGACGTTACCAGTTTCGACATGTACACGTGGCTTATGCCCCACATGTGTGTGCTCCTTATCCTGGCTCTCCCTGCTTCCTGAGAAACTTCCTTTTTCTATTTGGATATTATCGATAAGCTAGCACAAATCAAAGCCTAGTTGCCGAAACACTTGGCAAACGTACCCCCTGCCTTCTAAGAATCTTCTTCTTCCGCTCTGGCACCCACCCAAAATAGTCAGTTGACCTGTCCTCCATTCATCGAATCTGATGTGACCGCGCATGCTCCAAAAAGAAGAAAAAGATAATTAGTTTAGGCGTCCTTTGAAATACGAAATTTTTTTTACTGTGTTTTTTCCTGTGAAATTACTGATACCAAAGAGCCCTTAAATATCCCTTTTGTGTTGTTGCTTTTAGTCACCATGGTCCTAATAATTACTCACTCTACTTGTATAAATATTTACTCGTAAAAACTCAGTTTGATTTCCAGGCACACTCAAATACAAATACTTGTTCTTTGCATGTGTGGGACTCTCTTCAATATGGAATAGTAGTTACTAGTACTCCCTCTGTTTTAAATTACTTGAGGTTTTGACTTTTAAAAAATCATGTTAATTTGACTCCCTGTATACATATTTCATTCCTTCTGCGTATTCAAGGACAAAATAATAAAACGATTTCGCTAGCCATACAAATTACCACGGTGACGAGGCAGCATGACTTTGTATATATCCTGCACGTGCGCACCAAAGAAAAATTATAGAGTACATGCGGTCGTTTTGTTTTTCCTTTCTATATCTCTACAAAGGACAGTTTAGTTATCTCCATTTGCAAGTCATTGTACTACTGCCTTTTAATTTTATACTAATCAGAAAGCACAGCCCAGTTGCATGTCGTAATAATTAAGCATCGATTTATACAGGAACACACATGACCCCCTCCGGCCTTCTGATAATATAAATCTATTTTTTTAAAAAAAATGAATTATCATTTTAATAAGAATCATGTGCAGCGGTTTAATTAGAACATAGAGTATAACTTAATTAGGAGGCTAAACCAGAGCCCTGCAAAAAGATGTGAAGACTGAAGAAAGGTCAACACTCTTTGCTTCCTTCTAGCTGGAGTACCTTGTCCTACTAATGTGAAAGCACGCCGCCTCAAGACTTGATGAAAGTCCTCGATCAACAGAAAGGGGAAAACAAGGCATCAAGAAAGGAACAGAGGAAGAATTTTTTCCCTTGGTTTCTAGATTGGAAAAAGGAATTGGTACCACCAATTAAACCGTAATTTACCATGCAGCAAGAAATGATGTTGATACATTTTTTAAACAAATCAATAAATTACCACTCTTTTGTTCTACACCATATATAATTTTAAACATAGAACAAGCAACAAATGCATACGCATAGGTACATTGCACGACCCATCCGCGTCCACATCGGCCATCCCAAGTTGAGCGGGAAAAAGCGGATTATAAAAAACTCAGCCACATGCTGTAAACGGCATGTAATAATAATACTCGGACGGACACGACGGTGCCGAGACAGGAAAAATTCGCGCCAGAGACCAGACTTCGCAAAAGGCATAAAATTCAAATCTACTTATACATGTGCGCATGCATCCAATTTAGAGCCTTTTTAGAGAGCTCTCACATCGTGGTTTTCAGACAGAATCGACGAAGCTCTCTCAAACGCTGTTTTTTAAAAGAAGTAATTTTTTTTTATTTTATGAAGCGATTCTTTAAAATAAACTTAAAAGTCGAGAGCCGGAAAAAATAGCTTCACTTGATATATACTGTGAATTGATTCACTATCTTGATTTTAAAAATTTATTTTAGAGAATAAAAAAAATTACTTTCAATAACAAAATCAAAATTAAAAATAAATCTAGAGAATAAAAAACCGAGAGCTCCGTCGAAAGGCCTTAGAAACGGCTCATGGTCTATATAAAGAGACCAACACGCGTACACTCTTCTACTACTCCTATCTCATCTCGCTCACCCAGCCCTAGCATAGAGAGAGAGCTGAGCAGCAGCGAGCTTCATGCACAGTAAGTCTCGGCATCAATAATTCCGTACTGTTTCTGGGGTGATTAATCTGAGGCACCAGGCGCAGCGAGCGCAAAGTAAAGCTACTCCTAGCGCACACGCCGAGAAGCCACAAAGAGAAGCCAAACGAGGAGGGAGAGAGAGCGAGCGAGCTGCAGCTCACCACCAGCATGGGGGTGGAGAGCATGAGCCCCACGGCGGCGGACTACTACTCCTCGTCGCGCTCCTCCGGCGCGTCCACGGCCACCACGGAATCCGGCGTCGCGCAGCTCCCGGTGGCTGCGGCGCCTGGAGCTGAGAGTGGGGACGTCTCGCCGGCTGACGAGGCCGTGACGTCGCAGGCGGCGGTGGCTCAGGGGTCGTCGCGGTTCAAGGGCGTCGTGCCGCAGCCGAACGGGCGCTGGGGCGCGCAGATCTACGAGCGGCACGCGCGGGTGTGGCTCGGCACGTTCCCGGACGAGGAGGCGGCGGCGCGCGCGTACGACGTGGCCGCGCTGCGGTACCGCGGGCGCGAGGCGGCCACCAACTTCCCCGGCGC
>BCLF01000005.1:4260585-4285420 GCA_001602275.1 Zoysia japonica | reverse complement strand
GCTCGCGCGCAAGGCCGACGCCGGCGTGGGCCCGCGCGCCGCTCTTCGAGAAGGCCGTCACGCCCAGCGACGTCGGCAAGCTCAACCGCCTCGTCGTGCCGAAGCAGCACGCCGAGAAGCACTTCCCGCTCAAGCGCTCGCCGGAGTCGGAGACGGCCGCGGCCACGGGTAAAGGCGTGCTGCTCAACTTCGAGGACGGCGAGGGGAAGGTGTGGCGGTTCCGGTACTCGTACTGGAACAGCAGCCAGAGCTACGTGCTCACCAAGGGCTGGAGCCTCTTCGTCCGGGAGAAGGGGCTCCGCGCTGGGGACACGATCGTGTTCTCGCACTCGACGTACGGCCCGGAGAAGCAGCTCTTCATCGACTGCAAGAAGACGCCCACCACCACCGAACCGGTCGCAGTGCCATCAACGCCTCTGGAGAAACCGAAGGAAGCACGTGTAGCCGTCAGGCTCTTCGGCGTCGACATCGCCGGAGATGGCTGTCAGAAGAGGGAGCGACCACTAGAGATGGCTCTTGAGCAAGAGCAGGGATTCTTGAAGAAGCATTGCCTGGTTCAACACCAGTCTCCTGCCCTAGGTGCCATCTTGTTATAGCAGCGATCATATGCATAGGAAGTATATCAGTAGAGTTCTTCCCCTTTGTTCTTGTGGCCTGTTTGATACTGTTGAGTTCAATTACTTTTGTTCTTCCTTCGTCTTTGCAAATATCCGGTTTCATCAGATTGCAAAACGAGTTGTAGGGAGTAGTCCTATTAGATCGATAAATCAAATATGTGCCATATATGTCAGTGATAAGTTTGATTCTGCTGAAGTTCCTCCTTATTGTTCTTCTGTTTGAATCTTCACAACAAAATCTATCATTGCTTTATTTTGCTACAGCAATTCATCATAATTGGTCGCTGTCCTACACCCTTGTACCACGGCTGCGTGCACTATTGATCTCTATTACTTCCTCCATCTTTTTAAAAAACTATTCGTTTTATTAAAAAAATACAAAAATAATAAGTCAAATTTAAAGTACTTTTAATAATAAATTGGTTCACAATAAAATAAATATTTTTAAAAAAACTTTTTTAATAAAACGAATGATCAAAAAAGAGGTTTGAAAATTTAAAACGATATTTATTTTGAGATAGACAGAGTATCCATCACAAAACAATAAGGCTCCGTTTGGAACACAAAAAATTTCACAAAAATTTCATAAAATTTTTACAGAAATTAATTTAATTTTATAAAAAATATAGAAAAATTAAAAAAATTCCTCGTTCCAAACGAGGCCTAAAAGTAACAGATCTTTGTGGCCAAATGAAACGCGAAGGTATAAACATATATAGAAGTATTTGAATTGCTTTTCGATCTTCGTGGAAGACCTATATATATTTGGAGTTGTGTTAGTATTGATTTGCTTAGTTCGTTCACGTACGGCATCAACAGGATGATAAATTGGGTACGTATTCATCTTGTCTGAACTAATATGGTTGATCTACTATCACTCCATAAAATCCAAACAGAAGATTTTGACGAGGTATTTTCTTATCGATGTTTAATTATAATCCACAAAATGAACACAATCTTCTTCTTTATTTGCATATAAATATATATATACACACACACATAAACTTGATTGATTCTGTTGTATCACATGTCAGCTATCCTGTCATTCCGGCTCATTTGAGACTCTTCACTTCGATTTGAACTGAGATTTCTATGTGGAGTCTCGTGCTATAGGTTGCAGTAATAATTTGTTTCTCCCACCGCAACTTATTTTTATGTTATTCTTATAAAACTTGATTGATTCTGTTGTATCACATGTCAGCTATCCTTTCATTCCGGCTCATTTGAGACTCTTCACTTCGATTTGAACTGAGATTTCTATGTGGAGTCTCGTGCTACAGGTTGCAGTAATAATTTGTTTCTCCCTCCGTAACTTATTTTTATGTTATTCTTATTTTTTGTGGTAATTATGGATTATCCATCGATGTCATTTCAAAAAAAACTTTGATCTGACTCCTTCCTGTTGTAAAGAAAATATCTGGCCATCAGTTGTCGAAATTTCTGGGGTCCACGGTGAAATGCTTACGGATATGACGGGGAAAGTTCTATGGGTCAACTACACCGATTCATCATTCATCTCGTGTCCTCCTTATGTTCTATTCTAAATTATAAGTTATTCTAAAAGCTATTAAGTTTTTCTTAATTATAAATTATTTTTATTTTTTAATATATTTTTAACACTTTTTTATCTCTATCTATCTCTTCATTTTCAGTAAATATCATTTTTTTATTTTTTTTACTCGGACTCAAAACAACTTAAAAATTGAGACGAAGGGAGTATATGTATAATACATATGTCATTCAGATTAAAATCAAGACTGAAGAAATCAATCTATTTTGCATATTTCTTTTCTCCTTCAGCTTATTTGTGCTGACAACTTTTTATCTCCTTCCTCGCCCACTTTATATTTCAGTATTTATTTATGCTGAACTTACTGGTTGCTATGTTTAATTTAAGATTGCTCAAAAGATACAGTACATCCCACAGGCTCAGACCTAAATTCGATGTGGACAGAATTGTTTGCAGCCTTTATGTTTATTTTATAGAGATGTTTCCGATCTCTGATCTTTAATTCGGAGCCAGCGAGAATGGTACCATCATCAGTTTCAATTTGCAGATGGTTTTATTGAATCCAACAGAGACTGAATTAGATGCTGCGGATATGTGTCCCATTAATCAATGCCTTATCACCGATCTCAACATCCAGGGTGTCCTATGTCTCGGCAGACAAAATGAGTTGAAATTAGGACGGCACTACTACTGCACGACAGACAAGCCCATTCGCACCTAAAAATGAATGGACGTCTCATTTTTCATTTATAGTATAAGGTGCGGTGGCCCTATCAGAAATAATAGGAAGCCTTGGCATTCCATACACACCACAGCGTGTCTAGGTCCGGTGGATCTAAAGCGCGAACAGTACTGGTGGTGTTTTAGTTTGCTCGATTTTAGTATCTCTGTTTGACAGGTAACCGATCGAGATCTGCAAAATTGCGCTCCAGATGTAATACAACAGGTCGCAGTTGGCATCAGAGATTTTGGTTTGCAACAGTAGTCACTGGATTCAATATTTTCGAAGACGACGCCAAAAATGAAATAACTTGTGAAAGACTGAACTGTTAACAGAGCTTAATTTGTTTCATGAATCTCGATCGGAGCAGCATCATGTGTGCATAGTTCCAGAGAATCTGGGGTTGCCTATCACAAGAACAATTTTTATTAATTGGAACGATAACTCTAAATAGAGAGATTTTCTTTGATTTCTGTGGAGAAATACGGCCGGGCGCGTCAGGGTTCTTGCTCGCCTCTTGAAGCTAGAGTACGCAACAATATCCTGTTCTAAAAAATTGAGTGGCGGCTACAGCATTTCACCACGAGGATCGATCGATGCGCAACTTGCATGCATTATGCTGCCGCCGCTTCGATCAACTTGCGCGAGAACGAGTGCCAGGTTCACTGCACGGATTCAGGGCGTACGCATTGAAAATTTCAGTTCTATCAAGCCGCCTAATTAACCTAGCTCCTGTATCCACTGTTATCTAATCTATCCGATCGAGAGCTGCATCAACACCAATGATTACAGGTCCGTATAATATTGCAGAATCGTTTCAGATAAAAAAAAGGAAACTAACTGATCGAGCAACTTGCAGTTCGCTCCATCTGCGCGCTTTACAGAAACTCGATCGCTTCCTTTGCGGAGTGATCCAGCACCACAAAATAAACGAAGGGTTTGCCGGCCGGTGACAGTTGCTTGTGTGTATTTTAAATTTAACTAGATGCACATGTTGCACATTCTGAAATTAAGGATTTTAAGTTGTTTCAAAGAACAGGAGTTCTTCTTGCGTCGTTGTGGTCGCCCACGCACCAAACCAGTTTATACGTTGAAAAGTCCAAGGTTCTAGAAGATCCATGGAGGCCATCTCAGAACATTCCTTCGGGAGAGCGACATGGACATTCCTTCGTTAAGAGAAAATTTACACAATTATACTCGTATAACAATGCGTAAACATATGTATATATACGCGCTGATCCTGATGATGCCTAGATCGATGATCGTACGACAAATTTTACTGAATCATCAGCTCTATGCTTGCATGCAGTACTGTCAGCGCGTCTGGACACGGCATCCTCTCTCTCTCTCTCTCTTTCTCTCTCGATCGCTGCACAATTACTGGGGCCTTTCACTACGACGCGCGTACGGTCGGAGCTGTTCTGCAGCAGACTCTCGTATTTCCAAGCGTACGATGACGACTGCCAATATGGGCCAAGCTCGTCCTTTGGTTCTATGTTCGGCAGCGGCGCCTACCTCAGCAAGTTGCAATTTTGGGAGCAGTTGTAGTTGCGTTCGTCTCTCTTTCTTCTTCGTCCATGCCTTTTGCAAGTTGCGTACGTTCTTCTGTTCATCAGCGCACACGGCCATGGATTTCTTGATCGATCCACGGTCAATGGTCAATGTTCATAGGATGGAATGGCATGTGTGCGTGCATGCCAAACTTTATGCTGGCCGGGAGGCCCGGGCTAGGTATAAGATGCTTCTTCTCGAAATGGCGACAATGTAAACTCGGATCAGTCAAGGAAAAGGAGAAACTAAGTACGCAAAACATATTACTAGTATTCTGTAACCACTAACCAGCTGGCATCATGTATCTATGATATAGATGCAGGACTATGACTACAGCTATATATTTAAATCTTTCTTTCCATAAACTGGGATGGTGGATTATTACTGCTACTCCCTCGATTTCATAACAAGTGACATTTTTGATTTTTTAAAACCGACGTTTGACCATTCGTCTTATTCAAAAAATTTACAAAAAATTTAAAAATTAATAAGTCAAGCTTAAAGTATTTGTAATAATAAATCATTCACAATAAAATAAATAATATTTTTATAAATTTTTTGACTAAGACGAGTGATCAAAGATAGATGTTTGAAAATATAAAACCACACTTATTTTAGAAGGGGAGTACTACTTTATCTATTGAAGGTGGAACATTTTTTTTAGTGTTGACTATTTTTTGTGAGCACAAGAGAATGGAAAATCTAGGTGGTTGGATCAAACAAAACTGTTAGATATTAGAAAAATAAATCTAAGTCACACAAACCTTTATTCTATATCCTCACCTGGCAATGGAATCGATGGAAAACTATCCTGCATTTCATTTTATGGAAAAAATTTCATCACTACTAGTACCAAATTGGCGTCCATAGACAAGGGGATAGATCAAAAGGTTCCCGTACGTACTTTTCATCCGTTTCATCGGTGTCAGTACGCGACGACAAAGAGTCCTCGATCTAGCGTGTCATTATGATCGGATCCTCTTGTCCACAACACTGCAGCCTGCTTGCAGACTGAACTTGAAATGATAATACTCCTACAACAGACATCGATCAAAGCTAGTGGAGGAGTAGTAGAGACGAGAGGGTACGCATGCATCCATCCATGGCACTCAAAAGTAACGGATAACCACACGCAGAGAGGCCCAGCCTTGGAGTAGTAGTAGCTCTGTGACGACGGAGCAACTTGCGCATGCATGCATGCCTTTCCAATGGTTTCGCCCTAGACCGCCGCCGCAGCTTCGCTGGTTTGGCCCGGCAGTCGACCCGCCGGCCGGTCGCCGGACACGCGCCGCACACGGTATCCGACCCGGCCCGCCGGCAGTCCGTGCCAAGTGGCCAAGTGGCCGGCTCAACTTTCCATTCGTCCCAACCTCCTCATGCGTTCCCTGGACCGCGCGAGCTGGCCAATGAACCCTCCTGCAAATAGTAATCGATCTGTACGCAGCAACTTGGACTGAGGACCGGTATCGATCGGCTCCCCTAGTTTGTCCCTGGTTACCTGATCCTGCTGCTCAATAGCCTTAGGAGTACTAAAGATGCGTTTGTGCAGCAAGGCGTGGTTCAAAGGATGTAGGGTGCCACTTGCACACTTGTTTTTTGGTTCCCTTTTGATCTCTCTGTGTGTGTTTGAGTTCCAAGGTTCGAAGGATCTTGTTCATGGACGTCCCAGGTCCACGTCACTGTGGCAGTACGTGCCGCCATGTCATTTCCTTCGTTTTATTGTGTGTCAAATTGTTTATAGGAGCACATGCGGAAGCAGCTCTAGCTTATTGGTAACCTAGCCTATAGACTATCAGAGAATCGTCGTAACCCTGCTGCGCGCCGTTCATGCATTGGCCGCCTCCAAATCCCACCCATGCATGCATTTGCAGAAGGCTGATATTAATAAACTGTTGTTAATATATCGGTTTTGGATGCGCTCCAAGCAACTTTCGAAAGGTGCGCTTATCGTTTCAGATGTCTGTTGTCAGGCTGCGTCACTGGCGGCGACTGAACCTATATTTTCAGCACGTTACCAAATTGGCTCACGTACGTGTAGTGAATACGATTCAGGTATATGTAACACTTCGTGTTTTCGAATAAAGAATCAACATTTTTCAAATTCGAAATCATGAGATCCGAGCTCAGTAATTTTTTTTTGATTTTGAAATTTTCAAATTTGAATTCAAACTTCAAAGTCCGAGTTCAAAATTTTGAAAGGAAGGTTGTGAAATAAAAATTTCCCTTATAAATTTTTGCAAAGAATTGAATTTAGGAAATTTTTTTCTAAAATTTTATTTAAAGTTTAGAAGGCCCAAATGAATTATTTCTTTTAAATGATTTCCTGTCTTTAAAATTTTATAGAATAAAATCTATTTCAAATTTCAACTTGGGCCAAAAATAAAAGTTGTTCCTTTTGAAAAGTTCTATCACTCTGTAAAATTAAAAATTTATTGAGCTTAGGAAGTCAGTGTTTCGAAGTAAAAACAGGGAGGGCACAGAAAATCAGCAAAAATCCAAAAAATTAGAAAATTCCCGCGGGACCCGCCTGTCAGCCACACTGTTTCTCCTTCTGCCTTCCCCTGTCGTTCACTGCCAGCGCACGCCTCCAGGTGCCGTTCAGCGCGCCCTCTTAGCCTGCATGTGCGACACGAAGTTTGCTTCGCTGTCCATTGCTCTTACCAGGGATAAGTGGCAAATTTACTACCATGATCAATTTCACTCACTCAAGTCATCTCTCTCTCTCTCTCTCTCTCTCTTTGACAACATTGCCAAGCGCCGCAGCTGAGCTCCTCCTCTGAACCACCTCCGGCCCCGTTGCCCAGCGAAGAAGCTGCGCCCAAGCCTCCTCCGGTCTCCCGCGCCCTCACCACCGCCTTCCCGCACTGTGGCGCCCGATTTTCATGTTTCCCCAATTCAAGCTCCCTCAGGCCGCCGCCCCATTCTCCGTGAAATTCCCGTGAGCTTGGGCAAGATCTCATCGATTTCTTTCGATCCCGACCTCCTTACTACCCCTCACATCCCTAGGGTCGAAGACGGCGTCAACTCATTGAACTTTGGGGACGGGATTTGAAGCTTTTTCGGCTGGTGACGTCGAAGCCGCACACCTCACCATGGACGCCCCTTCTCCGGCGCTTTTCTTTGAGGACAACCTAGACGCCGGTCATCTACTCGCACCCATGGAGCTCACTGAGAAGCTTTCCTCAAGTTTTGACCTCTACCGCGACCTCACCGCCCTGCCGAACGTCGTGCCACGCCGCAAGCACACCTTCGGTGAGCGTGAAATAAAAATTTCCCTTATAAATTTTTGCAAAGACTTGAATTTAGAAAAAAAAAATTCTAAAATTTTATTTAAAGTTTAGAAGGCCCAAATGAATTATTTCTTTTAAATGATTTCCTGTATTTAAAATTTTATGTAATAAAATCTATTTCGAATTTGAACTTGGGCCAAAAATAAAAGTTGTTCCTTTTCAAAAAGTTCTATCACTCTGCAAAATTAAAAGATTTATTGAGCTCAGGAAGTCAGTGTTTCGAAGCAAAAACAGGGAGGGCGCAGAAAATCAGCAAAAATCCGAAAAATTGGAAAATTCCCGCGGGTCCTGCTTGTCAGCCGTACTGTTTCTCCTTCTTCCTTCCCCCTGTCGTTCACTGCCAGCGCATGCCTCCAGGTGCCGTTCAGCGCGCCCTCTTAGCCGCGACACGAAGTTTGCTTCGCTATCCATTGCTCTTACCTGGGATAAGTGGCAAATTTACTACCGTGATCAATTTCACTCACTCAAGTCATCTCTCTCTCTCTCTCTCTCTCTCTCTCTCTCTCTCTGACGCCATTGCCGAGCGCCGCAGCTGAGCTCCTCCTCCGAACCACCTCCAGCCCCGTTGCCCGGCGAAGAAGCTGCGCCCAAGCCTCCTCCGGTCTCCCGCGCCCTCACCACCGCCTTCCACGCACTGTGGCGCCCGATTTTCATGTTTCCCCAATTCGAGCTCTCTCAGGCCGCCGCCCCCGTTCTCCGTGAAATTCCGGTGAGCTTCGGCAAGATCTCAACGATTTCTTTTGATCCCGACCTCCTTACTACCTCTCACATCCCCAGGGTCGAAGACGGCGTCAACTCATTGAGCTTTGGGAACGGGATTTGAAGCTTTTTTGGCTGGAGACGTCGAAGCCGCGCGCCTCACCGTGGATGCCCCTTCTCCGGAGCTCTTCTTTGATGACAACCTCGACGCTGGCCGTCTACTCGCGCCCATGGAGCTCACTGAGAAGCTTTCCTCGAGTTTCGACCTCTACCGCGACCTCACCGCCCCGCCGAACGTCGCACCGCGCTGCCCCTCGACGCCGGCACACCTTCGGTGAGCCTCCCACCCCTTCGACCGTTGTGAGTTCTCCGGGCCACGGTGACAATTTTGGCACCAACTATCTCGCGCGCGACCACCGGAGACGCGCCTCTGGCGAGCTCGCCGGTGCCCGCCGCCGACGGCGCCATGGCCGGCGAGGTCAGCCGACCCACGCCTGGAGCCTCCCCCTTCGTGGGCCAGGTTTCCCTACCTGCGGCCCAGTTTGTGGCCTGCCCCAGCTGGGCCAGTGGCCTCCGTAGCCCACCCAGCGTGCGTCAAGGCCCAGTACGGCTGGATTTTATTTAATTTGTGAACTGATTTCTTAATAGTCCAAAAATGTGTTCAATATTCAAAAATTTGTAGAAAATTCATTATAGCTCGAAAAATTGTGAAATAATTTTCTAGGATCCTCTTATCTAGAACTATATTCTTAACAAACTATTTTTCATTTTATGTATAAAATTAATTTAATTATTTCATATCATTAAATAAGTCATTAATGCATTATAATTATTCGTTGCCGTGATAAAATCTTAAAAATTTTAATTTTATGTTTATTTTGTCAAACTTTATATTTTAGAAAATTTTAATATTTTATTTCAATAAAATAATTTTTATAAATTATTTATTAGGTTTAAATGGTATTCAAATCATTATAAATCTATTTGATTTTAATAAATCCTGAAAATTTCTCAAAAATAAGTTTATAACCTTTCTGATTTCTTTTGCATAACTCAAATTATATTTTATGTTTTCTAAAATCATTTTAAAAGAAGTGTTATAACTAAATTTACTAGCCAGCTTTTAAAAATAAAAGGCTATCATTGCATACAAATGTCATTTAAAGATTAAAACAGCATAACTCAATACTTTACATATCATTCATGTTAGGACTCAACCCATCTAAAAAGGAGCGTGGAGGTGTTTCTTTAGCAATAGAAGCTAACTTTGAGCAAGCTCAGGCAAGTCTCGTGCATTAACCCTTTTTAAGTTTTTATTTTTATCACTTTGTACGATATCGTTAATGTACTGTGTATTAGGTTTTAGGAGTTGTTTAGAAACCTAAAATTGCATGCTATGTATCCTATTACCCATATTGGGTGTTGTTGGTACGGGGAACTCGATGTAGACCTAGGCTAAGTTTTAGTTCGCGGTAGAGCTCGAGTGAATGAAAAGTCACTCGCGAGCTATAGAAGTCGAGTGAATGGATAGTTGCTCGCGAGCTATAGAAGTCGAGTGAATAAAAAATCACTCGAAAGAATAACTTGAGATCGGATGGGGATAGGGTATAGAAGAGTTTGAGAAGGTTAGGCATTCGCGGTGGTAGCTCCGTATGTGTCGTTAAGGACCGATTCGAGTGTGACTCTGTTGAACAAGTTCGAACGTACCGAATACATACTGGATATATAGGCCTCAGAAAACTGATGTAACTTAATATCCGTAGTGGTTGGACGTACCCGTACTTCTTTTTAGTCGGAGACGGAGGGGAGATTTGAATCTAACTATGGACACGTCCTGCGTGGTGGTCGCATGGAGGACTATGTTTTCAGGAGAAGTAGGCCTCGGACCAGCCCTATGATATTGTTGTGAAAGATGGCCACGTGCGACTTTCAGAAATCGTGGCTGTTGTCCCTCACAGTAACGAGTACCGCTTGTTCATTGTGTCATGTCACAATAAAAACACAAATAATAATAATAATATAAACTGTTTGCTTAGTTTATAGCGATTGCTTGGCAACCATGTTTGATATAGTTTTATAGCGCAAATTAAATTTACTTTTCGTGAACTTAATTTACCACTATAAAGACTCACTATATTAGCGCTGGTTTTACAAATGGTCATCCTATGTGAAGCAGCCTTATCATATTTTTAGAGTGGGCTGTATTTGGTCACATTGACGGATAAGACTTGCTGAGCATTTGAATGCTTAGGGCTTGACTCTACGTGATTTTGTGTGCAGGTGGTTTCTCTCTCTCTTCTCTGGACCAACTGGCAGAAGCAATTTCGAGAGTAGCTATGTCCGTTGGGAGCCCTATTTGCCGCGCTGCTGTTTGTGTGCTGCTAGAGGATGTATCGTATGGGCTCAATATCATCTTATGTATAGTCTTCAGGGAACCCTAATTTAAATCAAATTATCGCTTTCGCACTTTCAAAATTTTTGATTTTATAAGCTTAAGCAACAGTTTATAGTATATTTTATTGTGTTTAAATTGTATTGTTAGTACTCGCTTCGTCGAGTGTGACAGCGGATAAGATCCGTGGTGAACGGGGTCACGATGTTTTCCACGACGTACGCAGGACGACTTCCACTTGTCAACACAGGACCACCACTACCGGCAACTTGAAGACGATCGAGATGCATGCACGCCCTCCTACCCGCAGCACCACCAAACACCAATCCGCAAAAGCATCGGAAGAGACGACTGGCCATGGCCGCTTGCCATGCGCTCCGCGACCAGGAGCTAGCGGACCAGCTACCATTGCTGACCAGGCTTCGGACGTGCACGAACACGGTACGGTACGGTGCACTCGACGCGTCGCTGAAACGGCCATACTTTCTGTGTGGACGGGGCCGACAGGCTCATCCTCGTGCTACCGATCGACGTTTAGCTAGCAGCAGCCAGCAGCGCGTACTCGATCGATCGGTCACTTGCCTGAACATTTTTCTTCCTCTTTTTGGCCGGAAAAGTACACGCCAGTATACTTTGTTGAACCTTGACACGACGCAGCCAG
This sequence comes from Zoysia japonica, assembly GCA_001602275.1. Taxonomy (NCBI): domain Eukaryota; kingdom Viridiplantae; phylum Streptophyta; class Magnoliopsida; order Poales; family Poaceae; genus Zoysia; species Zoysia japonica. The sequence goes on along the minus strand of BCLF01000005.1, from coordinate 4,273,979 downwards.
CGAGTGCAAATATCGTAGTGTACCACGCACGGGCCGTCGTCAGTGAAGGAGATTATATACCCTGGTGTACGGTGCCATGTTGCTCCATTTGCTGCGCGCCGTAGGCCTCAGATGCACCGGCCGGCCAGATCCTAATCTCCTTGTCGTTCTCCATGTGAAAGTTGGCGTACGTTGACATGGAGATCACATACAGCATCTGTTACCTGGAACGTGACATCGAAACCATATACTTATCCCCCAACAAAGTTGACATTGGCTATGTACGTACGGAAAACATTTGTTAGAACTTTTGTTCGAAAACATTTTAGAAATTAGAGTTTTAACGCAGCTAGCTATCCCATTGTGATGCTACGTATGGTCCAAATTGGAATGTAACAAATACCAAATTAAACACACGGCTGGACCGTTAGATGGTGACGAATTCATCATTCTGTCTGTCCATGGCCTACGGTGGTTAATTTAGAAGAAGGGCTAGTTGAGACCCCGGTCGTCGCATGGAACAACGACCACCCGGTCACCGGATCATTTCCGCAATACCGCGTGCGCCCCCTCATGTGTCCGGAAGACGGGTTCGTTCTTCGATCGGCGTCCAACCAAACCTAGGCAATCAATCTGTTACTTGCATGGGATGGCCGGTTGAATTGACCCGGCCGACCTATAGCCAGGTCGACTGGGGTTCCAAGCAGTGGCCAGGGACAGGTCCAGGGACCGGCGTCGGCAACGTCCCCGTTCCTACAGTTTCCACGTAAGGCTCGCTCTCCAAATCCTTACATCATGCATGTCGGTGGCGGCACACGTACGTATCGTCGTGGCGCGAACCGCACACAGCGCTTGCCGGTGATGCCCGCGGAGACCGTCGACGTCGACGGCCGCGTCGTCGGCTACGAACGAAAACGGAGCGCGACCGATCGACCGACCGGTCCAATCTGCAGGTCGTCGCCACTCACTACATACTCGTCCCTCTGAAAACTCCACCGCGGAATCGTGACTTCCGATCAGCTGATGTGTCGACGAAAAAGGCTTGCGAGGCCCGCGTCACTCGCCATGCATGCTGGTCATCTACTCATGGCTCCGGTGGCCAGGGACCTGGCCGCTCTAGCTCCTTCGTCAATCATTACCGCCCCGGCGGCTAGCTAGCTGCGCGCTCAACGTCGAGCATTCATGGCTTGTGCCCGTCCGTTCTGCGGCGCGCGCCTCGCATCGCCTCGATCTCCCAGCCGCTGCCGGACCAGACCGGACGCCTGCGCTGCCGACAGCGAACGTACAGCGCGACCACCGCGGTGCAACTTGCAGATTGGCTCCGTGTATGTGTCCAGCAGCAATGGCCTAACCAACCATCAATTTGCAGCTGCAATTATCGGGGCTAGCTTGGACTCGCTGTCTCCTGGCCTGGTTGCTGGTTGGTCCCTCCGATCGATCCTACGACTTATGTTGGATACATGCGATCGAGTCTTCTACATAGTAGTACTACATGCGGATGCCGCCAACATACCATGAATTGCCAGTCGAACAAAGTCTTCAACTCTTTTTATAGGTCCCCAGAACCGGTCTTCATTGGAGGGTGGTCACTGTGAGCAGGCTCGATCGCTCCCAACCCTGGACCGTTAATTTACTTCTCCTGCAACCTGCAGCTCTACAAAAGGAACAAAGCAGAAACGAACGAACGAGAGCAACTACAATCGATCGGTCTCTGAAGCTAGCTGTCGATTGAATCCGCATGGTCCAAGAGCAGCTTATAATATACATTATCCTCACAGCCCAGACCTAAGACGTCTCGTCTCATGCGCCATTGATCCTGCACAGCACCTGTCGATCTCTACGCTGCAGAGAATTAAGCTGGATCCTTGAATTTTACGTATGGGCGCGGCGCTGGTGGTAGTGCCGGTTTATGGCACTGTCGAGGGACCGCTGCCGCAGGCCGGTCGTTCGTTTCACCGGGTCGAATTCGTTGCTGAATGTCCTTATGTCCATATATGTTCGTGATTATTTTCACCACACCATCCACTCCATTCTACTACGTCGTTTGTAGTAGTATGTAAGCATATCAAATTCGTCTGTGTTTTTCCTTTATGGAATGGTTTGAGCTGTAGTATGTATAGTATTTGATACAGCAGACATTTAATAGGAGTACTTTTCTACGTAGGTGGTGTCTGGTACTCTCTCCGTTCCAAAATATAAGTATTTTTAAGTTTAGTTAAAGTCAAATATTTATCACTTTAACCATTAATAATAAAAAAATTAATGATGTTTATCATATAAAAATTATATTTTTTTATTCATCGTGAAATAAGTTTTTATAAAAAGTATACTTTTATATTAGAAATTATATAATTTTTTAAATATTATTAGTAAAAGTTAGAAAATTTTACTTTTAACTAAATCTAGAAATGCTTATAATTTTAGAACAGAGGTAGTATGGGAAAATGAGAGATGAGATTGAGATTTAAAAATGAATGAATCGTTTAAGATTCACTCCCTCGAGTTTAAAAACATTGGCCACTAATTTTTAACATCAACTTTAAAAGCACAGGAAGGACTAATGAGGTGGCTGATGATCTTCTACTGTATTTCCAAATTCCATTCCCACCTTAAATTTCTCATCTGACAAACGCGACCATAATGCCTCAAGCTTTTAAGACATTTTGAAGGAGTAGAACATTTTTTTAAAAAAAAAATAGTTTAGGATAGCGATATACTCCTACAATGGCAGGCTGCTGCTGTACCTTCATCCAGCACCCAGCCAGTGCATGCTTCCCAATCCCAGCAGTACCTAGTACGTGGACGGAGGCGGTGCCTGTCCGACCATGGCAGCTGCTGATGAGTGAGAGTTGCAGACTACTCCGTCGACGCGTAAGTGCTGCGCAGCTCCCTTTCTCGGACCACAGCCATCTTTAGTTGACATGGTTGTACACCTGCAATCGTCCGCACATCTGCATGTGGCACGCTGCCCCCTGCAGGATGAAATGAATAATGTGCTACAGTATATACCAGTATGTGCATGGGCATCGGTCGAGAGGTACCCTTACCCTCAAAGAAGTTCAGCAGCCGTTAGGAGATTATCTGATCTTTTTGGTGCAGCTTAATTAACACACGTGCTAACAATGAACGTTGATGCATGTCATCTCGCCCTAGCGGTTGACTCCAAGACACTGTGATATGTCCCTAACAAGTCGCCTTTCTCGAAGCTGGCCGCCTGGCCGCCCGGCCTGTCCGTCGGTCCCTAACCACGTCCACCCGAAAAGGGAAAGCGGAACCGGTTGCTGCATGCTAAAAACGTTACGGTGGTGTCATTAGCCGGCGTTAGGTAACTATCATCAGATATATATTTAACTAATATTATAGTATAGTCCGGCTGCACTAGTCCAAGTCCAACCGAGAGAGAAGAACAAGGCCAGGTTCACATGCATGCATCTGAGTAAAGTCGCTCGCTGAAACTACTGCTGCATCAGCTGCTGCCATAGCTTGCTCATGCATCCTTCTCTGTAAGATTGAGTTATGACGTATGGAACCGGGTCTACTCCCTCCGAAAAGAAATTTATTTCTAATTTTGTTGATTACAATTTTGATCAATAATTTCTATAAAATCAGTTAAATTTAAAAATCTAGTATTTATACTTTTAAATTCATCAAAAAAAATTCATAATATATATAATTTATATTATTAAAATTAATTAAATCTATTAAAATTATTAGTCAAAGTCGTAGTCAATAAAATTAAAAAATAAGCTTATATTAGGATAGAAGGAGTACATATTAGTGATCTCTACTGTACAGTGTTTACTGTAGAGTATATGCATCCTTCTCTGCAACTGAACAATTTATTGTAAATACTCGTAGATTGTATCAGTGCCAGTACCGCAACTAGTGTCTCTGAAGGCCCGAGATACATGCATATATATGAGCGCCCTTTTTTTATATCAAGTGCTCGTAAACAAAAATAAACAAAAGGTACTAGGAAGGAGTACATGATTCACCCACGTGGATACATGAACCAGCAGTTTGGAGACGTATCCGTCTGTCTGCAGAGTCTCATCTCCCTGATCAACGCCTGAATGAGTGTGTTGAAAAAAATAACAGAAGGTATTCATTGATTCCAGTGGACGAAAGACCAACCATGCATCTCTTTTGTCCATCGATCGGTAGCGCTCTGGGGTCTGGACCACTCATCCACTCCGAAAATTATGCAATGGACGAGCTCGATCGGACAGTGCATTCAACACGAGGTTAATTCTCGCGGCCATGGACCTACTGTATTTTTTTTTTTTTTGGGAAAGCAGCTACTCCTATGTAGTACGTATGAATTCTGACAATGAAGTGCTGTACATGTTTCTAAATAAAGGCACAGCTATCAACTGTCAAGTAGGAGTATTATATTATTGGTTGGAGGCTTGGAGGTCGGAGCTTCTGAACATGTTACCATGAAATAGACCTGGCTCCCTCTATCCCTTAATATAAAAGATTGAGGATTCAAATTTTATTTTAAAATATAAGAGATTGAGAGAATAAGTTTTTGTAATTAATTTGGTAGACGAAAAATTGGTGGGTAGAGATAGAATGAAGGGTAAAAATATTATTTTCTTCTTTAGTTATTTTGAAAGTGGAAGAGTAGGATTTTTAGTTATTTTGAAGTTGGAAGGGTAGAATTGGTTGATACTACGACGGAGGGAGTAAGAATTACTCCTCCGCATCAGCACGGTAACAGCACTACCAATAACATGAAGAGAGACGTACGTGCCTATGTGTGACAGGAACCAATCGCAGACAGGTGTCGACTTGATGCTCTCAAAGAGGGAAAACCATCCATCCAATTATCCAAAGCGCGGTTTCAAAAAAAAAAATCCAAAGCGCGGACGGAACCGGCCGGCAGGGGCACCGGTTTATAGGCCAGACTCGAGAGCAGGCAAGGGGGCGGAGCAAGTTGCAAACCCCGGCGCGCGGCATTCACTCCCTCACTCTTCGCTTTCACACTCCTTCACAGGCTCGCTCGCTCGGGTGCTCGGGCAGGTCGCGCCAAACCACCCACCCATCCATCAAAGTTTACAAAATCGCTTAAAACCGATCAGTTTTTATGGTTTTCACTGAAACTGATTCGGTTCGGTTTTATCGAACGACCGGTTTTTATTTTAAAAATTTTAAAAAATTTAAAAATTTGAAAAAATTTAGAATACCAAAAGTGGGTTTCAAATTTTGAAATCTAAAACTATAAAAACCGAAAAAACCGCACGACTAACCGGTTAAACCGTCCGATTTACTGTAGCAGATTGTTTAAATTTTGAATTTTCGATTTAAACTGTTTTCGACCAGTTTTTTTAATTTTCGTAGTTTTTATTAAACCGACCCTGAACAGTTTTAACGATTTAAACAAAATCACAAACCCTGCCATCCATCCATCCTCGGGGGACCTTGTTGCACTGCATTCATCGGCTTCAACAGACCAGCTGCTTGTTGTGTCTGTGTGTGGATGGAGTGATCGAGGCGTCGAGCTGTGCACGGTCACTAGTAACGTCGACGCAACTAGTACCTATAGCCAGCCATGGTTTTTCTTGTACGAAGGTTTCGCTCTCGTCTATGTGCCTGCAGGAGGGGAGGGGGTATGGTTTCTGTATCCGTCGCGCCGCCGCCGTTGTTTTGCTATTGTCAAGTTGGCCCCGTGCGTGGGTGTGTGGATGGAGGGGGCTGTTCGATCATGGCTTTTGAGACCTGCGGTCCTGGCAGCATCGATCGATCGGCTCTATCTTCTACTCGTACGGACACTACCAGAGCTGCCCGACACCTTTCCATTTCCAGAGCAAAGACCATCGATCGATCGATGTGGTTGCTACCTAATTGCTAGCTAGTATAGCTGCTACTCCCTGAATTAGTTCCTACTAATTTGTTGATGACGATAAGGTTTTGCTTGCCTCTGGCGTGCACTACAGGAGGAGGAAGAAAAGATCTGGAAGGAAAAGAAGGAAGCCGTCCATGTGTTTGCGCGGCGGGAAGTGAGGCGCTAGATAAGCAATCAGAAAATAGAAGCGACTTTTGTCAGCGAGCGGGGCCGGGCTCCTTTCTAGGGGAGCTGAACCTCTCTGCCCCTGTCACCTCATGTGGTTGCATAATGGCCTGGCGCCTCCATCACCGTAACACCCCCCCCCCCCCCCCCGGCTTCTCTTTCTCCCAGTTGTCCATGTGGCACTGCCAAATGCTACCCGCACTCAACCTCATGCCTAATCCAGGAAACTTTCTTTGGATAAAATCCGTATGGATCAGCCTCCAAATTTCCTCAACCGGATGTTGCATGGTTCAAATATGCATATTTCTGTGGATTAAAACTGAGTACCCTGCTCATCCAAATCATTCTGGGTGTTCATGTTTACCTCAATTTTCAGGTGGGGTACTTCTCGTTCTTAAAATTTCAAGTTTTCAAAAATATACTCAAATTTTACTCTAGAGAAGAATAAACTCGACAATTAATGTCAACTGACACGGTATTATTATAGTTCGTAGCACGTGATATTATGTTAGATAAAAATTTGTATATTTTTGTACATTATTTATGAGATAGCTTAGTTGGCTTAGGGTGTGGATGACTAGATCTATAATTCAACTAATAATAATGAGTTATACTAGGTTAAAAAGGCTCAGTTTCTAATTATTCGGGTAGCTCGGATACTGGAGGTACAAACATGATTAGATCCGAAATTATTTTTGGTTTTTAGATCTACTACCCGAAAAATTGTTTCGGGTTTTAAATTTCAGAGTTCTTGGATTTAGGCTTGGGTTTTTTCGGATTCGCCTCGGGTCCTGTGGCCAGAGCGACATCCAAATGTGCATATTTCTGTGGATCAAAACCCAGTAACGACTCATCCGAATTCAATCATATTCTCTGCGACATTCAACGGTGATTCAAAATATGCACCATTCTTTGGTTCAAAAATATGCATACCAATCTAATAATAACCACAATGCGACGTTCAATTCAATCATGTTCTCTATGCATCCAATTCGTGATTCAAGGTGTGGCCTACAAATTCAAACTTCTTTGACACACGTGGCTTATGCCCCACGTGTGTGCTCCTTATCCTGGCTCCCTGCTTCCTGAGAAACTTCCTACTATTGTTGGATATTATCGATAAGCTAGCTAGCACAAAGCAAAGCCTAGTTGCCGAAACACTTGGCCCACATACCCCTTCCTTCTAAGAATCTTCTCAGCAGTGGACCCGGGGAAGTTTTTCACTCCTCCCGGCAGTTCCCAAGTTTTATATTAGGCGCAGCCACTCTCGTGCCGGTCCTAGGCACACATCCACACAATTCTAAAACACAGGTAGCTACACCCACTCACACATCAAGGAAGTGTATAAAATCTAATCGTATGGTAGTCGAACAATAGCATGTCAATACCGTGACAACGGTCTATCCGGAAGGATTTTTAACTCTGCAGAGGTTGTACACTGTATCCACAGGTTACGCTACTCCTGATCGTTAGAGTTGCATAACGCCTATCCCACATCTACGCAGTTTTTCACAGATTTCACACCCAAGGTGCAAACAGGAGCCATCCCTCTGGGTTTTTTAGCCACCGATGACGCGTCGGTACATTCTTGGAGCCGGGTCGTGAATATCCACCGCATTCACGCCTTTTTCTGGTCCCCTTCAATTCTGGGTATTACCAAACCAGGGGCTATATCCGTACGCTTACGCTCCCATGACGCAGGCAATTACCGTCGAGGGCCAGGCAGCGAGTCGTCTTACGCCTTTCTCCTGTTCCCTTGTGTCTTCACTACTGACCCCCTAGTGGTTCGATGTGGAAAGAATACGTAGAGAGAATAGGTCTTGCCCAAAATATACAGGTTCTGTGGTTGTACGGAAATTACTATGTCGAGCGCTAACGAACCGGTCCTTATATGGCACAGGTGGCGGTCTCGCCCACGGCAGGTGGACCACAGCGAAGCCTACACACCTATCATCATCACCTCAGGTGACCCCCACCCCACGACCGGAAACATCCCCTCTTCACCTAGCACCAGTTGTTCTAATCCCGCCTCTTTTATTTATACTCACACCACCAAACTCTTTTAATTTATTTTACAAATTAATGATATATGGTGTGGCGGTGCAGAACACCGCAGATGGGATCCTAAGTAGTTCTAGTAACAAGGTAGCATCCGTTTCATAAAACTAACTAGGAACAGAATTTCTATAGTTATCAAGGACATGTCGGTAACGGTTTTCAAGGAAAGTATTTATATCTATACCGCAACTAACTGACATAAATATAAATACCTAAGATCAAGTAGGCATTAAACTACACAATGTTTAACACATTTCAAAACAGACAAGCATCGCGAACTGTAGGCGTGCTAATAAAACATGGGTTCAATGGGCTTATGAAGGGTTAGGACTTGCCTTCAGTTGCTTCTTCGAGGTCCGCTTCAAACTTGGGCTCTTCGAGTTCTTGGACGGCTTCAACTTCTTCCTCTTCTGTCACAAACAACAAACAACGAAACTACTACGCAAAAGCTAAAACTGAAAAGAACAACCATCAAATAAGAAGTGGAGTTTGGATGACGAATAGGTTTGGTTTCGATGTTTGGGAGTGTGGGTCTAGGGTTTTGAGCAGGCTCTAGGTTTTATAGTGAGCTAAGTTTGATCTTCTACAATTACTGTGAACTTGGATGAGTTCATTGTAATCTGGTTGTGTCCTAGACAGTCCAACTTAGGGTTTATGGTGGGGACACCATGTCCGGGTTGAGGTTCACGGTGTGATTACCGTGTCCGAAGCTAGGGTTTACAGTGGGTGGTTGTGATCTAAAGGTGGTTCTCTAGGGTGTTACCGTGAACCAGTTGGGGTTCATGGTGAGATTGTCATGAACCAGCCGAAGTTCACGGTGACCTGGGTTCCGCCCGTGTCCAGAGCAGTGGGCACGGTGAAGTGTCCGTGTCCCTAGCTCGTGGACACGGGGTGAACATCGTGTCCGCAGGAAACGTGTGTGTCTAGGTTTCTATGCTAACTTTGTGACTCTACGACATGCGCAGCGTGATTTAGGGTTCATTGGTCAGGGACCTGGACCACGAGCATGAGCTAGCCGAGGTGGAACGGGCAGAACGTGCTCGGGGCATGCCGGCCGCACTCCCGGCGTGCACCGCACGTGAACTAAATTTGTCGACGCATTCCCAGAGACTCTACTACGATTCCCATGCCGAGAACCCGTGTTCCGGACTCCCTGTGATCTGACCTAACTGGTGACGGGGTTATGGTTTGTTGAAAATGGCTGCAGGAGCCGGAACGCGACAAACCATAGCGTGCTCTGGGCGCGCTCTGGACGCGCTCCGACGCTCCTGGGCGCGCTCCGGCACAGGTGAGCACGTGGCGCGTTCCCGTCGACACAGGGCATGAAGCCGCGCAACACCTATCCCGACGGCTTCCCTGCGACTAAACGAAGGTGGTGACGCGCGAGGGTTCGCCGGCAAACCGTGGCACGGTGGTCGGCGACATGGGGCGGCGGTGCTCGGGCAAGGCTCGCGTGGGGAGGCCGGCTGCGGCCGTTTCAAGCTCTACGGCTTCCCTAGTGATCTTTAGCTCGGCAAGGAGACGCTACTCACGCGAGCAATTGCCAAGTGAGGGTCGTACCAAGGCGAACTTCGGCGATGGCAGCGACGGCCGGACTTTGGGGGAAATGGCGAAATTTGCGGCAACGGAGGGACAATCCGGCGGTAAAAAGGAACTTTGACTCTCTCTGAGGTGTGGCGGAGTGCGGGAGACACGTGGGCGCGACTGTGGGGGACCTTTTATGGCCGAAACGGGGTCGGGCGGTGCAGCTCGGCGTGGAGCGGTCGGGGCGCGGTGGAGCGGCGATTTTTTTTTGGCGTGTTCGGCTGTTGCGTGTCCTCGTCAAGCTCCGTGGTGAAGGTCTGCGGTTGCCAGCGCCACGCCTTGGCAGGTCGGTGGGTCGACAGGGCGGCGCCCGGCCTTCAACCGCATAGCGACAAGGGCCGCCGCTTCCCCGAACGTCAACGCCGTCGCCTCCCCGTGCTGCGCGGTGGGGCTGGATTAACGGCCACGCGTGACGACGTCGTGGCCTCCCTCGAGCGTGGAGTCGTCGGTTCGGCCAGGTGGGGCTAGCCTGCCCTGCCAGCCAGCAAGCGCGGCGCGCGGCGCCCTGGGAGGAAGACGACAGAGGGGGAGCTGGGCTGGGCCAAGAAGGAAAGGGAAGAGGAGGTGGGCCTGCCTGGAGTAAATTTCGGCCCACTTGCCAATTCAAATCTCCCTCACTTTTTCTAATATTTTCTGGCTTGAGATTTTTTTGGGGTAAAGATTTCAAACTCCGAAAATCAAATTCGAGCGGAAAGAAGAAAAATCAATCACTTGTCAAGCTCACATTTTATATTTCAAAATTTTGAGTTGTAGTTAGCTATTTTCTAATTTTAGTTCCGTTTAAAGGAAAGTTTAAAATTGGCCTAAACTAGATTGTGAAAGAAAGAAAAAAAAATTTAACCCCCCCCCCCCTTTTACATAACATGAAGTTTGGGATGTGACAGTTTCTTTTAGGGTGTGTGTGACAGAGTTTTTCTCTACGGCTTATACTACTAACAAATAACATTTTCGCAGCTTTTTCAGATCATACAGTGCTGCCTGCGCTGCGCCAAAAGGTCCTTAGTCACCACGGTCCTAATAGCAACTTGCATAAATATTTACTCTTAAAATCTCAGCTTGATTCCCTGGTACACTCAACAAATCCTTGTTCTTTGCATGTGTTGGACCCTATTCATGGAATAGTAGTTAATTAATACTCCTCCATTTCAAATTACTTGATGTTTTTGACTTTTTAAAATTATGTTAATTTGGCTCCCTGTCTTATTTACAAAGATACACATTTCTTCTTCGTCTTCAAGGACAAAAATAAAAGGATTTCGCTAGCCATGCATATTACCACGGTAACGAGGCAGCATGACTTTGTATGTATCCTGCACGTGCACATCAAAGAAAAATTATAGCGTACATGGGGTCGTTTTATTTTTCCTTTCTATATCTACGAAGGACAGTTTAGTTATCTCCATATACACGTCATTGTACTGCCTTTTAATTCTATACTAATCAGATAATCAGAAAGCATAGCACAGTTGCATGTCATGATAATTAAGCAAGGGTTTTATGCAGGAACACACATGAACCCCTTCTGATAATATAAATCTATTTTTAAAAGAAATAAATTATCATTTTATAAAAAACATGGGCAGCGCTTTAATTAGAACATATAACTTAATTAGGTGGCTAAACCCAGAGCCCTGCAAAAAGAAGTGGTGTGAAGACTGAAGAAAGGTCAACACTCTTGGCTTCCTCTGGTTGCATTTTTTTAATTATTTTTGGATAGGCGAAGAAAAACAAAAATGGTAAAACGAAAAACAGAAATGGTAATGAAAATGGTATGACCATTTTCATTTTTACTGAATTTTTTTTCGTATTTTACCCTTTTTCTTAAACACAAAAATTAGTCCAAGCTCAACGGTGAATCGGGCTGCAGCTATTGCTCAGCCCCAGGAAGAAAAGGAAAGTGTGGCATGTGTTTTGTCACCAACCAGACTAGGAGCACGCAAACACGAGCAACAAGAGACTAGGAGCACGCAAACACGAGCAACAAGAGGTTGCACGGAAACCAGAAACAATAATTAACATTTTTTAAATACTGATATTTATGAACTATTAAATTTAATTAATATTTTAGTCGTGAGTTTATTTTCTTTGCAATTAAATCTACAAAATGAGATCTCATATGAACATATTTTATGAAAAATAAGAAATAAATATTACAAACCAAACAACCTCTTAACGATGTATATTATTGGGTTGTATGTTATGAACTTGCTTGCAACTTACATTATATATATTGTAAGACTTGGAGCATATAGTAAATATTTGATATTTATTTCATTGATATTTCTGACATTTTTTCGGTTACCGACTATTTTCGTTATATTTCCGTCCTGATTGTTTTGTTTTCGAAACTCCGTATTTTTTCGTTCGTTTACATTTATGGTTTTTTCGTTTCTGTTTGTATTCGGTGTTGTAAATATGAAAGTAAAACTGGTTGAGGTATTTTTCTAACCGTTTCTGTCTGTTTTTAGCACTAGCTGAAAGTCCTCGATCAACAGAAAGGGGAAAACAAGTCATCAAGAAAGGAACATAGGAAGAATTTGTTCCCTTGGTTTCTAGATTGGAAAAAGGAATTGGTACCACCAATAAACCGTATATAATTTACCAGCAAGAAATGATGTTGATACATTTTTTAAAAACTATATCAATAAATTATCACTCTTTTGTTCTACTCCATATATAATTGTAACGATAGAACAAGCAACAAATGCACATACGCATAGGTACATTGCACGACTCATCCGCGTCCACATCGGCGATCCCAAGTTGAGCGGGAAAAAAACGGATTATAAAAAACTCACAGCCACTTGCTTTAAACGGCATGTAACAACAGTCGGAAGGATACGTCGGTGCCGAGACAGGAAAAATTCGCACCTCAGACCAGACTTCACAAAAGGCATAAAATTCAAATCTATACTCTGCGTGTGTGCATGCATCCAAATTAGGAAGGTGAATTTACAATTTTGTAAACTTTAAAATATGCTATTTAAATAGAGTTTACAAATAAATAACACGTAGATTTAAATGACATATTTTAAATTTTATAAAATTATAATAATATATATCAAATCAATTCAATTAGAAAACGTGTCTCTGTAAAGAGACCGACACGCACACCCTCTTCTACGGAGTACTACATCTCGCTCGCCCAGCCTTAGCTAGCATAGAGAGAGTAGCAGCAGCAACCGAGCTACAAGAACAGTAAGTCTCTGCATCAACAATTCCATACTGTTTCTGGAGCTGAGGCACCAGGCGCAGCGAGCGCAAAGTTAAGCTACTCCTAGCACGCACGCCGGGAAGCCCCAAAGCGAAGCCAAACGGGAGGGGGAGAGAGAGAGAGAGAGAGAGAGAGAGAGAGAGAGCTGCAGCTCACCATCATGGGGGTGAAGAGCATGAGCCCCACGGCGGTGGATTACTCCTCGTCGCGCTCCTCCGGCGCGTCCACGGCCACCACGGAGTCCGGCGTCGCGCAGCTCCCGGTTGCTGCGGCGCCGAGCGCCGAGAGTGGGGTCGTCTCGCCGGTCGACGAGGCCGTGACGTCGCAGCCGTCGGCGGCGGCGGTGGCTCAGGGATCGTCGCGGTTCAAGGGCGTTGTGCCGCAGCCCAACGGCCGCTGGGGCGCGCAGATCTACGAGCGCCACGCGCGGGTGTGGCTCGGCACGTCCCCGGACGAGGAGGCCGCCGCGCGCGCCTACGACGTGGCCGCGCTGCGGTACCGCGGGCGCGAGGCGGCCACGAACTTCCCCGGCGAGGGCGCGTCGCC
>BCLF01000005.1:4178902-4258444 GCA_001602275.1 Zoysia japonica | reverse complement strand
CCGTTGCTAATATAATGTTATTCTATTTTTTGTGGTTAGTATATATGGATTATCCGTCAATGTGATTTCAAAAAAAAAACTTTGATCTGACTCCTTCCTGTTGTAAAGAAAATATCTGGCCATCAGTTGTCGAAATTTCTAGGGACCACGGTGAAATGCTTACGGACATGACGGGGAAAGTTCTATGGGTCAACTGCACAGATTCATCGCGTGGATGTATATGTACACATATCATTCAGATTAAAATCAAGATTGAAAAAATTATCCTATTTTGCATATTTCTTTTCTCCTTCGGCCTAGTATTTGCTGGAAATTTTTTATCTCCTTCCTCGCCCACTTTATATTTCAATATTATGTATGCTGAGCTACTAGTTACTTTGTTTAATCTGAGATTGCGCAAAAGATACATCCCTCAAAACTGATGTGTGAACAGCATTGTTTGCAGTTTCTATGTTTATGTTTATTATATAGAGATATTTCTGGTCTCCCAGCTTTAATTCGGAGACAGCGAGAATGGTACTCGTGCCATTATCGGTTTCAATTTGCCGATGGTTTTATTGAATCCGACAAAGACTGAATTAGATGGTGCTGATATGTGTCCCATTAATCAATGCCTTATCACCGATCTCAACATCCAGGTGTCCTATGTCTCGGCAGACAAAATGAGTTGAAATTAGGACAGCACTACACGACAGACAAGGCCATTCGCACCTAAAAATGAATGGACGTCTCATTTTTCATTTATAGTATAAGGTGCGGTGGCCCTATCAGAAATAATGGGATGGCGCGGGCGGGCGGCTTGCCATTCCATACACACTTCAGCATGTCTAGGTCCGCTGGATCTAAATTGCGAACAGTACTGGTGTTTTTTGCTCGATTTTATCCCTGTTTGACAGGTAGCCGATAGATCTGCAAAACTGCACTCACGCCACGACTGGTCGCAGTTAGCATCATAAATTTTGGTCTGCAACAGCAGCCAGTGGATTCAGTATTTTCGAAGATGGCACAAAAATGAAATCTACAGCTTGTGAAACGCAGTTCGCTGAACTGCTGGCAGGGTTTAATTTGTTTGGTCAATCTCTGAGCAGCAGCTTGCTCGATCTGCGCGCTTTACAGAATTTCGTTAACTCAGCGCCACAAAATGAACAAATCAAGGGTTGCTGGTGACAGTTGCGTGTGTGCATTTTAAATTTAGATGCACATGTTGCACATTCTGAAATTAAGTATGAGTAGTATTTATTTCGAGTGTTTCAAAGAACAGTTCTTCTTGCATCGTTGTAGTCGCCCACGCACCAAACCAAATTATACGTTGAAAAGTCCAAGGATCTAGAAGATCCATGGAGGCCGTCTCAGAACATTCCTTCGGGAGCGACATGAACGCGCCTGCTCGATATACTACTACTGGTGGAGAAAATTGGAACATACCACTAGTATACTCGTATAACAACGCGTAAACATATGTATATATAGGCACATCTAATTAGTCCTACTGGTGGAGCATATACAACATTTGTATTCTTAGATCCTGATGATGCAGAGATCGATCGTACGACAAGTCTTACTGAATCATCAGCTGAAGGCATGCAGTGTCAGCGCATCCTCGCGAGCGCGCTCGCTGCACAATTACTAGGGCGCGTACGGTGGGAGCTGTTTCGCAGCAGACTCTCGTATTTCCAAGGTACGACGACTGCAAATATAGGCCAAGCTCGTCCTTCCTTTGGTTCTTTATTTGGTAGCAGCGCCAATCCCAGCAAGTTGCATTTTTGGGAGCAGTTGTTGCGTTCGTCTTTCTTTCTTTGTCCTAGCGCCTCCATGCCTTTTGCAAGTTGCGCACGTTCTTCTGTTCATCAGCCCACGCATCCATGGTCAGCGATCAATGTTCATAGGATGGAATGGCATGTGTGTGTGTGTGCATGCCAAACTTTATGCCGGCCGGGTTAGGTATAAGATGCTTCCCTTTCTCGAACAGTTTGCTATATATTGGTGATCTTAATTAACTTTGAGATTAATTAATTGCTGTTTTAAAAAATGCATCTTCTAGCAATGGCGACATTGTAAACTCGGACCAGTCAAGGAAAAGGAGAAACTAAGGGCATAACATATTATTGTGCCATAAATCTTTCTTGCCATAAACTGGGATGAAGGGTTATCATTACTACTAGTACTATTACTCTATTTATTGAAGGAGGAACATTTTTGTTAGCGCTGGATATTTTTGTGAGCCCAAGAGAATGAAAAATCTAGGTGGTTGGAAAACTATCCTGCATTTCATTTTATGGAAAATGTTTCGTCACTCGACATTCATAGACAAGGGGATCAAAAGGTTCCCGTATTCATTTGTTTCCTCGGTGTCACGCGACGACAAAGCGTCCTTAATCTAGCATTCTAGCTTGTGATTATGATCTGATCCTGTTGTCCGCAATACTGCAGCCTGATTGCAGACTGAACCCATTATCAATTCAAATGATAATACTCTTACAACACAGACATTGAGCTTGCACTGCCTTCAAGCTGCCACAGAGACATTGATCAATCGCACCGACTAATAGGACCCCACATATAGGGAACCATGGCCAGAAATCAACCTAATTCGAATTGAACTGTAGGTTGCTGGTTGCGTACTTGCGTTGCTAGAGAGCGTAGGCATATGCATCCATCCATGGCATTCAAAAGCAACGGATGACCACATAAGCAGAGAGGCCCAGCCTTGTAGCACTAGCTCTGGGACGACGGAGCAACTAGCTAGCGCATGCATGCCTTTTCAATGGAAAAGAGAGAGAGCCCTAGACCGCCGCCGCAGCTTCGCTGGTTTGGCCCGGCAGTCGATCGACCGGCCGGTCGCCGGACACGCCCCGCACACGGTTTCCGACCCGGGCCGCCGGCAGTCCGTGCCAAGTGGCCAAGTGCCCGGCTCAAGTTTCCATTCCCAGCCTCATGTTCCCTGGAGCTGGCCAAAGAACCCTGCAAATGGAGAAGTAATCGACCGGCATGCAACAACTTGGACTGAGGACCGGTATCGGCTCCCGCTGTTCCTAGCTGTACCTATTCCTGCTTACAGCAACTCTGCCTTATTGAAGATGCGTTTGTGCAGCAAGGCACGGTTCAAAGAACGCAGGATGCCACTTGCACACTTGTTTTTTGTTCCCTTTTCTCTCTGTATGTGTTTGAGTTCCAAGGTTCAATGGATGTCCCGTGTCCACGTCACTTTGTGCAGTACAGCCATGTCATTTCCTTCGTTTTATTGTGCGTCAAATTGTTTGCGGAATTGTCGTAAACTAACATAGCCTATAAACTATCAGGAATTGTCGTAACCCTGCTGCCGTTCATGCATTGGCGACCTCCAAATCCCATGCATGCATTTGCAGAAGAAGGCCAATACCGACAGATTGTTTCTGATAGGTTTTGGAAGCACTTCAAGCAGCTGGAAAGGTAGGTTTTATCTTTTCAGATATCTGCGGTCTAATAATTTGATCCACTAATATACTTACCTCCGTTTACAAATACTCGTCAGTTTTGACTTTTTTATAAATTTTTTGACCGTTCTTTTTTTAAAAAAAAATTGACATATAGATATAAAAAATATACATTCTCAAAGTATATACGATGACAAATCATATGATGTTATTTATAAGTTAACTAACAAAATAATTTTAAAATTATAATTAGTCAAAGCATAAATAGTAAAAATCAAAATTGTCATTGTAAACAGAGGTAAGTAAAAATCTGCAGGCTGCGTCACTGGCGGGCGGCTGAACATATTATTTCAGCACGTTACCAAATTGGCGCACGTACGTGTAATGAGTACGACCCAGATATATACGTACAGTACATTTTAAAAACAGCGAGAGGAAAAGTCACGATGTTTTCCACAACGCAGGACGACTTCCACTTGTCAACACAGGACCACTACTACCTGCAACTGGAAGAAGTTTTGTATAGATGCATGCAGGCACGCCGCTGCGCTGGCAGTCCTCTACCACCAGCACCACGAATCTGAAAAAGCATCGGAAGAGACGACCGGCCAGGCCGGCCATGCGCGCCGCGATCGACCAGGTGCTAGCCGACCAGCTACTATTGCTGACCGGCCTTCGGCCGTGCACGAACACGGTACGGTGCACTCGACGCGTCGCTGACGCCGCTGATCGGCTACACTTTCTGCGTGGACGGGCTCGTGCCACCGACATCTACTAGCTAGCAGCAGCACGTACTCGATCGGTCACTTGCCGGAACATTTTTTCTTCCCTTTTTGGCCGGGAAAAGTACACGCCAGTACTTTGTTGAATCTTGACGGAGCAGCGAGCTAGTGTACCACGCACGGACCGTCGACAGTGGAGGCGAGTACCCTGGTGTACGGTGCCATGTTGCTCCATTTGCTGCGAGTACCACACACAGACCTTTCAGATGCACCGGCCGGCCAGATCGTCCACGCAAGTAACACATCCTAATTAATCTCCATGTCATTCCGTCTCCAAGTGAAAGTCGGCGTTGACATGGAGATCACATAGCATCTGTTATCTGCAACGTGACATCGAAACCAAATACTTTGAGTATCCCCCAACAAAGTTGACATTGGATATGTACGGAAACTATATTATCTTCTCGGTACTATAGTTCTTAAAGAGAAATAGTCAAGGTTGACATAGATAGGTACATATATTCTCACCGTCAAAGCCACCTTTTTCATTTTATTTTCCTCTTTTACAAAAATCTTGATCAGGCCCCGTACAGAAACGTGCACGGTGACATGCATGAATCATTGTGCCGGTGAAGCATGGGGCCTGCCTGCTGCCGGGACACACGGATGACTTTTGTTTGTACTCCATATTTGCCTTATGATAGCATCAGAGACTTGCAAACAATGCAATAAGGAACCTGCAAGAACCCAACAGGTCTCAGCAGATTTCTCTGTCGCGTTGTAGTATCTGGAGTATCATGCACGGGTTGTACAATGTTGCAGAACATGCAGTAGTACCATCCGAACCCACAGCAGTGATCCTCAAAAGATCTACTCCTACTAGTCTACCATTTGGCTCTAGAAAGTGGCACATTCGTACTTAAAATAAGACTGTTTCAGTGTAACAGGCAATAAGATGAGGTAAAGAAGAAAATCATGTGACTCAGAGCTGCAGCTAGTGTGGAAAAAATAAAAATATATCATGCACGAAAGCCATGGAATGTACAGATTCCAGCTAGTATAACGGATTATATATAACTCAAAAAAAAGTGAGAACATCAGCACACATAGAATGCTAATCCAAATCTAAAATAAATGGGCTAAATGCCCCACAGCATGTAATAAAATACAAAGCAAAGCAAATGTAGCCTGTGAGAAATCATCAGCTCACGGGAATATATATATATATAGACACACACAAGGATGTACCTGCACCACAAGGACTGCGCATTAAGAATTATTATTCCTTAATACACTTGAGAAAAATTACAAGTATGTGTAGAAATGAAACAAGTTGACAACAGCGTAACATTGATAACCCACCACGAAAAAGCTGTCGTAAATGATCATATTGGTCAGTTAGGCTACCATGTTTACAATCCTGTGGACCGAACTTCCAAGCAGAACAATCAAAGTCACGAACCATATACATTTCTGCGGTGCAGCTGTGCATGAGTATCCGCAGCCCATCAACCCTCCTCACCGAACTCTTTCGTGAACCTCTCATGCACCTCCAGGTCCTTCTTGCTAACTGTCGGCCTCTGCCTTGATAGGACTTTCTCGAAGTCTGCCCTTGAGATTGGTGGTGGAAGGATCTACGGCCAGGCAATTAACCTTACCTTAGTAATTGAAGAAAGCCTTCTCTAACGTTAAAATGAAATAGTGTTTTCTGTTACCTGTGCCGCAAGGCCTTCGGCTGCGAGCTCCTGCATGGTGGTCTGTACGGCACCAGGTTGTTTCGGCCCACAAGGCATCCACATGCCACCGTCTGTCTTAAAGAAGAACATGGCATCCTGTGTTTTGCGGACAGGTTCAAACAACACATCCTTCACCTGTTATGGGGAAAAAAAAAGAAAGCATCAGATTCCATCGCACGGTAGGATGTGAGGGATGTGGAACGTTACTTACACAAACTGCAATATCTGAACCAGAAAATCCATCTGTGCGACGGGCCAAGCTCTCAAAATCACTTTCAGTTAAACTGTTAGGTGTATCCCCGAGATGCACCTGAATGAATTGAAGCTTCCAAATATTAAACAACAGTTTTCACCACCAAGCAAGATAATAGTCAAGTCGGACAAATCCTTAAGCACCTTAAACATGTGCTGTCTTGCTTTCATGTCAGGTAGTGGAATGTAGATACGTTTGTCAAATCGTCGCCGCACAGCCTGAGGTAACAAATTACTATTAAAGAAAAATGAAAGTGTAAATAGTGCAAAAGCACACATCAGTCTTATGAAACCTGGTCCAGGGCATATGGTGTATTTGTAGCAGCAAGAATGAGAACTTTATCATCATTATGGCCAACTCCCTGGACATTTACAGAGTAACAAGAAACTATGTCAGTTTGCAATATTAAGGTAAGAATGAAAAGGCATTTTGTTAGAGAGTGGGCCTTGGGTAAGCAATGGCCAGCACAAGGAACAGCTCGTTACGCCATCTGATGGTGATCATTATCTATTAGTTTTCCTTGAGGTCTAAGTCCTGAATAAATAAGGTTGCTAGTAGTTTAGTTAGGAATTGATTAGATTGGTTAGCGGAGTCCTGGCCGGCTATATAATGCTCACCAATATTACGGTAGGAGGCAAGCAAGAAGAAACCCAAAAAGAGCAGTTAGAGCCTCCAGAGTAATTAGCCTGTTTCTTCCTGCAATCCAATCTACCCTAGGCGATCCATAGCAGATATAAATAATAAGATAAAGTCCAAATTACTACCCTCAAGTGTAGCCAAAGTCCAAATAACCCCCTAAACTAATTTTTGGGCCAGTTTATCCCCACAACTTTGCCATTTGGTTCAATTTAATTTGTCTTTTTTGTTTCTCTATACACAAGTGTAATCTTAAATATAAAATTTGACAAGATGATAGAGCATATCATAACAAATGTTAGAAAAATACATTATAATTTTTTATCATTATTTTCATATAGTTTTGTATCCTAAGGATTAATTTATTATTAAATGTCATTCCCTCAGAAAATAACTACAAAAAAATTATAATGTATTTTTTAACATGTGTTATAATGTGCTCTATCATTTTGTAAAATTTTAGCATAAGATTATGCTTATATGTGGAGAAGAAAAAAAACAAATTGTAGTAGGGGGCAAATTGAGTCCAATGGCAAAGTTGTTGGGATAAACTAAACCCAAAATTAGTTTCAGAGGTTATGTGGACTATGGCTATACTTGAGGGTAGTAATTTGGACTTTATCCTAAATAATATTCTAACCCAGTGAATTAAGTTCTGTAGTAAAAAATACTTCTTCTCAAAGAACAGAGATAGCATATGATGGTTTGATGTTCTATATTGTTTTTCATCTAGAAATCTTGCCTAAACAAGCTGGCTATCAAATCCACTGGCGATAATGGAAGCAAAGAGTGTATTAATAACAGGAAGCCAGTTAAAAGAGTACCTTTTCAAATTCAATGTAATGTAAGATATAGGGAATCTTAAAATATATTAGTATCCAGCATTCAAATGCATATGCTCATTTCAAAGTGTGATTTTAGATTCGGTTAACATTTTTTAAATCATTCCGCTCCAAGCATATTAAGTTCATGACAAGATACACAAAATTATTACGGTGCCTGAGACTGTCCTGTCTTTGATACTCCCTCCGTCCCTTTTTATTTGATGTTTTAGGTGTGGGCACGAGAATTAAGGGAGGTGAAAAAGGTAGGATGTGCTGAAAACGAGGAAAGAGATAGAGATAGAGATGTATCGTGAATAGAGAAATGTGTATTGGGATGCGAGGATGACAAGTAAATTGGGAAAATTCGAGGAGGCTAGGATGACAAGTAATATGGGATGGAGGGAGTACCAGTTATCCACCACTGTTAAAAGTGACTTGCAAGCTATTACTATGCCAGTTTCTTCCTTCTTTTTTTGACTTTTATTTCTCCATAATAGTGAAGGTAAGCACAAATGATTGATTATCACATTCTAAAAAAAAAAAGGGAGAAAACAATCAACCATTTGCCAATTGCTAAACATGAAAATTCCAGATAGTGATTCTATCATTCTATGCTGTGGGGATGATTGACAATTGACAGCCATTTTCATATCTATGCTGTCGAGCTGATTGACAATTGACAGCCATTTTCATATCTTCTTTCATACAGTATCACAGCATTTTATATTCTGTGTGCCTGGGATTTTAACACCACAAGCATTCTAAGCAAAGATATACAACTAAGCATATGCCTAGTCTCAGCAATAGAAACAGTTAAGTATGCATCTGATTTAAAAAACAATTTCTTATAGTATTATGCCCAGAAGAAGTCACCTGCATTTGCACTAGAAGTTCGGTCTTGATTCTTCTAGAAGCCTCGCTTTCATTGCCTTCTCCACGTTGACCACATAATGAATCAATTTCATCGATGAATATAATGGAGGGGCCATTTTCACGAGCCATTTGAAAAAGGTTTGCAACTAATTTCTCACTTTCTCCCATCCATTTTGAAACAAGATCTGATGAAGATATGCTGCAGATAGAGCAATGAAGTATAAAATAACATAAAAGATGCAGCAAGAAATACAGGATATACGAGGAAATGAATAACAAAAATATCCACACATCCATCAACCAAAAGAAAAATGAAAATAAAGCAAATTTGATCAGACTTATCTACATAAAATACAATTTTAGAATAATATCGGTCAAAGGCAGTGAACTTAGGTTCTTTGTATGGCGCTAAACATAATTCTAGTTGCTAAGATGAGGAACTTAGAACCTATATTTGCAGTCTAATAGTCAGTGAGTTGCGAGCTTGTTTTATATTCTGAAATAGGAAAAAAAAATAAGCAATGTTTGCAGTTATAAAATTGACCAATTAATTGTTAAAGTACTATACATCATGCAGACCCCAGTTCCTCTCTGATAAAAGATTTGAACATAGCTTCACAATAAAAGGTAGTTAGGTACACATATGAATGGAGGCTATGGAGCATTTTCTCTTTACTATCTTTTACTGTCCCTTTCAATTCTGAGTGAGCTAAAAATCGGTCAGACTAACTATTTAACAACGGCATTATCACCAAATGCATATGGCCATTTTCCTTCATCATTCTCACCCTCTTTGATACACCTCATACACATAAAAATAAAAGAGGAAGGAAGAAACATTCTTTGGTCTGACACTGAACCAACAACAATATGGCTAGTACACCATGATGCAAACTCAATATTACGAATATTTAAATTCTTTCCCATACAAATGTAAGTTCTTTTCTTCCTATGGTAAGTATTAACATGTTCAACTCACTAATTCCACCACAGAAATAAATTGGTACAAAACAATCATTACTACAATTTTTTGCTAGCAAAGTTCCAAGGATAATTTACAGCCCGTACATGCCATCAAGAAAGCTAACCATTGCATCTACGGCAACAGAAGCACAACAAGAACTTATTCAGATAACAAATGAATGGCTATATTTCAAAGAACCAGAATGGATAAAACACCAATTCTACCATGAGCAGTGGTAATTTAAAAGGAAAGAGGAAACCAAAATGATGCTACAGAACTGTACAGTTTTATTATTTCCCTTTTTCAAACAAGTTACAATAGAAAGGCACCATGCTCAATATAATGCCCCAAGGTGAACTAGTAGAGAAACTCTGGTCCTGAATATTTCATATAGATCTAACCCTTCAGTAATATATAAATTCCTTGCAGTTAGAAATATCACGCACTGATCTCAAAAAGATAAATATCAGTTCCCCGTCAAAGCTCAAATCAAAAGCACAATATGCAGCAAACAAAGAGTAGCACAGTGACTCAAGTGTCAACAAAATAGGTAAAGGATGCCAGAGAATCATTACATTAGGCACAGGCACTCTACATGGCAGATAACCAGTAGCATCAAGGTAAAAGGTTGAAGGCTTGAAATAACAGTTGACATTGAGAGGGAAGGAAATTTTGTTGCCACTGATATGTAGGCTGAACATATAAGTCCAAGATAGTAAATTTCAGATGAAGAAGGTGCTGCAAGAGATATACCAAAAGCTTCTAATTTATGAAAATTAAACTCAATTGTAGGAAAGTAATGGCACACAAAGTTAATTTTAAGGGCACAAGCAGAGCATATGGAATTATCTACCTGAAGAACGTTGAATCAGCCTCAGTTGCGACAGCTTTAGCCAAATAAGACTTTCCTGTTCCTGGAGGACCATACAAAA
Organism: Zoysia japonica; assembly: GCA_001602275.1. Taxonomy (NCBI): domain Eukaryota; kingdom Viridiplantae; phylum Streptophyta; class Magnoliopsida; order Poales; family Poaceae; genus Zoysia; species Zoysia japonica. The sequence goes on along the minus strand of BCLF01000005.1, from coordinate 4,248,091 downwards.
GAAAAGCCCTCCATGGTCTCCGCTTGCCTACAGAGGAGTATCCTCCATTAGTATAAGAACATGAGACATATAGACGTCATATGAGTTGATACAAGTTACACATGATTTTTCATCACTTGTTATCATATGAACAAGGACACAATGCTCTAGACTTAGTTATGAGAAACAGACTCACAAAATACCCTTGTTCCTCAAAAGAGCATACATAAAGGTAGCATCACACCAAATAAAACAAATTGTGCAAAACTGAAACTAAAATTTGTCATATCAGGCAACTATAGATTTAAAATGAGTATAACAGTACTTGGCCTATATCAGATTATACAAAATTACCTGGATAATTGTTGAATACATCTATTACCAAATTAACACTGTTAATTCTCATCAGTTTGTAACTATGTTTCAATTTCCACTTTTAAATAAAGAGTGTTCTGCTTTTACTCCTGGTTGATATATTATATATTACGGAACCGAGACTAAGGTAATTTCATATTTGGTAATCCTCTTGATGAACGTTGAGCAATTGAACCATTCTCGATTTAGTTTGTAAGACTTCAATACACCCTGTCATCCTTAAGCGGGTCACGATCAAAGTTGAGCTGAATAAGCCTTCATTTTGAAATAAAACCGTTAAGTGTAAAATCCTTCCTCAACTAATTATCCCAAACATTTACTCAGCAGAAGTAAACACTAGTTACTCAACCAATTCGTTCTTTTCCAATCTAATAATTCAACTAGGATCAAGATCTGCATGACACAAGTGATTCATAGCTATATCAATCACCTGATTCTGAATTTGAACAAAGATAAAATATCACCTTCCGGCTCGCATTCTCACCTGTGAAGAACTGCGGGAATTTGACGGGCAATATGACAGCCTCCTGCAACGCCTGCTTGGCGCTCTCGAGGCCAGCGACATCGTTCCACTTGACGTTGGGCTTCTCGGTAATGATGGCCGAGTTAAGCCCGGCCCTCAGCTTGGACTGCTCGGAGTCGTCCCCATCTTTGCCATCGCCGTCCTTTCCCTTGGTCTTGGGCCGCGTGGCGACGGCCGCGTCCCCGCCGTTGGCGCCGGGCCCCCCGCCGCCCTCGTCGAGGACGGCGCGGATCTCCTCGGCGCGGCGGAGGTACTCGGTGAACTTGGCGGTGATGGCCTCCTTGATCTTGGGGTTCTTCTCGTACTTGAGGTGGGTCTTGAAGTACTCGAGCGCGTTCATGTAGAGCGGGAACGCCTTGACGTAGTTCCCGGCATTGTCCTCCTGGACGGCCTGCTTCACGTACTCGATCGCCTGCTCCTTGAAGTTGCTGTACATCGGGAAAGGCGCCGCTTTCGCGGCGGGCACCGGCGGATCGGAGGATGAATCGGCAAGGGAGGCCGCGGATTGGGTTCGCCGGGCGGCAGATTCCGGAGGGGCGGCGGCGGTTGCTTCGTGCTGGGGTTTGACGCGGGGAGGAGGAGACGACGGGATGGGGGGCGAGTGGGGAACAAAGACGCGACGGAGCAGCAGGGAAGAGGAGAAGCGTGTCCTGGCTGCGTTTTTTTTATTTCTGGTTTTAGGAGAAATTTGTTGTATTTTATACGTGTTTTCTCATTTAGGTCTTTCTTTCCGCTGATCTTTCATATGAGTCCTATCTCAGTACTCGCTTATTTCCCATGATTTTTTAAATGAAGATGTCGTTCAGGTTGTATTTGAACCTTTTTTACATGCCTTTCCTACCCTAACCCTTAACCAAGATCTAAGTCCGCTAAATTGACTGATGCTAAGATCCAGCCGTTTTTATATGAACTGATCCATTGATGTTATCAATTCGAACCTATAATTTTAAAAAAGTATTGTAACAGAAATATCACTTGGGATTAAGGCCGCTGCGAAATCACCAATTTAATATAAGCCTGGGCACGGTCTGTATATAAAGCGGCGTTTGGTGGAGTCGATGTCTTGAACGTAGAACGTGATGCCGTTGGTGAATACGTCGTCGACGAAGCTTCCCTCATCTTAGACTTCAGCTCCAAAGACGTGACAGACTTGAATCACGAATCAGCTTCTCAATGAGTGATTCAAGGTTTTGATACCTTTGGTGACGGGTTCGTGGTCTAATAGTGCATGATAGATGTGAATACGAGTCATACCTTTCAAGTTGAATCTTGCTGATTTTATTATAACATTTTCTTTTATTTTTCTGCACGAAAAATAAAGTTTTTCTTGGAATAAGGAAAATAGTGTTTGACAAGAGAAATTTTTGTGCGCTGTTGTGCTTGCCACCATCTTTGCTTGTGGATGTGTAAAAAAAAAAAAAAAAAAACCCTTCTTAGCTTGTGGACTGTAGTAAGCTGATCGCCTTGACCCTATCCAGTCCAGGTATCCATCCTCCTACCTCAATCAGCACGCCCCCACGCCGCTTCCGTACACCGGAGCATGCTCTCCGCACCCACTGCCGGCTGGTGCTTCCGCGGGGATGCTCTTCCCCGGCTGCTCCGTCCGCGCTCCTGCCTGGTGTCGCCGCCGGCCTCCAGCAACGGCGGTGGCGAACCCGAGTTCGTTTCTTAAGTTCGCCGCTCTTTTCTTGAATTTTTGCCGCTGTTTCTTTCTTTAGTGAAGGAAATGGATATTTGCTGCAGAAAGGGCCGACCTTTGCTTGTTGAGAGGTACAGAGACGGCGTCACCAAGAGGTTTCTTCATTTCTAAATGCTTAGTTCCGTTGGTGCCATCTATCCTTTGAACCTGAACTTCCAAAGAAATGTTCTTGCATTTCCAATCATGGATGATAAGGGGGCAACCATGCTAAATTTATCCTTTTTACCAATGATCATGAATAGGTATATGTTGGACCAGAAGTCTAAGCTACACGTTTGTTTGGAGAAGCATGAATCACTCGTGAACACAGTGGAAGGAAAAAATACAATTCCTTTGCTTCCCGGGGCTATCAGGGACTTTGTACTTCCGGCCGGGTTTCCAGGTGACTGTCAACTTTTACTTGGGAAATTAGTTTATTGGTCCATAGTGACTAATGCAACTTCATAAGCTATGCAAACCAACCAATGGAACGGATTGATGTGCTTTCTTGTCATAGTTTTATAACATTTCTGTTTCATGCTCAGAATATTTAAATCACAGTTGTTAAAAGTAAGCAACAAATCCTTGACTTATTTTATCATTTCCATTAGCTGTTATATACAAGAGGGCCTTTATCTGTGAAAACTGTTCCATATGACTAAATGTTGGGAAAAATAGCATACTTACAAATTCTGGTGTAGCTTAATCTTTTCTATGAATTGTTGTCACTTGCCAAAAGTTAATTTTTAGCTGTTGTATAAAAAAGGTAACAATGCAAACCAATTGAAAACTATATAAGGTAGGACATGTTTTCATCTCTCTTAATACAAAGATGTGCAGCTCTCCTGCGTACTCACAAAAAAAAATGATCTGGCCTTTAACTCTTTTTTGTTCGTTGTTCCTTTACTTTAGATTCTGTCTCAGATGACTACCTGGATTACATGCTATTGCAGCTCCCAACAAATGTGACAGGATGGATCTGTCATGTATTGGTAACATCAAGCCTTCTGAAGGTATTTCTTGATTTGTTAGTCCATGTGGTAAATTATGTTACATGTCACCAGAACATGTTTTTGAGAACTAGCCAAATATAATTTACTGAAGTTATGTCATACTGTTTGTGAATTTCATAATTGGATATTTCCTAATAAGGTAGATGATATGTTTTCGCATTTTCTTCAAGAAGTTGACATGTCACTATTTTACCAGCTAGCTTTTGATGCGAACCTGATCACTATGTGCTCTGATGAGTGAAACTGTAACCCAAATTTCATATTTTTGGTAATACATTAGTTTTGAGTCTTTTTAAGGTCACACATGTCCAACCACAGTGTTATGCACTCCCTTCATAATTTAGTTTCCAAAGCATTCTTCAATCTTAGTCTAGTTATTCATTACTGATTAGCTGATTGTAGATTGGTACAGGCTGTAGGTGTTGGGTCCTTTACAGGAACATCAGCAGCTGCTTCTGCTGCTGCCATCAGGTCATAATCATCTTTGCTTCGTAATTCTTATATATGGTTTAGATGATATAAACCTTGCAAGAGAGAAAGAAAAGTTTTATATTGGTTTTTGATGTTCTTATTTTCCCATTATTGTTTTGTAACCTTAATCATACTCAAATATACAATTAGAACAAGTCATGTTTCATTAGTCATGACCACATGATGCATGAACAGATGTAGCATATGAAACAGATATGATGGAAGAACCAAGTGCATTAGTTAAACATTTGCTCAAAACATTATTTTGCTGATTCAAACCCTTTATTGCAGATGGGTATCAAAGGATGGTATAGGAGCCTTTGGGCGTCTTCTCATTGGTACAGTTATTTACATTCACTGTCATGTAAGGCTACTTTGTCCATCAAGATTTACGAATGATTTTTTAGGTGGACGTTTTGGAACACTTTTTGATGATGACCCAAAGAAGTGGCGGATGTATGCAGATTTCATAGGGAGTGCTGGAAGGTTCCTGCATGAAGTCTCTCAATATAAAAATGACTGTTCTTTGTAATTAGGTCCAGATTGTCTAGTGAAGATGCAAGATTCACTTCTAACATTATGTGTCAATTGTGCAGCATCTTTGAGCTCATTACTCCGCTCTATCCAGGTCACTTTCTTCCACTTGCATCGTTGGGGAATCTTGCAAAGGTATTCCCTATTCTGAATGAAATTGATCCTGTGTGTTTCAGTTGTGCTGTAATAGACATATAGTGCTCGAATTGGCCAGTTTCATAGCAACTCATTTCCCCAGACATTTTAAGCAGGCTGTTGGAAGAGGATTCAGAGATCCATCATTCCGTGTCATTCAAAATCACTTCGCAAAATCTGGAAATCTAGGAGAGGTTGCTGCAAAGGTACGTACTGCATTGCAGTACATTTGTCATAATCAATTTTGCCCTGATGTCTTCTCTACCGGAGCACTGATATGATTGAACCAGTTTATTACCTTTTAATGAAATATAATTACTTAATCACCTCAAAGTTTGAACCTAATGTTAAAAAGTAGTAAAGTACCATAAACTCCTTTGGTTATATATCAAATTTTCTGTTAACCAGTTCAGGATATTACACTGAGACTTTATGGAATAATTTTGCGAAAAATTCTTCAAGAATTAACAATGTATTTTCAGGAGGAAGTATGGGAAGTAGGAGCCCAGTTGTTAGGCCTTTCGCTTGGTGTCCTTGTTATGGTAATACAGTTCATTTAGTTTCCTTTGTTATTTGATCCACACTTAACATTTTTTCTTATCCATTTCTTGTTTCTTATTTATTCCAGGATACAACAGGTGTAAAGTCGTCATATGAAACTCTTATGTTAACATGGCTGAGTGTCCGTCTTTTACATCTTTGGTTCCGCTATCAGTCCCTAGCAGTGCTCAAGTTCCGCACAGTAAGGTGCTTGTCTTGAAATTATATTTTGAAATGAAATAATTTAGATGGATTTTAAGACTTCCACTTTGGTTAAAAATTTCAGTTACATAAAGACATATGTGAATGGTAGCACCTGTGGGAGTATTTGATCATATTTTTTCTCTTCATTTTTATATTGGTAGATAAATCTGAAACGTGGTCAGATTCTTGTGAGATCCCATGTTGCACAACATACAGTTCCTGGTGACATGTTCTTTTCTTGATGATTAACCATTTTCTTGTTTGCTTTATGAAGCAATTATTTCTCAGTACTTAGTGTTTTTGTCCTGTGTTTTTTAGGTTATGTTGTTTGCAATGAGGAAGAAAATATTTTGACATGGGAGAGATTCATGCAGCCACGAATTTCTTTTGGTGTGACTATGGAAAGAATGCTTGGTGGGGTGGAATCCAGTAACATGGTATGAAGAACTGACTCCATTGACTCACTTTCCTAGCCTCGGCTTTGCAATCTTTTCTGTGATTGCACTTCCTTGGAGTTAGTACTTTAAGGGACCCTGGGAGTTAGAATTAAAAGGCGTGACAAGAAATTTGTCTGATTTATTGTTGGATTTGTCAATTAATGTTGTACTGTTGTAGGACTCCGTTTAAACTTTAGTTTGCAATATGCCTGTTTAGAAATCTGTTTGACTGAAAGAAGGTTTGCTTATGTCTAACAACATCGTAGGGCTCAGAGAATACAGTTTGCAAAGGGACATTTCTTTCTTTCTTTCTTTTTTCGTGAAAGGGTGTTTTCCACCTGGCATTGCTGGGGATTGGACACCTTTCATGTATGGTGCCTTACTACACGGAATCACTAAGGAGACATACTCCCTCTGTCCCATTTTACTTGTCATTCTAGCCCTCTCAATTTTTTCCAAAATACTTGTCATTTTCACTTCCCGGTGCACCTTTCACTCTTCCCAATACATCTCTCTCTCTCTCTCTCTCTCTCTCTCTCTCTCTCTCTCTCTCTCTCTTCCTTTTTCACCTCTCCTTAGTTCCCATGTCTAGACCCAAATGACAAAATAAACTGGGACGTAGGGAGTACTATTTTCCCACAGTTTATTGCTAAGATTCTCAAAAAAAAAAAAATCCTTGCTTAGCAGTTTCAAAAAAGAAAACAGTTTAAAAAAAAAGTTTCTTGCTAAGTTTTGGAGTTCCTTGCACTAAAGATCCAACCATGAATCTACAGAAAATTGATATGAATTCGTGCATTCATTTGGCAACCTATTCCCATCCTTTCTTGATAATCCACAGAAGTAATATATGTTGTCCACTAAAAACAGCTCTATTATGCAAAAGAACTATTTTAATGCTAGTAGGTGTCAGCAAGGATCATTGGTTTGCCTTGCTTAGTCTGGCTTATTGAAATCAACAGTAGTTTGTATCTGTCAACTCCATTTTTGAATTGATGGACCAAGCATTTTTCCAAACTGTTTGTGTCTGCACGCATGTGCTCTGCTTGTCATTTGATTTCGTGTACAAATCCTTGTACCCTCTTAAACAGGTGAATAGACTACTGAAGCTGTACAGAAATGAGAAGTATATCCTCTTTGTTGAGCAGTTTGGATTGAGAGAACCAACATTTCTTGTTGCATTCAAGGTCATCTACTGCTTTAAAAACTTGCTGAACACAGATGATTAGAAACCAAGATTAACATAGCGCATGGCATGTGTCTGCTTATTTGATTTTTCAGGAGTCGGCGACTAGCATGTCTGTTCTCAGAAGCCTATGGCAAGCACATTGGCTTCACAAGAATCTGCTAAGGCGCAATGAGGGTTTCTCATGGCTAGAGGAATCTCTTGATGCACTGGAGCATGGATTTATGGACTTCCTTACGCAAATGGAGGGTGCTGGATGGGATCAGAACCAAATCAATTTGAAGGTGCCAAAAGAACCCGTTATAGTGTTGGAGCACCTCGAATAATGTAAGGCGTGCTGCTGCTTGTCATACCGCCCACCTTAATACTCTGCGATGGCACCTGGCGGCACCAACCATCAGTGGCAGCAGTTCTAACTTCTAGGTTGAAGCAGGGCTAACTTTTTCAGAGTAATATTTGAACTCGTATCCAAATGCCCGAGTCCTGTCCTGCCGAGTGCTAATTAGTGCCCTCTGAGCAGCGGATAAAAGTAACCAAAATTCTCAGGTGTCAGATTCTTTGTGAGCTACATTAAAAAAATACAGATTAGATGTGACTCCTACACTTTTCTGTCATGAACAGAAATTGTATCATTGCTTTGTTAGCCAGTTTTGTTATTTTCTTTGAGGAACTCCGAAGAATTATGAGTGCCGTAGTATTGTGCCCCAACAATGCCATATCCATGACTATTTTGTATCTTTCGATTTAATCTGATCAATCACATTATGCAGCATAGATTCTTAGCACGAGGATTCTTTTTGCCCTTTTATTAGCATGAAAAAAAATAATTACTATGCTCAACATATCATTTATGTGCCGTACCCTTTAGATTCTCTACACGCGCATGGGTGTCACCTACTAATTTCAGTTTACAACTCTATTATTGCTGTTTATTATTTAAAGCATAATTCTTAATGGAATTGATCTAACTATATTGTCCAAGTTTATGTTCCAAACCTCCAGATGGCCACGCTACTTGGCAGCATCTTATGCGCAGGAACTGCATTCAATCCACTATAGAGAAGCTTTCATATATTAACTTAAACCACATAGTGGCTAGTGATTCAAATGACAGATTCAAAAGTAACAGAGGCTCTAAACCTAATTCCTTAAGATGGCTGCAGCAGACAACTGTTGGTCTGTCAGGAGCAAAAGCAACAGATCCAATCTCTAAACCTAAAACTACACAAGATCACTGCAGGAGACAACTATGGCCCTTCATCAAGTATTTAATTTGGGGCCAATACCAAAGTACTGCAGTGGCTGGTAACAGGTGGTGTCATGTCAAAATTGCTGCTGCGCCATGTAAACTGAGAATTAAACTTTGGACTTGGCCTTCCCCTTTATGGTATGTGTGAAGCGTGTTTTCTTCGCCTTTTTATTCTTTCCAGGACTGCCATCTGAGTCATCATCGCTACTATTGTCATGCTTGCCATTTGTTTTTTTCCGTGAACATGATCCATATACATATTCTTTGGCCTGTTTCGTCCTTTCTTCTGCAATCTCAGTTTCATTCCTTGGTTTCCAAATAAAAATGGACCTGCAAATACCACTTAGTGAGCTGTCAAGAAAAGAAAAAAAGAGATGGCACATAGAAATAGATCGACTGGTCTACCTTGAGCTTCCTGTTGCCAATATATCATCTCGTGGATGCAGCTTGTTCACTGGGCTGATCGTCGTTATGTCAGGGTCCATCACCTCAGCAAGAAGTTTCCCAGAGCTTGTGTCTATGAAATCAATGGGATGCAGAGCAATACCATTGTAGTTTTCACTTATATAACGGCCAATAACTGTAACTGTTTCTGTGTAATCCTGCAGAGCATTATTCCATTTCAAAATGGGCATAGCTGTTGTGAATCAACAAAAGAAAATACAAAAATAGAACATATTTTCGGTTACAATAAATGACACCTTTGGATCCCACTCAGCTTTGAAGGGAGTCAGGTGACGATTGAAATCATGACTGTGCACAATTTCTCTACTTGGAGATTGCAGGTCACCAAAAATATAGTCCCATACACGAATTCGGTTGTCTTGACATGTTGTCAAGATCTTATTTCCACTTTGCGGGGAAAAATATCCTGAATTAACCACCCGTCCATGAGCAAGGCTGGCAAGGGACGAGTTGGTCTCAAGCTTCCTTGTATCCCAAATACGGGCCTGATAATCACAGAGATGTGGAAATAATAAAATTGAATAAGAAAAGGGAATATGTTGTTCCAACTAAAAGGCTTTGTTGTTGTTGTTGTTGTTAAAAAAAAGGGGATAGGTATGTATGCTAGACACACACATAATGATCATTTCCGCTGCTCAGAAGAACTTCAGGTTGTGCAGGGTTGCAATGAAGGCTGGTTACTTTGCTACCCTTTTTATGTATAAGAACTGGATGTCCAATTCTTGTCTTTGACCGTCTATCCAGCCTGGACAAATCAATAAGTCACATGTCAAATATGTCAGTTTACAACAATGTCGTCAGATATACAAGTATAAAGTTGTTAAATAACAAAATGTGAAACTGAGCTGCCAAATAAAGGTATCAAATGTATCACAACAACATACAGAACAATTGCATCGACGGAAGCTGCATGTATAGCCATATTCTCAAAAAGGTACTCACAAGTAAAGGAAACCAAAGCTATCTGCCACCAAAAGAAGACCTTTGTCAGTGTTTAAGTCCATCCCGTATATCATGCGCCAAGTGCTTGGACCCTGTCACGAACATACATGAACCAGTGTTGTTCATTACAAAACGAGCCCAAAAAGGATTCAAACTAGTTTAGATCAGTGATGGCTAATGATTGTCCAACTATTTTGAAAAATGTAATCTTTATAGCTTCTTTGGAACACAGTAAAATAGAAGCTTGACCCGACATAATAAGTAGAAACTTACATTCCAACCGTTTGGGTTGAGATTTAACAAGGGGGAGCCGATTCCCGTGTCCAAGTCTGTGCTGCTGATAGTGCCATCAGAAGAGGCTGTGTATAGTATCCCATCATTAGCGGTGTCAATCCTGGAGAAGATCAAATCATGTTGCATTATCTCATCCTTACACCAAATAGACTCATATAATGACTAAAAGAATGCTCTTACTTCATACTGTTCAAGATGCAGGAGTGCACAGAATCATATGTAATCTTCTCATGCAACTTAACATAATCCCAAACACCCAGAAGTCCTTTCTGTGTGAAAGAACAATGATACATAAGTACTCCCTACAGAATCCTAAAATGCACCATTTTTTCTTTGGACAATTGTAATGCATACATACTTGTAAAACAAATCAAGATGGCAACAGAGTTCGATTATAGGAGTCCAATACCTTATCCCCTGATAGAAGAACATTGTTCTTAGTTGGATGGAACTCCAAGCACGTCACACGCCTCTGATGAAATTTTATGTTTCCGCTCTCCAGTTGGTTGGGTATCAGAAACTGAGGCTTAATCTGGTATGAGAAAGGGAAAATGCTGAGAAATATTTTACTGGCCAGAAAGATTGAGATGAAATATTTCATTCTCAATGATAATAAGATTAAGCATTAGTCCGATCAAACTCCGCACCATGGAAATTTTGCCCTTGACTTGACTCTGAAAGACATAATCCAGTGAAGTGTTTGTATTTCTTCTAGGGGCTGGGATAACACCATGCTCCATTGCCACTCTATGTGGGCAAGTCAAGGTCGTATGACCTGCTCATGATGAAAACATCAATGCAATAAATAGTGAACCAACATTCATGCCATTTCATCTAAGGAAAACATGTTCACCCTTGCAGATAATATGGTCACATTCCACACCAATTCCATTCCATACAGATGATCAAGCTTTGAGTTGTAGGTAAAGCATAAACTGCTATGAAGCATTCAAAGAAAGCAACTTTAAATTTCATATCTGCAGAAAAATGTGGAAATAATGCTACGTGCTGGTTTATCAATGCAAAACTAATCGTTCGTCCCACTTAAGTTGAAAAGAAAAGCATTTAGATTTCCTTTTGCAAATAGCAATCAACCTGACCTAATTTTAGCATGAATATAGTTACTCCAAAGCATGATAACATAAGAATGCTACCATAGATACTAGATAGGGAAAAGAACCTGGCATCTTGCACAGGAAGCAAGGCTTCATGGGGCAGTCAATGTACACGGCACCCTTGAATCCTGCCTCGTGTCCTGACTTTTTGCACACCTGCAACCAGACACGGTAACAAGGAACACATTGGACATGAAATGCACAAAAAAATGTGATCGCTGTTCACAGACACCTCTACGTAGCAAACTCATAAATTAGCCCAAATAACCGCAAAAATGGGGCAGCTATCTCCCCATTGGATCCCAGATAATCCCCAAATCTCTACTTCGCATTGGGAGAAACAATTGGTCTTGTCCCAGGCTCCCAAACCAACAAACAAGGCAGCAGCCATAACAAGCATAAGAAAAAAAGCAATTTTCTCTCCCTCTCCCTCTACCTCTCCGTCTCTCTGAAGTTCCATTTAAGCTTCAAGCATCAGCACGAAGCATTCTTTCCGCGCGTAAGTGGAAAGCACACGGCCACATGACTAGGAAAACGAGCAATACTGAAATCCCTTACACCGACTACTACCTTGCACACTTTCTTGAGGCTGATGGTGATCGGGCCCTTCGTCCCGCCCTTCCTCTCCCTCGCCGCCGGCGCCGGGGGAGACTCCTTGGCCTTGGGCTCGGCATCGCCCTCCTCCTCCTCGTCGTCACCGACTTCTTCCCCGGAAGCTTCCGCTTCTTCTTCTTCTTCTTCCTCGTCGTCCGCCTCTTCCTCGGAGGACGAGGAGGAGGCGGCCAGCTGCTCGTCGGAGGAGGAGGCCTCGTACTGACCGCCGGCGCCGCCGCCGCGGCCACGGCGGCGATTGTGGACGAAGCGGGCGCGCGTCGTGGGGCCCATGTGTCGGCGAGAGCGGTGACGTCTCGGGAGGCGGGAAGGGGAGAGGTGTGGTCAGAAGACGGGAAACGAGGCGTTTTGCTCGGGTCGTTGCCGTTTCTCTGCTCCGTGCGCCGCAATGACGGCAATGTCGCTTTTGGGTTTATCATGGGCTCTGTAATGAGACTTTACGAGCGCTTTTTGTTCAGCTGGTCGCTTCCTTCTTGCGATGGGCACCAGCTTGTCGTGGCAATAGGTTGCACCAGTCATATCAACAGTGTTGATCTTTTTTTTTTAAGCCTGAACTTTTACTTATACAGTTGTTATACAGTTGTAGTATCTAAATATATGTGTAGCAAACACAATGTGTGCGTCCTTCGTAAACTCGATAAAGTCTCAAAAACTTCGTAAGCGACGAGGAGCGTCGCAGTCAATCCACGAAATCTCAAAGACTTCGCAGTACATTTGTATTATCACGCGCTGTTAAATTTATCAAAGAAGATAAACCCGATGAGAAACCCCAGACGGGCAGCGTGCCAGCCGCACGGCTTGCCAATCGAGCTACGTACGTCTTTGTTTAAAACTTTACTCCCTTCTGGAACAAATGCAGCTTTCCAAGGCATCGTGGAAATGACGCCGCTGCCCCCACTTAACTCCTCCGACGACGCGTCGTGAAGCAGGCCTGCCTCTGTGCCTTCTTCTTGGCCAGAGAAGCCGTGCTTTGAGGTCTACGACGGTGGCGGCGGAGGCTCGTCTAGCAGGCGGAAGTTCGCTGAGGGATCACTAGCAGAGCTCGTCGCGCGCAGATAGGAGGTCGTCGCCGGGCTGCTCCTCTTCGAGGCCGCCGCCGCGCCGCTCCTCTTCGGAGCCATGGGGGATGGGCCAGAGGTCGCCGCCTCGCCCTCTGCATCGTCACCGGCACCAGCACCGGACCGCCGCTCGTCCAGATCTGGGCGTCGCTCCACCAGGTCGCGGCTTCACCGAGCCACTGGGCCGCCGCTTCGCCGCGCTGCGCCGTCCCTCCGCCTGGGTCAAAACCATCGTCGCGGGGCCGTGGGGGACGGGCTGAAGGTCGTCAGGAGAGGGAGCTCGTCGCGGGGCCGTGCGGAATGGGTCGGAGATCGTCGGGATTCAAAGCTTGTCGCGAAGCCTGGGGCACGGGCCGGAGGTCGCCGGGACGGGGAGCTCGTCGCGGGGCCTGGGGCACGGGCCGGAGGTCGCCGGGACGGGGAGCTCCGTCACGGGGCCATGGCGCAGGGGTCATCGCGTGGAGGAGGCTGCGGCCTGCGGTGCATTTATTCGGAGGAGCGCCACGGACGCGGCTGCTTCGGGAGGCGAGCGCGACACTTTCTTTATGGACAAGATTCAAACGTCCAAACGACGTTTGAAGTGGGACGGAGGAGTACTAATTACTTCTTTGGTTTCAATAAAAATTTATTTTTAATTTTATTAACTGCAATTTAGCAATGATTTTTATAGATTTAGTTATATTTAAAAGATCTAATATTTATATTTTTAAATTGATCAAAAGAAAAAAATATTATATATATAATTTATATTATTAAAATTAATTAAATTTATCAAAATTGTTAATAGTCAACAAAACCTACAAAATAAAAATTTTATTGGAACAAAGAGAGTACAGAGTAACTATAGGTCCTATTCATCTTCGCTTATGTCAATTCTTATCCTCCTTTAACCCACCCCTCATTCTCTCTGTCTCTCTGAACCTCGAGTCCACCGTTTGCAACACTTGGAATCCACTATTTGCTGTTGTTTTGATTCTTATATTTTTAATGTGAAACAAAAAAAATAATTCTTTAAAAAAATTTCATTCCAAATAGCTCTAAACCAGGACAATTCTACAGTATCGGTGCCAGAAGAAGATTCGCGTCAACCGGTGCGGCAGCATACAGTGATTTCAGATCATGTGAACTGTTGAATTAGATTTGGACAAATCACATCTACTACTACAATGTCCATAAGGAGTGATGAACAATGGTTATAATCACTGTAAATATAATTAGAAATATTAATTAATGTATACATATTATAGCATAATACTCATTTCAATGGAAAAATAGTACTCCACCTTGATACCTTAACTCTTGGTTAAAGCTTTGTTTTTTTTCATTAGAGATTTTGAGATTCTGCTTCTAACAGTGCTAGTGAAAATAAACAGTTCAGATTTTGCTTCAGATTCCACTAGCTGCACCTCTCAAAATCCACAATCTCACAATCTACTTTCTCCTTAACTTTTGCCTGATTTTGTCTCACACCATACACAATCTACTTGTTTGTTTTTCAGCTTTTGTATAACTGCTTTTCACAATTTAATTTTTGTATAATTTTTTACAATTCAATAGATTTCCATAATCTAGTGCAAACGAACAGGCCCTGCAGCGGATCCGCACCCACTGGTGCTGCACTCTGAGCCTGAGGGTGTGTTTGGTTGAGTTGTTAGCTGTAGAAAAACTATTATGAGCTGTAAGCTGTAAAAAAACTGCTGTGAGCTGCGATCTGTGAAAAAGATAAAAATTCTTTGTTAAAGCAGCTGTGAGCTGTAGATTCTATGAGAAATGTATGTATTACCTTTGAATGGTTATAAGGTTGTTTATATGCAAAACGACCGTAATGTATTGTACTATTTACTAATTCACGTGTGAATAACCATTTTAGAAAGATAAACTTAATATATAAAGGTTTTCATCCATAATTAATATAGGTCAACATAAATACAAAATATTTTTAAGTAAACAGAATATGTCTCTGCCACCTCCACTGCATAGCTTTTAGCTAGAAAGCAAACAAAAATAGCCGCACCTTACAGAATAAGTGAAGATAACCTTTCGGTATACAAAATTAAGCACACATTATAGTCAGATACATCAATTACAAGTTGACATATAGACGAATCAAACACATGAAACATGATATAAAAATTCAGTAGTCATTTTCAAATATATATTTACACTACTGCTGAGGGGAACTGGAAGGGCTACAAAATATAGGCAAGAAAAATCTGAAAATGGCCAAGTCTTCCCAATATCTATATCTGCTCGCTTAACAATCTGATTTCCAGTACAAACTAGAGCAGCCAGAGACCCATGGCTGCAGTTCACATTGTGATCATTTGGACAAAAGAGCATCAGAGTTTTGGCAAACCAATCGCATTCTCTTTCTGAAGAAACATCACGAACGGCTTGAATGGAAGTAACACATGCCAGCTTCATCAATTTGTGTAAAATGGCTCTCATCGATATCAAAGAATGAGAACAACGCCCTTCCTGATCTGCTTGCCATACTTGGATCCAATGTTTGCCGTGTTCCATCTGGAGGAGCTCAGATTAACACATACCCAAAGTATCCACAACTGCCAGTAAGAAGCAAACAATACATGTCATCAAAATTCACCCTCAGGCAATGCAAGAGGAAGAAATTGAGCATACATGTTCGGCACAACTTAACAAAATTTGTCATGCCCAATCATCAACCTTGCAAGCTCACAAATGAACAGGCAAGAAGAAAAGCATCCTTTCTTCCCCTGCATACTATCAACATAGGATGGCTCCAATGGTTGTCACCGCACATCAGCTCCGAGAGCAAACAAATCATAGAAAAAATTAATTCATTCATCCTTCGATTTGATTACAATCAAGCATGCTGTGATTATTGGGGGATATTTTTTTATCGGGATTTTTCGAAGATTAGAGAGGAAAATCAAGGGATGGGATTACAGAGGAAGGGGGCGTTGACCAAGCCTGTACGGTGGAGCGCCGGAGGGCCCTGCACGGTGGAGGCGAGGACGAGGCCGCCGGTGCATGGTAGAGAGAGCCTGCGCGGGGTGGGGGTCGGGGCCGCCGGAGAGAGCCAGCGCGTAGGGAAGGACGGGGCCGCCAGAGAGAGCCTGCGCATGGTGGGGGTCGGGGCCGTCGGAGGATAGGGTCGTCGGAGTTGGGCACGAGCCTCCTAGGAAGAGCGGTTGGGATTGGACCTGAAGTTGGGAGGCGCCGCCGTGCTCGAGATCGTGAGAAGGGGCGACGGGGCTGGTGCGTTCGAGAGGAAGGAAGAAATGAGGAACAGTCGCTCGGGTGGGAAGGGGTACCCTCCGTAACCAAGGGCAAGCAGGTAAATTCTACGAACTTAGGCCCCGTTTGGGACGAAGAAATTTCGTAGGAATCGACGGAGGAACGATTTCCTCAGAAACGGAAACGGTGGAAACGTTTGGACGCAGGAAGAGAGTGTTCCTTTCCTCTGCAAAGGAAACGGAGCCCGTGCAATTCGTAGGAAATAAAACATCCATTCCTACCTAAAGGAATTCTTCCTTCGCTGCTGCCCACGTCGACGGCCCCAGGAAACTAAACAGCACAACTTTACAAAATTTTAAAAATTAACAGAATAATTTTAAAAAAATTTTAAAATAACTCGGAGTGTACCTATACGAAGAGGTCGACAAGACGAACCTAATTGAACAATTTTGAAAAACTTCGAAAACTTAAAAGAACTTATTTGAATTTTCAAAAACTAACCATTAAAAAGAATTCTAAAATAAATATTTTTTCCTCACGTTTGAACGAGAGAGGTTGAGCAACTAATTTAATTTGTATATTATGAACAATGATAATATAGCTTTTAAAAATTTATTTAAGCTCTACTAATATTTTTATTCCTTCGTTTCTGTTTCTGCATTCCAAACATCTTAGTTTTTTCATTTCTCTATTTTGTATTCCTGTGATTTTTTTATTTTTATATTTTTCTCGTTCTTACTTTTTTCTATTTTTCTATTTTTTATTTCTCTGTTCTAAACCGGATCTTAGAGTCCCCACAGCGGTCGGAAGCAGGTCGCAAGCTGCTGCCAATTTTGAACCGCAGCTGTCAATTTTGAACCGCAGCTGCTTTTCCGGCAGAAAGTTGAACGGCAGCCGGGTCTTTGGTTGGGCTACTGACTTTCTCCGTAGCCGCAGCTGGTTGGAAGCCCAACCAAAGGGAGCCTGAGTCGTGGAGTCGCATTGATGCCTTGATGGCGTGGCGTCAGCTGGTGGCTTGCATGATCCATGGACCTAAGGGCATGTACAATGGGCCTTTCAATTGGGCCTAATTTCTCCTACTCGGCTTTCGATCGTTGAGCCTATGGATCACAAGTTCTTCGATTTTTTTTTTGTTGGGAATCAGTTCTTAGACTTTTTTCAATTGTGCCTGAAATCTACAGCACTCCAGTCTCTTTCATTCTTTCCACAAGAAAATTACTTCCGAGAGATTTGCCTCCGACTAACTACAAATAGACTTGACCAATCCGTCCCAAAATAAGTGTTATTTTAGATTTTCAAACTTTTTTTTAGTTATTCGTTTTATTAAAAAAGGTTTTTTTAATTATTTATTTTATCGTGAGCCGATTTATTATTTTAAGTATTTTAAAGTTGATTTGTATATTTTTGTATTATCATAAATTTTTTAAATAAAATAAATGATCAATTATTTATTTTAAAAAATTAAAAATGTCATTTATTTTAGTACGTAGCGAGTACGTGTAAACACAAATGGCCAGGCTCAACCAGTCAGATAGGACCTGGAGTAGATAACGGGCGCTACGTATGCTATACGAGTACTCCTCGACAGTACTAGTACCCCTACAAACCGCAGTGAGTTCGTACAGGAGTTTGAAATGGACGTCTCATCACAAAATAAAGATAAAAAAATGAGGGATAGAAATGACAATTGAATCAACACGAACGCTCAAACACACGACCACACGTCCGTACGAGGCCAACGTACCCGCCCCACTGACCGTGGACCACTCGGCTGGCTACGTACCCGCGCGCGAACGGGTAACCCAACTGTCCGGTACAACAAGGTGGAGTCCGGGACAAAGGCGGTGAGTCACGAGACGGGGCCCACTCCGGCTTGTCCCGTCGCCTCTGTACCAGACGCGAATGGATACGCCAAATAGGCCCACAGTCAGGCATACTTATCAGATACCCCTTATATGCAGGGTTGACAAAACGCGATAAACCGTTCGAATTTTTTGATTTTTACAGTTTTTAACTTTATCGCTGCGGTTTAGTTTTATCGGAGAATCGGTTTTTATTTTAAAATTTTAAAAAATTAAAAAATTTGAAAAATTTCGAAATATCGAAAACCATTAAAACTGCTCGGCTTACTGTTAAAATCGTTGGGTTTCAAATTTTGAAATTTGAAACTGTAAAAATTGAAAAAACCAGTCGGCTAACCGGCTAACCGTTGAAACCGCTCGGCTAACCGATGAAACCGAACGGTTGCTGTAGCAATTTGTTCAAATTTTAAATTTTCGATTTAAAGTAATTTTCGATCAGTTTTACGGTTTTTACGGTTTTTATCAAATCGGTCCAATGAAACGAAATCATAAACGCTGCCTACACCACGGAGCCGTGCCAATTTGTCAATTTCCTGTGTGTTGCTTAAATAAGCATTTGCAACGAGAGGGACCCAAGCTTCAACATTTCAGAACTTTCGTTTTGTATTTGATTGATTGTCTTTGTTGCCTCACATAAGGTGACTGTTAATTTGTTGCTTTTATAAAGCCCTTTTATAAAATACAAAAAAATCACATATAGATTCTTGGATTTTGATAAATCTAGAAATGTTTATTGTTGTTTGCTGATTGGAGCAAAATTATCACGGTGATGATGCCTCCATCTATGGAACTTAGTAGTTGTAACCACCACTTTTGCATTGTTAATTGATTAATCTGTAACTTGTACTAATTGATTGTAGGATGCAAAGTTTAACATACCCAAATAATACATGGATAAATATAGTAGAGTGGAAAATGTGAAGAGAGATAGAGATGATGAAGTATTATGAATAGAAAAAAATATATTTGGATGCGAGAATGACTTATAATTTAGAAAAAAATTAAGAAGTTCAAAATAATTTATAATTTGAGATGGATGAAATATGATATATATGATCTCACGGTTTGAAAGTAGACTGGAAAATATCATTAAATAAAGATATGCTTGAAATGTGTATGTAGATTTATCTACTCCAAGTTCAACAATATGGCAGGGAGGTATATATACCTTGATAATGAAAGGGAACCTTTTTTTTTTTACCGTATTTCATTATCGTTTACCTTGATTGATTGCAAAACACCTAGGTTGCAGCCTTAAATAGTCGCTGTGTGTACTGCTCCTGTGACCACAGCATTTACATTTTTCTACGGCCACCATTTATTAACTCGGGCTCAGCTGACGCTTAGCAATAAAAAAATGGAAATCCGGAGACACCAGTCCTCCTCCCCCAAATCCACAGTTCAAAACTCAAATCAAACCCCTCTAGATTAATCCCCCAGCCCAACCAGTCATCGCAGTTCAATTTCAAACCGCGGGCCGTGCAGTGCAGCAATCTGCGCTTCCTTCTCCTTCACAGCTCCGTCCTCTCCAATCCAATCTCTCTCCGTCGCAGCCGAAACCAAATCCAGGGGAGGAAGCCACATCATAGCAGCAGCTCAGACCACACCGCACTGGGCGCCACCAGCAGCAGCGCACGGGAGGACAGACAAGAGCGCCGTCCCCGTCCACCACCACCACCACCGCTGCCGTTTGCTTCACTCCCACTGCTGCTCCTTTCTCTCTCACTCTCTCTCTTGCTCCGACCCGCGCCGCAGATCTCGCCCGCCGGAAACCGTGGGCCGGCCCTCCGCCTGCAATGCGGCTGGGGCGGCGGTAGGAGGAGTCGATGCAGCGTGGGGCGGCGGCGGCGGCCATGGCGGGGGACGGCGGCGACGCCAGGGGGCGGACGCTCGGCGCGGTCATCCGGGAGAAGGACGAGGAGCTCGCGCTGTTCCTCGAGATGCGCCGCCGCGAGAAGGAGCGCGGCGCAGCGGTCGCGGCCGAGCAGCAGCTCATGCTGTCTGGCGACGGCGACGGCGCGGAGGGCGACGGGCTGCTGCCACTCGACCCACCGCCACCCACCGGTGAGAGCTTCCTCCAGACCCCGGCGACCCCCTTTCTCGGTGGACGCATTTTGCTCTTTTTCTCCAACCAGGGAAAACCCTAGCTTACTGTGTACTTTGGGCTTTGGTTCTGTGTGGTCGCAGCAGAGCCCAAGGCGGCGTCGTACAAGGTGACCGGCGTGTTCAGGAGGGCGCCTGGCGGCGCCGACGACTTCCTCAATGCGGACGGCGGGGACAAGAACGATTACGACTGGTGGGTGCTGCTGCTGCTGCTTAACTTGCGAGCTTTTACTGGTGTTGTCAGCTAGTAACGCGAAATCCGTTCTAGCTAATTCGATATGTACCGTCGTGATTTTCGGTTTTGCACCGGATAATTAGTGCAGGTTCCTGACCTTCAATTTTGCAGCCGTTGTTGAGTTATAGCTGCAGAATAAGGAAATGATTTGCCACTTGAGGGTTTTATATAGTTGCAATTTGATTGTTTATGGGCTCTAGCCTTCTAAGATGATCTGTGGACCTAGCTTATTCAATCCATAGAAGTTTGGCCTACGTAAAAGTTTGGCTATGTTAGCTAGGAGTACGATTTAGCTGATGTTGCGTGAAAGCTTGGGTTGTGGTGGCTGTTGGAGTCAACAGTTTGGTTTTTTTTTTTTACTCCTTGTGCACTGGCTTCTTGTTGTGCTATCTGCTTGTGGAGTTGCCTTTTAAGTTGGTTAACTAGATTAATTTGTTTCAGCACTGAATGCGGATCTGTTTAGGTAGACTCTTTGTTGGACACATATTTCAAAATTGGATACTGTGATCCCATGACCTAGCCTATCTGAATCCTAGACTCCTAACTGATTTGAAATTTTTTAGTTGGTGTGGTTTGGTTCAGCGACATTTGTCTTTAGTGTTGGTTAATTGCATTAGCAGGTAGGAGAAAGAGAACTGCAGGTTCCTTGAGGATAATGAGACGTAGTGCTGGGTTTGTGTTAGTATTATTCCCTGCCCCTGATAGAATGTATTTTTTATAAAATATTTATGAAATATTTTGATATATTGGAGATACGTTCGCACATGAAGACAATTTCCTTTTGTTGGGAGTTTGACCATGGGACTACTTAGTGCTGCCTGGTTGTCATATGGCGGTTGGACTATGTGTTAAATTCATAAATATTTTTTTGGGTTCTTGTATGGTTTGCTGCAATGCTATTGTTTTAAGCTGGATCTAATCCAAGTGCACTGTGTCGGTAGTGATTAATGAAAGGAGTGACGAAATGAGTGTATTCAAGGGCACTGATTAATTCTGCCGTACACTGCCTGCATGTTTCTTCCAAGATGTGCAGCATCAGATGCTAAGCACAACAAATATCCAGTCATGGCATGACTATTTCTGGAATTCTTTATTAGTTAGTGATTCAGTGTTATAGTCATGTTGTGATATGCTGATAATATGTATTATGTTGATCAATGCAATCTGACAGTTCTAATATCATCTCAAATTCAGGTGGAATGTCATATATTTTGAACCTTTTATTGCTTGCGTTCTCTATATTCAACTTTAACTATATTATGCTGTGGTACAAATTTTATTCCGGCATCACTTATGGACTGCGGTTTCAAAGTTGTTATACAACCTTTCTCACAGCTAGCTTATTTGTTTTCAGGCTTCTGACACCACCAGGGACTCCACTTTTCCCATCCTTAGAAGCGGAATTGAAAAGGTCTCCGGTGAGCCAAGCTGGAACCCCGAAGGCTCGTCCAACTGCCTTAAAATCTAGGGTGGGTACACTTCTCAGCAATGCACATAATTTCCCTTTTTGTGGATAAGAAACTGATGCGATTCAAATAAATTCCATATGAGACTCTTGAGCAAAGTAATATGTTGAATGGCAAACTCCCCAAAGATGATGTTCTGTTGTTTGGTGATATTCCATGAGACTCTGGAGTAAAGTAACATGTTGAATGGCAAGCTCCTCAAAGACGATGTTCTGTTGTTTGCTGGATTTACCAAATTATTAGCCTCGTGGATATCATCTTACAATGTATATCTTGTATTTGACATGGACTGGCTAAAAATAGTATTTTTGTGCCTTTGTCCTGGAAAGTCCAGTGATGAATCATGTACCGTATTTTTAATTTATTTTCTTTATTAAGTATATGGTTCACTATCATAATTACTGCCATTAATTTTGTGTTAATGTATTCTCATGTATTTTATTTCAGTTGGCAAATCATCCTGATCCTCCATCAAGAACCAACCTCCCATTAAGAACAACATCATCAAACAGCTTGAACTCAGCTGCTACAACTCGTCGACCATCATCATCTGGGGGGCTTACATCTAATGCATCCAGGCCTTCAACGCCAACTGGACGCCAATCATTGACAACTAATTCTAAAGGTTCAAGACCTTCAACCCCCACCTCTCGGGCAACTGTACCTGCCAAATCTAGTGCTTCTGCCCCTAGATCATCAACACCAACTTCCAGGTCAACGCTTCCTTCAGCAAGGTCAACCACCACTTTAACCAGGACAACTGGCCCTGCTAGCAGGACATCAGCTCCTTCAGGGAGAGCATCTGCGCCTGCTAGTAGGTCATCAACACCTACAAGGTCCTCAGTGCCTGCTACCAGGTCATCAACGCCATCATCCAGGCCGTCGATACCAGCACAAAGCAAGCCAGCATCAAGGGCATCAACACCATCATCCAGGCCGTCGATACCAGCACAAAGCAAGCCAGCATCAAGAGCATCAACCCCAACTAGGCGGCCTTCCGCTCCTTCGGCCCAGGTGGATAACTTAGCTGCACCAGTTAGGTCCTCCTCAATCTCCAAACCAGGATCTACAATGTCCAAAGGTTCTTCGCCAGCAAAAGCAGCAGCGCCAACACCTTCAAGAGGCAGCTCACCTACTGTCAAATCAAGACCATGGAAGCCATCTGAAATGCCTGGCTTTTCTCTTGATGCACCACCAAATCTGAGGACATCACTACCAGAAAGACCAACTTCTGCTACTAGGGGCAGACCTGGGGCACCTAGTTCTAGGTCTTCCTCTGTTGAGAGTGGACCTGCTGCTCGACCAAGGCGGCAGTCGTGCTCTCCCTCCAGAGGAAGAACTTTAAATGGCAGCGTGCCTTCAGGGAGCTCTATGCCAGCAGTGAGAAGATCACACCACAGTGGAGGTGATAGTGTGAACCCAGTTCAAATGGGTAACAAGATGGTTGAAAGGGTGGTGAACATGAGAAGACTAGTTCCTCCAAAACATGATGATCAAAGGTCAAGCCTTAACAGTGTATCTGGTAAATCTTCAAATTCTCCAGATAGTTCTGGCTTTGGCCGGACATTGTCAAAAAAATCATTGGATATGGCACTTCGGCATATGGTATGTTTTAATTGCCCTTAGTGTATTTAACAGCAACAGTTTCTCTGTTCAGTTAATTAAACTTATGGTGAATAAATTGTATACAGGACATTAGGCGCAGCATTCCAAACAATTTACGTCCTCTTATGACAAGCATTCCAGCATCATCTGTTCATAGTGCACGGTCAGGATCCACAAGGAGCAGACCAATAAGTATTTCAGACTCGCCTCTTGCGACAAGCAGCAATGCTAGCTCTGAGCCAAGTGTCAACAACAACCTTATGTGCTTGGACAGTATTGATATTGACGATGAATTGTGCAGCGACAGAGCTGGGCCCTATGGGCGGTGATCCACTTATTTGCTATGACATAAATACATGTTTGATGAAATTATTTGAACAAAAAATGTTCAGAGTGGCAGGGTAGAAGATCTCCAAGATGATCTGACAAGTCTTATTATTATGTTATATGTATGTCCTTTGAATGTTTTATATTTATCCAATTCATTCATGTAATGCCAGGCACTGCTCCATATGCAATTTCAAACCTGGACTGAATCTGCTATGAAAGTGTCTTTTATGTGCTCATACCCGCATTTTATTATGATGTTTATATCCGCAATTTATTGCTAGCGCTTGTGATTAGCTGAATCTGCTGAGACCATCTTGGATGTGTAATCTATGCTTCACCCTGGTAGTGAACATGTTCTACTGACTGAACTGTATCGTATTTCAAAATTCGTGACGGGCGTGCAACTAATGGCTGTACATATGCCTGGTCAACGGAGTAAACAAATTTAGTGTTACGGCCATAATTTATAACTGCTCAGGCAAGTATTGAGATCGATTGTTGCTCCTTAAATTTGTATTGATAAGCGACAAATATATAACAGTTACTGTCAAAATGTTTTTGGTTCATACAATGTTGACTACTGTTCTACTCTGATGAACCTACATACAACAGACAAGACATCACAGCAAAAGCTCCTGCTTTTATTTTATTTTTTGCTACTGCAAGGAGCAATGGAGCACAAATAATCAGGCTCCATCCAAACTGCTGCAATCAGAGGAGGGCAAAGATGACAGACCATAGCATACAGCCGACAGGTTACTTCTCAGAGATTCATGTGAAGAGAAGCCGGTGCTATACGACTTCCCCCTTTTCACAAGTCAAAATCAAGATCGGTTAATTGCGATGGGTCAAACGGGAACGGGTATGGTAGGCAGACCAGAAGCCCCAAGAGTAACACGGCCACACCAATTGTGGTGTAGTATTCCTCAGGGTCTGTAATTTCCTCGGAGAGAGGAGCGATCGGCCCTCTCTGCAGGAAGAAGATCAGCACCACCCAGTAGAAGGCGACGTCATTGAAGAGTGCTGAGATCCCGAGCAGTCCAATGGCGACACTGCTGAGCCGAGACGCAATCTGGCATAAGCTTGAATTTATCAGAAGTGCCAACTACATCTTCCCATAAAAAGTCATCAGAAAAGTATAATGTTACTTATCATAGCAACATATTTACCTTTCTTCCCCACATGGCAAACGCTATGCGGCCACCATCAAGCTCTCCAGCAGGGATGCTATTGATGGCATTGATCAGGAGACCAGCCCAGGCCCATAAAACGAGTGGGTTTACGGATAGTTGTGTTCCTTCTTTCAGAGCATCCCCAAGTAGCAGCTTTGCTGTATCAAGAAAAAGATTGATCTCTTAAACAAAAACAAAGAAAAATCCAGAAAAGCTGATCCTGTGCACAGTTCAGTACATTGTTTTTTTTTAAAAAAAAGATTGATGCAGGAAAGTACTAATGAACATCCAGGAGGATTTTTATGCGTACTCATGAGCTTGAGTTACTTACCAAGACCACCAACAAGAAATGATTCATGGAATACAGTTGGATCTATCACAAGGCCGAGTCCATCACTTGGAGGTAAGATGAAGCCCAGCAGCAAGAGAATAAAACCAAGGGAGAAACCAGCCACCGGTCCCGCAGCTGCCAGCTTCAGTAGGTCCTCCCGATTGCGGACAATATTGACAATTCTAGTAATCGCACCAAACGATCCTATCTACAACAAATAGAAGTAGAACAATGCAAGACTTGTCATGGACAGAAAATATTTAGATAAACCAGTAACAAAGTAAAATATGGATATAATAGTCATGGGCAAAGCTCAGGTCTACATATAGTTATACCACACATTTTAAAATGCGTTTTATGGCAAACTAATTACGTATGCAGAAACGAAGTACTCTATCTTAAGCATTCCCTTTTTTTATATACTCTGCAATTACAGCTTAATAAAATGTTTAAAAATAAAAGAACTTTACTAACATCACAAAACATGTACTTGCTAAAAAAATTCAATATTAAACGATATATACCTTGACTGAGTTTACACAAACAATGATCTTTACCTGCCAGCTTGGTACAAAATATGGTACTCCAAGCTTGATTCCTGTATCCCTGGCAACAAGGATATGTCCAATTTCATGGACCCCTATTATAAGTCCGGTTACCAGGGCACCATATAGCCCACCTTTCAACAGCGCAAGGTTGTCAAATGCTGATCTGTAAGAGAGACTTATAAGATATCATAAATACATGTTCAGCTTATGCCCTTATAATATGACAGCACTGAGGAAATATATTTTTCCTTCAAAAGAGGAACTCCTAGCAAATTTGTGGTAAAAGATGCGGTAGTTATTACTGTTGATTAAAAAATGATGTGGCAGTTAGCGAATCTATGGTTAAAGATGTGGCAGTTATTACCGTTAATTCAAATAAGATGTGACAGTTAGCGAATCTGTGGTAAAAGTATATAATTATTCACATCAACCAGAATACCAGTACTGGTGCATTGGAAATGCACATATTACATGTACTAAGAAGTCTTAGCATAACATGCTTCAGCATCTTCCTCCCTCTATATTTTGTGACATATTAGAATTAGGAACGTGGAATTTGTTAAATTTGTTACAATCCAAATCATTATAGGATGAAGAAAAATGGTCAATAAATGAAAGAGAAACCTCATACAGCAAGTTTTCCTGTAGATCAGGTACATTTCGAAGCAGCAGAGTGAAGATGGTGACTAATCCGAAAGCAGCAGCAGCAAACCATTCAGGGACAGCTGAACATTTGAGATACCAAGAACTACCTCAGAAATCTTAACACTGAATATATATATACTAGTTCAATTTTAGAAGCCTAGCAACTAAGCAAAATATTAGACCACTCCGAGTACTACAAACTCTACTGATGTTATGAAGAATTTTTGCACCTGTAGTTTCAGGCTGCAATGTCTGCCTTGGAATAACTACAGCAACTGGCTTCTCATCCTCTGGGTTGATGAGGAGAAAAAGCTTATATTCATCACCAAATTTATTCTGACAATAACGAGTAGTGGAACACATATAAGACTCCAACAGATTTCTACACTATTTCACTTCTGAGGGAGTGAGACAGCTTTGCAAAGCATGTTATTACCTGTAGTCGATTTGTAATCTTCTCATAACTTTTGGCTGGTTTACCACGTAAATTCCCCTTGAACAATACTCCACCCTTACGTTGACAAGTGAATTGTGGTAAGTAACATTTATTCATTCCAAGACATAATTGTGGTAAGTAACATTTATTCATTCCAAGACATAACTAATGAGCTATTTAATTACATGGAAACATTTCAAATCAAGCTATAACTCATGTTTTTTTTTTTTGAAGAAATATAACTCATGTATGTGAAGCTAAAAATCTCAGTCGCAGTCCATCAGGGCACTTCAGCAATTGCCTTAGTGAACTAAGTATTTACATATATCAAATCAGTATGAATGTTGCTCTATGTACATGACAAGAAACTACAGAGAACAAATTTGATTTATACACAAGATGGGGGAATCATAATATCCCAGATATTCACCTCATAGGGCTCCTGACTTGTCACAAAAAATGTGTCGAAGCCAAAAACTTGATCCTTTAGAATGTCTATTGTAGCCTTGGGGATTCTGATAGAATCATCAAGTTGTTGCTGCAGATCATTCATATTCAAAAATGTTAATTGTATCATCACCTGATCACATTAAGGAGTTCAGAAATACGAAATCAAACAACATGGGTAGTTGAATTTTTCCCAATTGTACACAATGGTCTAATGATGAATAACCATGATCTCTATTCAGTTTCAAGTCTTAAATAAATATCCAAGAGTGTCCAAGATTACCTTCATTCCAGGCAAAGGAGAGCCACTAGCAACGTCAATGACTTCCACATTTTCCTATTTTTAACACATTAATAGTTATATCATTATTGTATTCGTAATTGTCTGATAAGAAAAAGAGTTTCTCGTAAGCAATCAAAATCGTACCTGCATATCACTGGCAGTAGTGGCATCTCCATCAGGGTTCTGAACTGTATTGCTAGAGCTCAGCGGTTCTGCATTTGTGGTTTCATCTTTCTTCTGGTGAGGCATGGGAAAGCTATATATTATAGTTCAATTACATGCTCATATATCAAGGACAAGGATGGACATGCATGAGGTAAGTTCTTTATCTCTGTTAAGTACAGTGTAATTCGAAGCCCAACACAAAAGAAAACCTACTTCTGCACTATAAAGACTGAATTTGAGAAACAAAGGAGGGTACATTGTCCAGATTGGAGTCATTTTCTGCAGACCCATTTATTTCTGCAACGTTAGCAGCCGGAGGTGATGAGTCATTTTCCAATACTTCCTTTTCCTGAAAAAAGGAGGAAGTTATTTCCTTGATTCCAAGTTCCAACACAACTATAACTTCGTCTCTAATTTTAGATTATG
Organism: Zoysia japonica; assembly: GCA_001602275.1. NCBI lineage: Eukaryota > Viridiplantae > Streptophyta > Magnoliopsida > Poales > Poaceae > Zoysia > Zoysia japonica. The sequence continues at coordinate 4,220,011 of BCLF01000005.1, read as the reverse complement.
CTCTTCAGAAAATTAGATATGACAAATCTTGAAGCTGCACTATTAGAAGTGGAGTAATGGATGGTTGAAACTCTGAGGCTCTCTATGGCTCTATGCTTAAAGTTCGTGACTACCAGAATTTTCATCTTCCCCCCAGTCCACACGATAACCTTTTCCAGATTACAATTTAACTTAGTGTCATACTCACGATTCTTAAGGAACGCCAGCTCAACCCTCCCCTTCAGTGCACTAAAAGCTCGTGCATACACTTTAAAAAGAGAATAGAGGCAAGAGGCTTGATGATGTACATATGCGGCTGCCGAGTTCAAGAATTTTTTTCGAGCAATGCTGAATTCATCACCAGCTGAAACTGGAACGGGGACAATGCTTGTACCTCGTCGTCACCATTGCCTTCGGGCTCAGTCTCAGTCATTGCTCGGCACCTGAACCTTCGACGACTCCTGAGGCTTCAATTTGTCGCCCCAAAACCAGTGAAATTCAGAGATACTAGTTAAGTTCAATGTTTCCCCGCCGCATCCGCACTAGTAAAACCAAGAAAAGAAGCCATACCTGCTTTGCCCAATATACGGGAGCGAGCGCAGCGCCAGCGCGAGAGAAGCGCGGCCCGAGCGAGATGGGTGCACTGTGTTCGACGCGAGTAGGAGGCGGTGGCAGCATCCGTACGCGGCTGCGGAGACGGCCTGCGACGGCGGCGAGAAGCTCATGGCGGGCACAGGCGGTGGTGGAGTGGAGGAGAGCGCGCGCGGCGCGGCCTTATCTCGTCGTCTCTTTGGAGGGAAATAGGAATTGTTTTCTGCGACGACGATTGCATGCGCGCACGAATCTTAAAGTAGAAGCCCAATTAATATCATCGCCGACCACGAGGGCATTTTTGTTATTGCTTCCGGGAACACGGCGACAGGAGTAGGGCTCTGCCTCTGCGGTTGCCGCCGCCGCCCGCCGGATCAAAGACGAAGCCTAACCCTTCCCCCATCGACGGCGAGCGGCATGAAGAGCTTCCCGATGGACAGGAGACACAGTGTCTATCCAGTGTTGTGTCTACCTCGCCCTCTTCTCCGATGTCTCCAACAGTCGGTACGGACATGCTTCTGCGTCCCATTGTCTTCTTTCGTTGCCGCCCGTATCACCATAACCATTTGCCCAACCATTCTTGTTTCAACTGATGAACCGCGGGTCGAAGAAGTTTTTGCGAAGATACATTTAATCAGACACTTGTTTAATGGTTGTTCATTATTGTAAATAATCATCAATTTTGGTAGAAACTCTGTACAAGTTGACATCGACTTTGTAGTTAGTCCTTGGTTTGATAGATTCTGTTCTCGAGTCTAGTATAGGTGAAAGGTTAGTAGTTCCAGAGTGCAGGCACTGTTGCATGTGCTTGAAATCAGTTGACCTGTTTGCCCAAATCAGAAATTACGTGCTCTCATGCACCAGTCCCACTACTGAATGTAGTAAAAGTGGAACTCTCATTGTGGGTCCTTGAATCCAAAACATCTGTTATGGACAATTCTATGTGATGTGTCTTAACTTGTTTTATAGATAATACAAAGGCTTACATTATTTTACAAATCAATATGTTCATGGTAAGTTGCAGGCGTGCCAACAGCCAAGATCTAGAATCTAATGCCCCCAAAAAAATCAAGGTAAAACAAGACAGACCACTACATCAGATACACTTAGCAAACAATATCAATAAGGCTTCAATATGCAGAAAGCATTGAAACAACTTCACTGAGAATCTAAGCTTCGATAAACAGAAACAGTAATGAATTGATTAAATATGTACATAACTGTTCCTGCCCAAAAAATGACACCAATGTGAAAAGGAAATGGAAGAAGGTTTCAGGTTAGTGACGAATATACCTTGTAAACAAGTCGATAACAAGTTTATGTGCTCTGACAGGGGATTTCGTAATCAAAATAATGTGCCGCAGGCTTTCCGTATTATTCAAAAATTTAATAGACTCTACCTCTACCTCAGAAAGACTTTATTTTTAAATTTCGTCAAACTAAATTTGACAAATGATTTAAAAATTTCGGTCGACTTCAACAATATAAAAATATATATTACAAAGATATTTTGCATGATGAATCCAAACGTACGTTTTCAAATGACCAAACCCCTCAAAAATATTTTTTTTTGGCACGGAGGGAGTATTCTTCTTCTCAATCATTACCATGAGGAATCCGAAGCTTGCAAGTTACCACAAGTAGGATTGTCCAGTTTGATTATGTTGTTGACTTGTTTTTTACGGGTCACATTGGATGTACTCCCTTCGTCCTAAAATAAGTATCTTTTTATATTTTTAAAAATCTATTTTTATCATTTATTTTATTCAAAATTTTTGTAAATATAATATTTATTTTATTATGAAATAATTTATTATTAGAAGTACTATAAGCTTGACTCGTTTATTTTTGTATTTTCGTAAAATTTTTGAATAAAATGAATAGTCAAACGATGATTTTAAAAAGTCAAAAACGTAACTTCTCTTAGGACAAAGGAAGTACAATATTATTGGCAGGCACATCAGTAAGTATGTTAGTATTAATTATGAGGTACTCCTTTCGTTCTAATAGAAGTTTATTTTTAGATTTTGTTGACTATAAATTTAATCAAATATTTCTATAGATTCAATTAAATTTAAAAATCTAATATTTATACTTATAAATTCATCAAAAAAAATACTTTCATAATATATATAATTTATATTATTTAAATTAATTAAATTTATCTAAATCATTGATCAAAGTTATACTCAACAAAATTTATAAATAAGCTTTTATTGAGATGGAGGTAGTAATTTAATAGCTGCACCATTGGCATCAAATACATCCTGGGAATATACCCAGCTCAACCTCCGCATGCAGACCACATAAAATGGACATATATTTAGCCAGATTCTTCGCCGCTGAGACAATGAAAAAGACTGAACGATGAGTGCCCAATCTTCCCAATCAATTCAAAATTTGCAGGAGCTTTCGCTGGGCCATCCAAATCCATTTCGACTAGAACAGATCAATTTGATAACCATATTTCAACATCAGGCAACGACAGAAACCCGTTGTTGAAAAAAACGATCGAAACCCATTGGATTATGCATACAGAAGCTGCAGCTGCAAAATGACACCTTTTGGGGTAAGTACAATGTCAAAAAAGAATTGAAGCATCAAGCCAATGAGGATTGAAGGATGATAATAAGCGATGGTACAGTCAATGATTAGAAACTTGGGGATTGTAGCTAGGAAAGAAAACATCTATATTCCTGCCAGCTATTTTATTCCACCAAGAAAATTGTTATTACATCTTTTGTCCTAATGTCTTTAACTAGTATCGTGATGACATCTGATGTTCTTCACAACCAGAAGCTTGCACACACACTTTAAATTATAAAAAACAATCTTTTTAATTTATCAACGTTTTTCTTTGCAGTACACTGTGATCTTGTAGAAAAATAACGTCGACCTTTTCTTTCTGTAGCATCACATTGTTTTTCCCAATAAAAGAAAAGGCATGATCTTTAAATTTAGAATGGTGTTTAACTAAAAGACACAGAAAAGGCCAGAATCTACAGGTTTCAGCTGCACGCTCGAACATCAGTGGGGACTGGTCGACTGGGCATCAAAGATCTCAACATCCCAAGGTCTGCCCTTTCCAAATTTCCAATTACTGCAAAATAAAAAAATTGCAAATTGTCGGCCAAAAACCACTCGCTCATCAAAGCCAGCGAAGATGAGATCTTGCTGAAGAGAGCATATGCCTCGCAACGTTCCCCGCCCAACCGGTTCCCTCCAATATTCTCCTCCCCCAACGGAATATCCCCGCAATTCACATCCCCCTCCGCGTCTTCTTCCTCTCCCGCTTATATACGCAACGGCGAGCTCGGTCCCTTCCCTGCTCAAACTCGTCCCCAGAAGCGTCGTATACGCTTGCGCAAACTCGTAGCGAGGCCAAAGGTTGGTTCTTTGTTGTCGGGTTCGCGGAGTCCCGGCGGCGGCAATGGCGATTGGAGGGACGGGGATCAAAGATGACCTGGAGGAGGCGCCGCCGCTACTCATGGACGAGGCCGCGCGCCCACGCCGCGTCGCGCTTTTCGTCGAGCCGTCGCCGTTCGCGTATGACCCGCATCCTTTGCCTTCCTTGTTCTAATTTTCTTGGCTGGGTTCGGTTCCGTCTTCCGTGTTTGCCCAGCGTATTCTTGGCCTAATTGACGGGATTGTTCTGGGAAACTTGAAAGATGCCACTTGAGTAAAGTTCTGATGCGGCATCCTTCCTATAGGTTTATCGTTTGTCAGAAAAGTTTGGATCTTTATGCGTTGGAATTCGTGAATATAGGATAAATTTGGGTTAATTTTCAGTTAATTAAATATGACCTTGGTAGAATGTATGGAGAATTAAGAAGGCAACATCTATTGGTTCAATTCGCAGCTATGACATTTAAACTGCTTTTGCATGTACTCCTATGTGTCATGTGTTCACAATCAAGTCTAACTTTGCACTCTTAATGTTTGCAGCTACATCTCAGGATATAAGAACCGGTTTCAGAACTTCATCAAGCACTTGCGTGAAATGGGGGATGAGGTACAATTTTGAAGTTCATTGCTGTCATATGTTATCATAGAGCTGTAATGATGAATGATGATGGCTTCAGGACAGAATTAGAGGGCTGATGATATCTAGTTAATATATATGACTTAATTTGGCTTCATGGTGTGCTGTGTAGGTCATTGTTGTTACCAACCATGAAGGAGTTCCCCAAGAGTTTCATGGCGCCAAGGTTATTGGTTCATGGAGGTATTTCGTCAGGATACTTATACTGCTTCTACCTAATTGATATTATCAGTATACACTTCGGCAGTACTTGTGAAGGCCTGAGCTTTGTTACTGTTGTTTCAAAGTAGTGGAAACAATAATATAAATGTTACATAGCTTCCAGAAAAGATTATAATATATTATATACTTTGGTTCTCTTAGTTATGATTGGAACTAATAAGGTGAGCGTAGCTACCATATTAAAAATAGAAGATTGGTATGAACATGTTTAATGAGTTATTAAATACTGATAGGACAATCATGCTAGTTAGATTGGAAGCATCTTGTTCCTTTTTGTTGGATCGCATGATCTGTAGCATCTTTTAGTGGCAGGTTCTTGTGCTTACAGCTATTCTCTCTTCCTTTACAGCTTCCCATGTCCCATGTACGGAAAAGTCCCTCTTTCACTGGCACTGAGCCCTAGGATAATTTCGGAGGTTGCAAAGTTCAAACCTGACATTATTCATGCATCTTCACCTGGAATTATGGTAATTTTTTGGTCAATTGCAAAAACATATTAAATTTTTCAATCATCAGACGCTGAGTATGAGTTTCAGGTTTTTGGAGCTCTTGCTATTGCTAAGCTGCTCAGTGTCCCCCTAGTGATGTCCTATCATACCCATGTCCCAGTGTATGTTCAATTCTGATTTTACTGTGTAATATTTGTGATCAGCTTATTATGATTAGCATGCAGATTTTTCATAGCTTTGAGTCATATATTTTATATTTTTTCTAACATGAATCATATTTTTTATTTCACCTGCAGATACATACCAAGATATACATTTAGCTGGCTTGTAGAGCCCATGTGGCAAGTGATAAGTAAGCATTCTCATTTTTGCTTTCTTAACAGTTATTATATATGTGACAACAACACTGATTTGCTTATGTTATTCCCAAACAGGATTCCTTCACAGAGCTGCTGATCTAACGTTGGTGCCATCTGCTGCTATCTGCAAGGATTTTGAAACTGCACAGGTTATATCAGGTTGGTCAATTATCATATTAGACTAATTAGAGTTTCATATGTTTGTATTGCTTCTCAAAGCCATGACATTAATGGTGTTTGTTCCTCTTTCTTCAGCTAATAGAATACGCCTTTGGAACAAAGGTGTTGATTCTGCAAGCTTCCATCCCAAATTTCGCAGTCATGAGATGCGAATTAGGCTAAGGTGATACCTAATTTTATTTTGTCTTGAATGTTCTTTGTGCAGTAGTTTGAGATAGATGTTGATGCTTCTGTTGTATAATGTTTTCTTTCAGTAACGGTGAGCCTGAAAAACCACTGATAATTCATGTTGGACGCTTTGGACGTGAGAAAAATTTGGACTTTTTGAAGATGTAAGCTATCATCCTTCGCACTTTTGTGATTGATTTGGTCTTTGATGTTGTAATACACAAATACAGTGCATTTGTGCCCATTGGGGCAAATATCCTATTTATTCAGTTAAAGTGTTGCGTTGTATGATACTTGTCACTAATTATGCTTTATCGTTGATCAGGGTAATGGATAGGTTGCCTGGAGTAAGAATTGCATTTATTGGAGATGGACCATACAGGTATTTCTAATTCAACCTTTTGCTTTTACCTCTCAATCTCATATATTTTCTCCCGTACATATGTTTAACGCTTCTCCTTTTAGAGGCAAACAAATTTCTGCATGTTAGTCCATTTCGTTTAAGGAAATTGTAACAGAACGCATTGTTCTGTACAACAGTGTTGTTGGCCTTTCTCCACAAGTTTGTTTACATGCTCTGCAACAACTACATTACAGGGATGAGCTCGAGAAGATGTTTGAGGGAATGCCAGTAGTGTTCACCGGAATGATGCAAGGCGAGGAGCTCTCGCAGGCTTACGCCAGCGGCGACGTCTTTATCATGCCGTCAGAATCTGAAACTCTCGGCCAGGTGGTCCTGGAGTCCATGTCATCCGGAGTCCCCGTCGTCGCAGCCCGTGCCGGCGGGATCCCTGATATAATCCCAGAAGACCAGGAGGGCAAGACCAGCTTCCTGTTCACCCCGGGCAACCTCGACGACTGCGTGGGCAAGGTCCAGCTGCTCCTGACGAACAAGGAGTTTAGGGACAGCATGGGCAGGACGGCCAGAGCCGAGATGGAGAAATGCGACTGGAGAGCGGCATCGAAGACGATCCGAAACGAGTTCTACAACGCCGCCATCTGGTACTGGCGAAAGAAGCGCGCGGAGCTGGTCCAGCCGCTGCAGTGGCTGGCGCAGATGTTCCTGCCGGCGCCGGAGAAGAAGAACAGCATCACCCACTGCTGATGCCTCCTTCCTCCAGAAGAAGGGATGCCCTTGCGGCCATCCAGACAAATGTTGATTGAAGGATGGGTTGCCAGATGCATATGCATTCATTGTAAATCTCTAATGATCTATAGTGCAGTTTGGATAGGTGAGATAGTTTCTTGTTTTTCTCTGGACAGTAGAGCTGGAAAAGTTGGGTTGTTGTGATTGTTGTGGCAAGGACATCGATTGCATGCGTACTGTTGTAGAAGTGGGATTGCACTCTGCATTAGTTGATCACCATACAGATGCATCACAAATTCACAATTCAAGGTGTTGTTCTGCATGGGGAAATGAAGAACGCATCAGCAACGTGTTCTAGTGTAAATAAAAGTAAAAATGCAGTCACTGTGGAGACAGTTTTCTGTCGCTATGACATAAATGTTTCGTTGTTAAATTTAGAGTTGAAAATTGAACCACCAAAGTCGTTGTAGTATAGTGGTGAGTATTCCCGCCTGTCACGCGGGTGACCCGGGTTCGATCCCCGGCAACGGCGTCTGTTTTTTCACTTTTGCTCTCTGCCTATTCGTTTTCCTCTTTTCCCTTTTCTCGGTCGGACCGCTTGGAAATTGAATGTGAACGTGAGCCATCCTGCTATTTTATTTTTTTTTTTGCAATTTAACAGTACCGATTAATTCTACTCCGCCAATCAGGAACTAGTTTTGGTAATTTGGACGGTAGGGTACTTATTCGTGCTTGCAGAGCCGTCTTTGCTGCTCGAAACAATGGCCATGGTCATCTCGTTGACGAGAACACAACGAGAATGGATAGCTCAAGCTGCATCAGGCAGCTGACACCGGTAAGCTTAGCTTTAGCTTGGTCAGGCATTCTCAGTCTCTTGATTCCTTCTTCCAGTCTCCGTCAGGCAGCAGTGCCGGGCCTGGCATGAACTCGCGCCTTCCCTGACGCGGCTAACTCACACAGGAAAACGAAACGACGAGAAAGCTGCTATGAACACAGTTACACCCACCAGTGTAAAATGATCAGAAACGTGAGCAGTTTATTTGAACAAAATGCTTTATCATCAACGGGTAAAAATGGCACGTTGGCTCCTTTTTTATTTTTTATTTTTGAAAGCAAAGCGGCAGGAGCGCTGCCGTTCACTGAGGAAGAGAAAAGACGGATTACAGCCTAAGATAACAAAGATTAGACGCAGCACAAACGCCGCAAGAGACAACGGCAAGGACAAACAAAGATAGCACCCTACAGCACAAACAAACACAGACAGCAAGCACCACACAGCTCTAATCATCCGACTCCTGTTGAAAGGCCGGCGAGAACAATTGAATGGCCTCACAGGTGAGGATAGCCACCTGATTGAAGGACTCCTCCTTATGCTCAAAAAATACGACGGTTTCGCTCTTTCCAGATATTCCACCAAAAGAAGAAAAGGATGCCTGCATAGGAGCGTTTGTCTTTGTTTGTCCCAGTAGTGATAGCATGCTGAAGACATCTTTTCGGTCCTTCCATGTTGATCATCCTCAGAGAAGCCGGAAGGCAGAGCATTGTGGCCACTCTATTCCAAGTGGCTTCTGTAAAATTACACTGGGTGAGGATATGCGCCGTAGTTTCTGGCTCACAAAAGCAAAGAGAAGAAGAAGATTCATGAGGCCAATTTCTTTTGGCAAGGTTGTCAGCTGTGAGCACCTTTTCTTGCAAGGCTATCCACGCAAAGAATCTACATTTTGGTTCTGTAGCGGCTCTCCATAAAACATCAGCTTGAAAAGGCACGTTGGCTGCTCATGTTGATAAACTGGATCGTTCACTAAAACAGGCCGAGTGAACAACAAGAAGGCGAGATGGAAATCATGAGATGGCCTCAAGCTGAGAGTTCAAACGCTTGAGGGGGAGGCTTGAGGCAGCAGCGGTTCAAAAGCCAGCGACCATGCCTGATGCCACACCAGAACCTTCTGTAGGAATACAACAGTGTCTCCATCAGTGGGTGGCTTTTGTTTTGCAGGGCCAACTTGCAAAGTGAGGAGACATGGGCACAGAAAAGCACAGGCACCCACAGAAGCTGGCAGCATTTGGGTTCTGAATGCTGTCGACATAAGGATCTGCCTCGTATCTATGGATGCCTTTCTCAACAATGAAAAAAAATAGGGCCAAAAAGAGGGAAGAGTGAAAAAAATTTGTAAAAGCTGAGGAAAAAGAAGGTAGATAAAGCATGAGATGCCAAGGTAGTGGAACTCTGACTCATTTCCAATGTCATGTTTTGGTGGAACTGGCATCATCAACAGAAAATGCCACATAGGAATAAGCTGCGCACAAACAATGCAGGGTCAATCACAAGTAAAAGAAGTTCATGGAAAAGTTTGACTAGATGAGCAGGACAAGTAATGCTGAATGACTCATTGCAAACTCATTTTAGTTTATCCAAGGAAACAAAACTCATCCAAACATAGATGGGGAAGGCACCTTGATCGCTATGAATAGATACATCTGAAACCCTCTCAGTACATGGCATCACGAAGGTTCTAAATACAGGAGCCGACCAGAAGAATCTAGAACTCAGTTTTGCACAACCACTCAACCATCTGACAATAAAAAGGCATCAAGTTCTTGACGTTCTTTTCCTTACATTTTTTGTATCGCAAACAATTATGGACCACCATGGCATATAGATCACTTTCGGTTATGCTCTGTAAAATTCCCATGCCTAATTACTTCAATACAGGTACTGAAGCTACATCAAGACCATGATAAACTGGACAGCTGATCCGTTGGATATTGGATTGAACTTAAAGAAGTACGCTCGTGTTGGCAACCAGCTGATCATGAAGAGGAGCACACTGCAGACCTTGATCTTGCAAACCCATCCCATAAGCTGGCATCCTAGGAGTCCAGCTTGGTGAACTGAAAGGCAAATTCACAGAGCCATGTTGCTTGGTGTCGGCTGACAACGAGAACTGACTTGCTGCTGCAGTCTGGTCTGACGCTTTGGGCTGGTTCGTGATCAAAGAGGACTGGGACGGAGAGGGAGTCTGGTCATTGTTCAGGTTAACTGTTGTGATGTCGTGAATGCTCGATCTTCTCTTGTCCTTGCCGCCTGAATTGCGCCTGATGAAGTACTTCTGTGCGTGGCTGGCCACCTGCGTAGGTGTCCTTGTGTGAACGAAGTAGCGTGATATGCTCCTCCAATCTCCCTTGCCATACTTCTTCAGCCCTAAGAGGAACAACCTGACCATAGAACAAAACATGATCTTGCTCAGTAACAATCGGTCAGTTCTCGCTTCACTTTTGCTGAATTGTAGTACTAGATCTGCTAAGGCGTGAAGCTACATAGCTGGTTTAGATACTTATAGATCCTAATGGACAAAGAAAATTCCCTGGATAAATACAATTAATTGTTGACAGTTGAATAATAATTGCAAGTGGCAAATCCATTGCTCATCAGGTGATGCAACGCCCAATTGAATGACGGTGAATTCAAGCGTCGAAATCTCGCTAGTCATATGCATGACGGGAGAGCAAACGCTCTCAGTAACTCGGAAGTCACAAGTCACTTACCTATGCTCCTCCTCGGTCCATGGCACGCCCTTCTTCCTCTCCTGCTCCGGCGTGAGGCCGGGGTGCCGCTTCCCGCATCCTCCAGCAAACCTGTGTCCATGCCTGAAATCGCCGGCGCCGTGGCCACCCTTGCCATCCCACTGCAGGGTGAACGCGTTCGCACCTCCGCCGCCGCCGTAGCCCGAGAAGGGCATCATCGCACCGGACTCGATCCGCCGGACGTCGACCTCGAGGCTCCGGTAGTGGTCGACGATCTCGCCGACCGTCCTCCCGGGGATGGCCCGCGCCACCTTCTCCCAGTCCGGGCGGCCCAGGTCGAGCGCCGCGAGCGCGCGCTCGAACTGCTTGTTCTCCTTCGCCGTCCAGCTGCGCGGCGGCCCCAGGAACCAGTTGTTGCTCCGCGACGCGTAGTGGTCCATCGGCGGCAGCACCTCCATGTACGCCTCCCGCATCATTTCCAGCGCACTTGCCGTTCCGTTCTTCTGGGTGGACCTCTGTTCAGCTCAAATCACTGTAGGGAATCATAGGACTCAAAGATGAGTTTTTTTTTTCTGAACAGGAATTTTTGTCGATGCAAATCCGTAGATGAACTTGGAATGGGAGAGCATATTGGTGGAAAGGCGGAATCTTTACGAGCAGAAATTGGATTCGATGGCAAAGAACCTGGCTAGTACTCCTACACCAGAAAGGAGGCGCCTTTAAGAACAAACTAGATTGGAGTCGAGAACATCTAAGAATTGGCCCCCAAAACACAACCAAGAATCGTGAACCATGTGGCCCAAAAATCACACCGTCTCCGTCAATTTTGACCACCGCAACAAGAAAATTAATGAAACCATGTAACTTGGCCGAGGAAAGCAACTACTGTACTAAAAAGAACCAAAATCTCACACGAAACTGCATCTTCAGAGTTCAACCAACACAACAAAAACGCTACAAACCAACTACAACTAAAAAGAACTAAATCTCACCTGAAGAACGCCTCTCCTTGATCTCTCGAGGCAGGAAAAGGATATCCTCTGGCGCGAGGAGGACAAACGGCGATCTGCCTCGGTTCCTGCTCACTCAGTCTTCTCTGATGGGGAGTTTCCCCTCCCCTCCCCTCGCCTAGTCTCCAGCTGCATTTCCCTGATGAGCACTAGCTAGAAAAAGGGATAGCGATGCGGAGGGACCGGAGACAAGGTTCTTGAGAGTGTCAGCCGGCGATTGGGCCGTGACCTGGCCGGCTTTTGCGTATTTATATACTACAACTGGAATAGTAGCGCACCCAGCTTATTTGCGGGCGCACACACACTGATCCTGATCCACGCATGGACCTTGTGGAGTTGTTCTTGCCATCCCTTTTACCTCCAATTGGCCGAAAGATTTTCCCTCTGTTTGCTCAAAAAAGATATACTCTCTGATTGAAGGTCGCCTAGCTCTTCAAAACTTCGTATATTTCCATTCATTTTACTTTTAGTTACCTGCCTTACATATAAGTATGCAGTACAATAAGTTTATGCAAGGGTAGCTAATGTCAGTGCCGAATTTTCTATCTTAGCGTCAAGCAAAAGCAACCGAACTACCGAAGGGAATAAGTGAAAACTCAAAAGCTACAGTACGTGAGCTGTGTGTTCTACTGAAACCCAACCCCACAGATAACTGCTCCTTGCCGCGCGCTTTAGGCAGGTGCCTGCTGATCGAGCCTTGATTAGTTGGAGCATGGAAGCGGTCGAGTTGTGGAACTATAAAATATCTTTGCTTCAGATGGAGATGGGCTCATGGCCATGGCTGGTCGCCGTAGACACTTGAGGCCGGTGTCCCTATCGGCCGTTCGGCAGCGGGCACGCATGATTCGCTGGCCACGGATTGGGCGGGCGGTCATTGTTTTCTTGCCAAAGCGTCGCGGTGAGCAGAGCAGGTCGCCAAGAGAGCTTCTTCCGCTCTGGTGGTTCGTCTGGGCGCTGGCAGCTGGCTCTATCGAACATCGACCGGCCGAAGCGATTGGTGGTGCGGGACGCGGCACACCGCACCGGCGCCACCGCCTCCGGCGTCCGGCCATCTCTTGACGCATGACATCTGCTCCACGACGAGGCCACGTTCCATTCCTCAAAGTTTCATGTATAAAATTTTGTGTAGGCTTTGCTGCACCTGAAATTCTTTGGGGAGCACTTGAGCAACTCCTTTTACCGATTGACATGTACAGTAAGTTTGAAACCGCTCTTTGATTTCGCAGCGTCCAATGCATGTTGAACACGCGGAAAAGATTTAACTTTGTCTTCTGTCATCTGTCATTGTTTCTTACAGCTTTCGTTTAGCCGTCTTAATCGTCGATCGTTTCTCCTTTTCTTCTCGGCCTTTAATTCAACAAAAATGTGTCCAAGTCAAGACACTTGTTCAAAGAAAGAATTTGTACTACTGGCTTGCGTAGTTCGACGGCGATGTCGCCTCTATCTCCTGCTTTCACAAAGCGACTAATCGATCGAATCACGGAAATTACAGCCAATCGAGCCGCAAACTTGACAACTACTCTATCCGTTATAAAATATAATTATTTATAAGTTTAGTTAAAATCAAATTTTTATTATTTTAACCAGTAATAATATATAATTAATAATATTTTATTATATAAAAATTTACTGGCCCAGTTTGCACTACCACTCATTTAGTACTAATATATTTTGTGACGCGTGGTTGTTGCTTGCCTGCAACCCCAGATGGGATCGGTCGATCGCCACAAAAGCCGTTGAAGCGCCAATTAAAAAGACTGCGTGCGTGCGACCGATCGAACTCCCAACGGAAGGCGTGCATCTGACGAACAGGCGTGAAGAATTAAGAAATGGCGCAAGGTCTGCAGCCCACGGAGCAACAGAACAGAGCTCGCTGCAACTCTGAACTGATCAAACAAATTAACCTTAACCGCGTGGCTTTGAATTCAAGCAAGGATGTCTGTCCGTCAGGAACCTACTGGGAGTTTTAATACTGTGATCGGAGCCCTGACCAATCATGCAGATCACACGCAGGCGCAGCACGGTCGTGGGGACTGAGGCCGTTTTCTTAGAGATGAAGCTATTGACCTTTTAAAAAAACTGGCCCGTGTCTAGTTTAAAAGTTGGTTGGTGAAATTTAAATGTTAGCTTTTGTAATATACATTTAGCTTTTCTGCACATTAAAAGCTAGGAAATCAGCTTTTAGTGAGCTTTTCAGCTTTTAGTTCATTTCTGCAAAATCTAGTTTTTCAGTATTCCAAAAGCGAGCTTTTCAGAACCTTGTTTGTTTCAACTTCTAAGTTTTCAGTTTTTCAGCTGAAAAAGCCAGTTGAGAAGCTGAAACAAAGAGGACCTAAGTGCTGCAAAAACTCAAACGAATTTGAAAAGGATCGATCAATGTGTTTTCCACCGCTTGGCTCCAGGTTTATCGGACGTGCTCTCTCTCTCTTCTTTAATAGATGTCGTCGTTGATTTTTAAATTCAATTTTGATCATTCGTCTTATTCAATTTTTTGATAAATTTTATATATTTTGATTTATCATAAGAGTTATTTGAATCACAACTTAAAATTTTACACATTTGAGATTTTTTTAATAAAACAAATAGTCAAAGTTAATTGTAAAATTAACAGCGACATCAATTAAAAAACAGAGAGAGTACTACTTACCAAAGAGATTAGGAGCAGTGATGATCATGAAAGTCGTTTTCATTTGTCGACCTTCTGTTCTTTTATCAACAAAAACAGTTTTGCTTGACCCACAAACTTAATGTAACCCCAGTCAACTGTACTGGCATGTACCCTTACCAATCATGCAAATTTTAAAATATCATCGTTGACTTTTACGATCAACATTGACTATTTGTTTTATTAAAAAAATATTCGAATATGTAAAATTTTAAGTTGTGATTCACCGTTGACTTTTACAATCAACTTTGACTATTTGTCTTATTAAAAAAGTTATTCAAATATGTAAAATTTTAAATTGTGATTCAAATAACTTTAATAATAAATCAAATTACTCCCTCCGCCCACTATTGTTGGGCGTATTAGCCAAAACGAATTTTCCACAAATCTTAGATGTATTTGAGTTCGGTGTCCTCGTTCTGCGTTGATGACTCTTGGATTAGTTCCGAAATTAAAGCTATGGCCTCTTCCCCTGCTAGCTCCTGTGAGCCAGCCTCATGCATAAAGGACACTGACATGCAGGCCTGTTGATGCAATGTTGCCAAGCGGCCGCTAGTTTGGAGCTGCGATTCCTGCAAAACGAAGTGTCGCGAGGCGTTTGAAATGGAGAGCGTGGTGCACTTGGTCTTTGTGTCCATTTGAAATACGTCTAACAAACGACGGTGAAAATATATCAAAATATGTAAAATTTATCAATTTTTTTAAATAAAATAAATAATTAAAATTAAATTTAAAAGTTAACGATGACATCAATTAAAGAAAGAAATGACTATTGTTCAGGACAACAAACTGCATCCTTGGTATGGCTGGGATGTCCGAACAGATGGAACTTGGGGGCAGAGAAACGATAGGGTCGTTGATGGAGGAGCTGGAGGAATCACGGAGGAAAATTGAACGGCTCTTCCGTGCACCATGAGCCACTGATCAGTTAAGCTGGCTGTTCATTGCTTGAAAAACCAAACAGGCAAGGGTTCCGTCCTCTCCTCGCTTGCTTATCCTGCACAATTGCGTATCAGCGTGGCTCCTTTTGCTGGGTCGTCTTGACCGTTTCTTTGTGCGCTTGTCCTCCAAGAATGTGGCAAGGGCTTCGTGCCTTCGTCATCATTGGTTTGTTAATTTAGTTCCTTTGATTCGTTTGCTCGGTACGGTGCTCAGTCTATAACTAGAACGCAAATGGATTAGTCGAGGCCTTGTTTGGAACATGGGATTTTTCTTATTTCTGCGTGTAAAATTTTTCTGAGACTCTTATGAAATTTCAATGTTCCAAACAAGACCTAAGACACAATAAACCTAACCATCTGAGCTCGCTCAAGGTTGCTGATGACCCTTAGTAGTCTGCAATCAAAATCAATCATACAAGTAACAAAATAAGAAATTTCTAACATTTATATTTTTTTGAGAGTATTAGCCTTTCCTCCTTTCGTTTCTAAATTGACATCGCTGTTAAAAACTAACATTATCTTAATTTGATCATTCGTATTATTTAAAAAATAACTTCAAATATGTAAAATTTTAAGTTGTAATCCAAATGCCTCTAAGTTATAATATATGATATTTATCAAAATTTTAATGTATAAGATAAATAGTCAAAATTTATGTTAAAAATTAATGGCAACATCAATTTAGAAATAGAGTTTAGATCTCGTTTGAAAAGTAAGAATTTTATAGAAATTTCATAGAAAGAAAACAGGAATTGAAAAAATCCCGTGTTTCAAACGGGTGTGAAAGAAGCAAACAACTGGGCTGCAACCTTTGCTACTAGTGGGTTGCCATGGGCTGTTGAATGGGCCACCTGGGCTGTCCAATATGGAAGCGGTTTCTGATCTCTTCACAGTTCACACTGACAGGAGGTCCCACCCAGGCCCGCGCGTGACAGCGCTTCTGTTATCCAAGTCGCAGCTTGCGTTGCATCCCAGCCTCCTGGCCTCCAGCTGCCTCCGCCGCCGCGCTCTCCGCACAGCGCCGCCAGGGGTGGGGCTCGCGCTGTGCTGCCTCCCCTGTCCTACTCCCGAGCGCGCCTCCAATGGGGCTCGCGGGACCCTCGTCCGCTTGCCTCCGTCGCCTTAACCCGCTCCTCTTCTCCGCCGCGCGCCGCCGCCCCGCGTGGGCTCCGCGGCGCGCCAGCCGCAGGTTCTGCGCAGGTGAAATATCGCTTTTACTGGTTGTACAGGTTCATTTGGAGTGGATTATACGCGCTCCGCTGGTTCTGATTGGGTTACTTTGATTTATCCAGCTGTTGCTGCCGAGAAGGACGTGTTCACCTCCCCGGAGGTGTCCAAGTCATTTGACTTCACTAACGAGGAGCGCATTTACAAATGGTAATTTCGTTACACCGCAGCGCTTCCTCTTTCACTGAATGTCACGGTGGCCTATGTGCTGCTACAATGAACTTTCACATTATGCAATGAGTGCTTTACTAGGTGGGAGTCTCAAGGATTCTTCGAGCCTAACTTTGAACGAGGAGGTGACCCATTTGTCGTTCCAATGCCGCCCCCAAATGTTACAGGATCACTGCATATGGGCCATGCTATGTTTGTTACCCTTGAGGTTGGATGATTAAGTTCAAATCTATTAAATTTGTAAGCTCATTGTAGTTATTAGTTAATTTTAAGCCTAGCCATGTATCACCTTATCAGCTGATCATTCATTCAATCGCATTCTCAGGACCTTTTTTTATATACTATGTTCTTGTGTTACTGTGTTTTCAATTTTGGTTCATCTTTCAAGTTATTGAATAGAGGATAAGGGTATTATGGGTATATTGAATGAGGTTGATCGTTCTTTTTTGTCTGTAACTGATCTGGCAGCTATATAACGAAAATGACCATCAGTTGCTGTTAGCTATGTTATGCGACATAAGACTTGTTTAAATTAATCGCTAAAATTGTGGTTAACTCATGCTATGGTCACTCTATTTAAGTTCATTTGATGGCATATATAAAGCTCTCTTGTACTATGGAAGTTGACACAACTCAATTTTCTTTCTTTAATTTTTCTTCCTTTATTTTTTTTATTACTAAAAGTATCCCTTTTCGTTAAGTAACTCAGGACATAATGGTTAGATATTTCCGTATGAAAGGGAGACCTACACTTTGGATACCTGGCACCGACCATGCTGGGATCGCAACTCAGGTTTGTAGAGCTTCTCGCTTGTTCGATTTATAAATTATAACTCAATTTTTTGTTAATCTTTGTTAAGTGATTTGTGGATTTTCATTTTCTATGTTTTTGAATTTACATTTATATTTCAGTTAGTTGTGGAAAAGATGTTAGCTGCTGAAGGCATCAAAAGGACAGATCTGACACGAGAGGAATTCACCAAAAAAGTTTGGGAATGGAAAGAAAAGTCAGTCCTTTTCTAAATCAAGACTTATCTATGACTAATTTCCTATCTAACATTAAGATCATGGTCTTTTGCTGATCGGAAGCAATCATTTTTATTGATTACCGAGTGTTTACTGCATCTGACGACATGGGTTTTCTGAGCCATAGCAATACTTACCATTAGAATGCCAATCTGCTTCAGTAAACTTCTGAAAACTATTATGTGCAATGTAATGAGCTTGTGCTAAACGATCATTACTGTTGCTTCATTATTTTTGCAAGGACTTTTATTGATCAGGACACAGGAATCGTTGTAAAACGGATTGTCTGTAAAGGCAATGCATTTTCATTTAAAACAATGTCTTCCATGCAGGTATGGGGGCACCATCACTAATCAGATTAGGAGGTTGGGCGCATCTTGTGACTGGAGTCGTGAACGTTTCACTCTTGATGAACAATTAAGTTGTAAGTGCAGCTTTTTTTGCCTTCGGAAATTATGCTGTTTGCATTTAATGGTGCGTGTATTACTGTTGGTTACTATCTGGCTCCTTATTTTGAAGGGTGTTGTATTTACAGTGATAGCTTCCTATCTTTGCTTGAAACTATCATATTCCTTGCAGCATGGTTGCATTATACATCCGTTGCATTGTGTAAATTACATTTAATAAAGATCATCCTGTCTGCTCTCAGCTATGCCATTTTGCGCAATTTTGTGAGTGAGATCGGAGTCT
This sequence comes from Zoysia japonica, assembly GCA_001602275.1. Classification (NCBI taxonomy): domain Eukaryota; kingdom Viridiplantae; phylum Streptophyta; class Magnoliopsida; order Poales; family Poaceae; genus Zoysia; species Zoysia japonica. Next base: position 4,201,679 of record BCLF01000005.1, on the reverse strand, counting down.
GAATGGTGGACCAAAGTACTGATCATCTGCTAGTCAGATCAGAAGTCCACAATGTTACCATATACATTGTTCTAAAAACAGCTCTACATGACCATATACATGGAGGATATTGCCCTACATGTTACCATTTAATCGCCTTTTCCAGTTCAGCCACATAATTATGTGTGTATGTTTTATAGGTGCACATTTAGGGAAGCCCATACTGTGGTAGGCTAGATATGAAACCCCCAAGAGCCAAAGACAATGATAAACAAACAAAAGAAAGACAGAAAGAAAGGAAAAAATGAAGATAAAAAGAGAGTAAGGCCCTGTTTGTTTCCGCCTATGGGAGAAGTGCCTATCAGAAAGTCTGATTATTTTCACCATGAGGATTTTGTTGATTCTCGATTTTCGATTCTTGTAGTTCAGATCTGTGAAGCAGCTTACCAGAAAATCGGATTCTCATGGAAATAAACAAAGCATTTGGGTGGGATTCTTGCGTATTTTCACCAGTAAGCCGCTTATAAGCGAAAACAAATAGGGCTGAAAAGGCAGCCCAGTGCACCTAGCTCCTGTTTATGCAGGGTCCAGCAACCTACTAGTCTTGGCTAGCTTCTTTACCAGTCGCATCCGTCGAGTCATGCGAATACGCGTGCTCATTTATCAATTATCACTAGACCTGGACGGCAATGTAGCGTGCCACTAAGGATGCGATGACTTGATTCTTGCTCGTATATCACCATGTCTAGATCAAGATACGACATACGACTAAGGGGGTGGTGACCCGGCCCTTGCCCATTTAACATGATACCTGGTTTCAGATACGGCGCATTGCTAAGAGGGTGACACCCCAAAGAACTATAGTGTTTCATTTCCCAGAGAATGGCTAAATAGTTGTTGACTCACCAAGCCTATCACAACCACTCCTCAATTATCCGGTCTTGGGACCGGCTATGTTAGGACAACATAGTGTGTAATACATACATTTAAAATAGTAAAAGACAGGGTTTACAAGTGTACATGTCATTGTATATGATGGTTATCAGTACAATTCATGTTGCGATGGTTCCATTTTGCAGGTGCTGTTGTTGAAGCATTTGTAAGGCTTCATGACAAAGGGCTTATATATCAAGGTATAGCATTTATCATGGCTATACTATTAGACGACAGTGTATTTGCATGATCTCTTTTACATTGTTGCATTAGTATATTATAAATATTGCCACCATGTATAATTCATATTGTGATGCTTTTTATGGAAGATAGTTTACATATTGAATCATTCAGTTTTATGTTTCACAAGATTTTCAGTTTGACCATTGTCAAATGATGATCACATTTATTGACTATAAGAGTTCATTATATGCCAAATGGCAACTCAGTGGGAAAGAGGCACCATTTGTTCCACGGAACAGAATAAACTATATTTCTATCTGATAGAAAACATTCTGTTGACAGTTGGATATCCTATTGATCTGACCCCTTCTCCCTCTTTTTGTTTATTTTGTATTTTCTGTACAGTTGTTTTTCCTTCTTTTTGTGGCAATAAAATTTCTTCACAGAAGAGGTCTAGCTTGCTGTAATTATTTTAAAAAACAGTCTGTTGACATTTACTAATTATACAGACATTTCATGTCATGGATGTCCATGCTTAGCTTCTATTTGCATTTTGGCGGGTAGGGCTCTTGTTGAGAAAAAAATATAGGGATGCTTAATTCTTTTGAGTCATGTGCCTTTGAATATGCATAGCATATGTTAATTTTGTAAATGCTGGTTAATGCAATGTATTTTCATCCGCAGGGTCTTATTTGGTCAACTGGTCTCCTAACCTGCAAACTGCAGTATCTGATTTAGTATGTGAAATTACCTTTCCTTCAATAGTTACACTTATCTATCTATTCAGATGTTTAACTAAAAGGAAGTTTGTTAACAGTACACCTAAATGCTGTAACATCATTGATGATTCTGTATGAGCTAACTTAAGATTTGATTCTGACATGATTTTTCCTGTCAGGAAGTAGAATACTCTGAAGAACCAGGCCATTTGTACTTTATCAAGTACCGTGTTGCTGGTGGAACCAGGTACTTTTCACTGCACCATTGATATTAACTTGTGACATAACGGAATGCATGGTTGAAATGGCTACTAGTTTGCCTTTTTTTTTCATGTGGTGTGTAAATATGTGTCATTGTCTAGAAATGACTTTGCATGACGTAAATTCATTTTTTGTCTTTCTAAGAGTAGTTCTGCAACATGATTTATAGTGCATATCGATGAACTGCTTACAGATATTTGTGCGTATGGTTGCAGGGATGATTTTATGACTATTGCAACCACACGACCTGAAACTCTGTTTGGCGATGTTGCTATTGCTGTGAACCCAGGGGTATGAGCTCTCCAACGTTACACAGCTTTGCTAAGTTTTCCTGTGCTTGCTGTATCCAGTCTATTTGTGTCAAGTTATATTATTTCAGGAACATCTAATTCATTAAGAAATCTTATGTTTAGTATGTCAAATGGCAATGCAGGATGAGCGTTATGCAAAGTATGTTGGCAAATTGGCTATTGTACCCCTGACATGTGGTAGACATGTACCTATTATTGCTGATAAGGTAAGTACAATTATGTTATGTTTTGTGACTCTGAGTACAGATGCTAGACCTCACAAATTGTTACTGTGCTATGTTCGTATAGGTTCTTTTTCTTTTATGTTCTTATCCGTGTGGGCTCCTGTGTTTGTGTCTTGTGATGATGTTATCATGATTTGTATTCGAACTGCTCTTCTATAATAAAACAAGATGTGAGTGTACATTATTGCAATGCTTGAAGTTCAGAAAGCTGTTATTCATGTTGCCACTTTCACTGGTTCTGTAGCTAACCATTGAGCAATGCTGACCCATTCTTACCAAAACAGATATTTTGCTTGACATAAAGGCTTTCTATAAACACACTGTATGCTTATGTGCCCTTCTTTATTGTTTAGTTCTGGTTGCCAACATCCAAAACAATTTTTGTGCGACCCTATATTGGACATTGTGTCAAGTGTGATATGTAGGCATTTGAAATTAAATCCTTTTTAATAAGGGGAGGTGGTGAACCCCTCTGACTGTTAAGGATAAATGGTTTCCCTACTTCTTAGAAATCATTCTCTGTCTTTTACAACTTGCTTGATGTGATTCATTTTAATAATAACTATTGATCCTATCATTTACAGTATGTTGATCCAGAATTTGGAACAGGGGTGCTGAAGATTAGCCCTGGACATGATCACAATGATTATCATATTGCTCGAAAGCTTGGGCTGCCAATTCTTAATGTTATGAACAAAGATGGCACACTAAATGACGTTGCTGGAATATACAGGTATATGTTTTCCTTTTGTTGCCAAAATGCATGCAAACTAAACTAGTATTTTTTTTCTTGTGCAATTTTCTGTTACATTGCAGTTTTTATTGAGCAGTTTCTTGACTTGAAATTCCCCTTCTACTCTTAAATTACACAGGGGAATGAACTAGACTTTAGCTTATTAATTTATCACTGTACTTTAGTCCTTTAACATAACTTGCTATTCGATAAAGTTTAAGATTAAAGGTTGGCACTGAAGTTATCCTGTCACAAAGTGTATGCAGTCTGTTTGACTAATACACTTGGAAAAGGAAATGCAATATTTTTAGATGTTCTGCATGAATATATTTCTGGTCTTAACTTCCTTTCTTATCCTTCTTTAGTGGTATGGACCGTTTTGACGCACGAGAGAAATTGTGGTCTGACCTTGTCGAGACTAATCTGGCAGTGAAGAAGGAACCTTATACGCTTCGAGTTCCTAGATCTCAACGGGGTGGTGAAGTATGATTTTTACCTGCTCAGTGACTTTTGTTCATTATTTTTTGATGTTTTCCATAGGGTGTTATGAGGCTAATAATGTTTGGTCATAGGTGATAGAGCCCTTGATTAGTAAGCAGTGGTTTGTCACGATGGAACCATTGGCTGAAAAGGCCCTCCATGCTGTTGAAAAGGGGCAATTAACTATTCTTCCAGATAGATTTGAGAAGGTAAATGCATGGGCCTTTCATGTTTTTTAAGTGTTAGTTATTATTTCATAGCATTAGCTGTAGCACAACTGCTGAACATATTCTTACTGAAATTTTACTTTGCCCCTCCTTCATTCCCTTTTCTCTTTTTGATGTGTTTCTTCTGCAGATATATAATCATTGGCTAACAAACATAAAGGATTGGTGTATAAGTAGACAATTGTGGTGGGGTCATCGAATACCTGTTTGGTATATTGTTGGAAAGAAATGTGAAGAAGACTACATTGTTGCCAAAACTGAAGAGGAGGCACTTGCAAAAGCCAAGGAAAAATATGGAAAATCAGTTGAGATATATCAAGATCCTGACGTTCTTGATACTTGGTTCTCAAGGTCAGTTTTCCTCTCTTCAATTTGGGCCCCACTTTTTTCTGCATTATGAATTGGGTTATTGCTTGATTCCTATCTTCTCATCCATGCATAGGCTTCTTGCAAAACTTTTTATTCTTATCGTGGCATTTTTACATTCACAACATAAAATGTATTTGGGTCCTCAGACTTGCAAAGTATGCCATCTCAGTCCAAAATACCTAAAACAACACTTTTGCTGCTGACATGGCATACTATGTCATTGTACTGGCTACAATATCCCCACCCACGTACTGTAAGTTCACACAAGATACCTAAATTGTGCTGGCATCCCCTTTTAAAACTGACCTTATGTCCAAGAACTTTTAAGTATAAATATGAATACTTTAGTACTAAATATAATGTTTACAATATTACAGTTTCTGTGGCGGGGTTTTGACTTACTGCTATTCTCCTGCAGTGCCCTATGGCCTTTCAGCACACTTGGTTGGCCAGACACTTCCAGGGAGGATTATAAGCATTTTTATCCATCAACTGTTCTGGAGACGGGGTATATTAGCTTCGGGCACATCTTAATTTACGTTTTTCTTTTCTTTTCAGAGTAGTATATGTTCTGTTCCTGACTTGCTTTTTCGTGTGTTCGTACACTGTTGTTCTATTCACCATATTTGATTGTAATATATTTCTTTTTACAGACATGACATTTTGTTCTTCTGGGTTGCACGAATGGTCATGATGGGGATTGAGTTTACTGGATCCGTACCATTTTCTTATGTCTATCTTCATGGTCTGATACGGGACTCTGAGGTGAGATGATGGCATATTAGTCGCTTGTTTGCCTTGTAATTTCGAGGGACCAAAAGAAAAAAAATGAATTTAGCCTTTTCTTTTGTAGTGCAAAGTACCATGATCTAACTACTTAACCCACAAGCTTGTATGAAAAATGCACGTCTTATTTGAAGCACGATGCATAAGACATCCCAGTGGCTAGTGCCGGTTTGCCTGATGCTACCCATCCTTCAGGTTCCACCGCTAGGAATCAACATTTGCCACCATGTTTAGTTATCAGATTTTTGGCTTGAATTGAATCCTTGGTATGCAAATAATGTACTCGGATCTGGACCTCATGTGTTGTCCGTTGATAGGCTCTATGGTGTCCTTTAGCAGTTTGGCACCTGCTATGTTTTCAGTCCTGTAAGATTATCCTGAAAGAAATCCAGTAACATTTGGGCAGGCTTCACTCTCATTTGGACAATATGAACATGTAATATGCATGGTTTTCAGTTCTCATGTTCTGTTCTCTTGAGGTGCTAGTTACAACTTGCTTTTCAGGGCAGAAAAATGTCCAAAACACTGGGGAATGTCATTGATCCCCTAGATACCATAAAAGAGTATGGGACTGATGCTTTGAGATTCACACTTTCTTTGGGCAGCGCAGGCCAGGTTTGGTTTTGCTTGAAGTATTTTTAGCATGTCTTGCTGAGATTGTTATTGATATAAGATTTCGTTTCAGGACCTTAATCTCTCTATGGAAAGATTGACATCAAATAAGGCTTTCACGAACAAACTGTGGAATGCAGGCAAATTTTTGTTGCAGAATATGCCTGATAGAAGTGATGCCACTGCATGGGATGTCTTGTTAGGCAATAAGGTTCCTCACCAAATTATTATACTGCACATGATACATAATTGTTCTACGTTTTATTCTGTTGCTAATATTTTGGTCTTCATTCCAGTTCGACACGGAAGCATCACTTACAAAACTGCCATTGGCCGAATGCTGGGTGGTGAGTCTCTATTAATGCTTTGAATTATTGGCTCATGTACAGTTTTTATGAAAAGGATCCACTGCAATCCAGGTTACACGACTTCATGAACTCATTGATAAGGTCAGCACAAGCTACGACAAGTTCTTCTTCGGAGACGCTGCTAGAGAAATCTATGATTTTTTCTGGGGGGATTTTGCTGATTGGTAAGGTTCTGTAGAACCCAAGTGGGAACTCCGTTTTATTTGTGCCGCCCCAGTCTCGTAACGAGCTAGTCATTATTTGGCCATGTTAGTCCTTGGGTAATAAAGGTTCCATTTAGAGGGTAGAGAGGACCTGAGAACCAAATGTACACTACTAAATATCCCTTATGCCCACCATGTGCAATAGAATAGAACTTCATATTTGGTATTTCAATATAATTTCTTGTTGACCTGATTGTCTTAATATTTTTTATGCCATCGTGAGAAGACCTGCAAAATCTGATGGGCACGAATGCAACTAAAACATTTGTATCGTTTACTTTTGTCTGAGTTGCTGAGCCTATATCGAACTAGTGAACCGCTACCAGCTAACTTAGTTTTTTCTTCATTACAAGTAGTACCACTTGCCTTGAAAGTTTATCTCTAATTCGGTACAAGGGAGTTGGACCCATCTATTGAACCCTTTACCTGTTATTCATCATTCACAGCTCTTTAGCCATTTAGTCATTTTTTTGTTCGATCAGTATCCCCTTTTACCTGTTTGTCCCTACATAGAATCCATACAGAACTATGCTGTGCAGTTGGTGTCATTTCCCTGCTCTTCAGAAATGAACATGATGTAGGTTTAGCTTGGGACCATCAACACATAGTAACTTATCATCTTCCCATGCCACTGTACCTCTTGGTTTACAGTAGTATTCTTGTGTTAGTTGATTGATGCTGGATTTCAAATACGTTAAAATAGAACATATCCTTATTGTTGATACAATTGATTTATTGTTTAGTTTTCATTCAGGTATATTGAAGCAAGTAAAACACGTCTCTACCACTCTGGTGACGATTCAGCTTCTTCGACAGCGCAAAGTGTTCTATTATACGTGTTTGAAAACGTATTGAAGCTACTGCATCCCTTCATGCCCTTTGTTACTGAAGAATTATGGCAGGTATGAAACTTTATATGTTGATTATTAGTCCCAATAACATTGTTCTTCTATCACATCCGTCAGTAGGCAGCACCATCAGTATCATGTCAATGCTGTTCTTGTTTCAGGCATTTCCGTACAGAAAACAGGCTCTTATGGTTACTCCCTGGCCCGCCACAGACCTTCCCAAGGACTTGAGGTCCATCAAAAGATTTCAGAATTTGCAGTCATTGGTAAAATTTGCACTTAAGTTTCATATCCTAGTTTCAGAGTGATGCTATGGCTTATGGTGGCCATTTTATTTGCCTTGCAATGCAATAACAGATAAGAGGAATCAGAAACGTCCGAGCCAAATATTCTGTCGAGCCGGCGAAACGAATATCAGCATCTATTGTTGCTACTGCAGATGTCCTCGATTACATATCGGTGAGTCTAAAATAATTTCATGCATGTGCATGTGCATGTGCATGCTTTCAGAGCAGAAAAGTGACAATTTCTCATATTCTAGCACTTATAAACATAGTTGCTAGAGAAGCAAAAACGGTTATGCTTAATTGTGCCAGCCACACTTTTCACTGATTCTCTCCGTCTTTATCATTTTTCATCAATTCTTTTTTGTCTGCAGAAGGAGAAGCAGGTGCTAGCATTACTCTCCAAGCTTGATATTCAGAACGTACATTTTACAGACTCAACACCAGGTGAGTGTTACTTGCTCAAATCCAATAACATTTTTACGGTGCCTACCAACAACAGTGTGTATCCATGATCACCAGGTGATGCAAACCAGTCAGTACACATCGTCGCTGACGAGGGTCTAGAAGCCTACCTACCTTTGGCCGACATGGTCGATGTGTCCGAGGAGGTCAAGAGGCTCACTAAGCGCCTGTCCAAGATGCAGTCAGAGTACGACGCTCTTATGGCCCGCCTCAGCTCCCAAAGTGTACGTGCCCATCGCTTTCTTGGTTCCGTCCGTCTGAGCGTGGGAAATACAGTATACCTCGTCATGCTCAGTGATGCATTACCTTTTTGTTTTCCCGTGTAGTTTGTGGAGAAGGCCCCTGAAGAGATCGTTCGCGGCGTTCGGGAGAAAGCGGCGGAGGCCGAGGAGAAGATTGCTCTCACCAAGAACCGGCTCGCCTTCTTGCAGTCCACTGTTTCCGGTTAGATGGAATGCACTTAGATACAGGGTCTTTTTAAATTTTTTTTTTGAGAAACACTTAGGTAGTGTTTGGTTGAGTTTTGATAACTGTATCGCAATTGTAATTAAATACGGATGCAATAAGAAACAATGTATGCCATTACAGCTTTTGCTTGGTTTGGTGTTGTAATGGTTTTTTATTTCAATACAACGTTTGGTTTAGACAATGTAATGTAATGAAATCAGCTAGAATCAAAAAGATGTATAATATTTTCCAAGCAAAAAATTCAAAAAAATTCACAAGTTCTTTGAATTGCGTGTTTACAAAACAATCGTGATTATGTAATCCAGATAAAATTTCAAGCAAAAACTTGCACAATTACAAACAAAAAAAAAATGCAAGTTCTCTAAATATGACATTTCACAAGTGATCAGGGTCTGAAAATTCTGACAGTGATCATGTTCTTTTGAATTCACAAGTTGCGAAAGAGGTCTTTGTTTCACAGCATACCCTATAATTACTGTATTTGTTCTTGATTTTGGGCCTATGTTTCTTCCTCACTACCCACGCATTCAGAGGGTCCATAAACTTCATAAGGACAATCCCTAAAAATCAATCAAAATGCAGTCTGAACCAAAAAAAAAAAAGAAATAAAAAAGAGGGATATGAAACAGAACACATCGAGCCATTTCTCTTGCTCAGGAGAAACGAATCCACATCACTATCAGTGATTGCTACTTTGGCACGCTCCAAATCCTCCTCAACCAAGTGCAAACAATAAACCGAGATGGCATCCACAGCAGCAAGAAGAAGCATCGAGGAGGGGTGGGGGGCGAAGCCGTAGGTGCTGCTGGTCATCTAACGCCCTCCCTCTCTTCCTCTCCCCACGCTGATACTCTATGGAATCCACGTTGTCTTGCTCCCATTCTAGGCTGGATTCATAGGGTGTATAGCACTCGATGCTCGGCACCGTTGATTGCATTATCTCATGGCTACAAAGATGCATGAGACGGCGTGCCAGGATGTGGCTCCGTCGCATAATTAGCGGTAGGATAGGGGGGCGCAGGCCAAAACCGCAGGCACCAGTCGAACGCCGTTGCTTTCGTCGGGTCGTCGATGGAGCTGGCTGGCACGGCACGCACGAACGCGATCGCTTTCGTTCGTTCGTTCGTTTGTTTTCTTTTTTTGAAACCGTTTGATTGTTTGTTTTCACCGGCACAAATTTAATACTAGATGCTCGTCTCACAGGTCCCAAGACCCGAGCCGCGCCGCGAGGGAGAACTAATGACAGCGTGGCCGCGACGCCCGTCCCTGACGAACCAACCCAATCGGGTCTCGGCGAGCGGGCGCCTCGGATCAGAAACCCCCCGCCTATAAAACCGGGGTCCAATGAGCAGATGCGGTCCATCCTCCCTCCTCTGCATCGCCGCCGCCAGACGAGACGACAGCGAGAGAGAGGGAGATTCAGAGAGAGCGACAAGATTTCCGTCCGGGTCCAGCAGCGGCGCCGCGCGCGGCCGTCGCCGGCCTCCGGGTACGCCTACCGATCCCTCCCGCCTCTGAACCCCTCCTGTAACCTGATTGTTGATCGCGCCGCGTCCATCCGCCACCCGTATTCCTCGCGACCGACCAACTTCTTCTTCTTGTATTGTACCCGTTCATCGAAGGTTTTTTGTTCGCCGCCCGTGCGGCGGTTTGGACTCTCCGCGGCGAGGCCACCAGAGCGCTTCTGTCACCCGCGTCCGTGTTCGGACCTCTCGATGAGCGGCGGCGGTAGGCGGTGGTACCGATCCATCTGGACAGGTGGATGGAAATTCCCAGACAGAACGATGTTTCCAGCTGCAGATGAGGGGCGCCGCGATCGCCAGCCGGCACGACACACCCATCCTCGTACCGGCACGTGTGTGTACTCGCTCCGTCGCCACGAGGGAGTGTGTACTGTACACATGCAGCCGGCAGGCAGGTTCTACTGTACGAACCTGGCAGTGTTGCAACCCGCTGGCGATCACCACGGTCGTTCCCAACTTCCCTTTCTCGTGCTGCGGCCTTCGTTCCCTGTCCTGTTCATTGGCAGTGCGAGACTCCCTGGCCTGCCATCCGGCACTTCATAATGTGTTTAGCTGTCCATCGTCATGGATGTCCATGTCAGGGTGAGGTGACCCTGTAGTATGTGTTTCCTTCGGCTCTTCACGGGTTACTCTGGTCTCGCGTTGCTTGCTTTCTCGGTGACTGCCACCGTTAAACCCGCCGACGCATATCTGGGACAGAATCTCATTTTTTAGTAGATACTCCTCCGGAAAATCGGCCACAGCCTCCTTCGTGATTCCCTATATTCAACGCGTGGACGGGTCGGGCTGTTGTTCTGCTTTTATCTATTGCGCTCCATTATCAATGGAATAACGTCTTTTTACTGGCAACAGTATAACCCAGTTATCATCATCACATCAAACATCATGCATAATAATACGTGGGATGTCCAGTCACTAGCTAACATACACACGCACGCCAGTTCCTTCCTTTCTTGGTGAATGTCACTGTTCATCTGATGCGTACGTGGACCTGAAGAGTGAGCGTGAAGAAGACTTGATCGCTACGACCGAGGGACATGACACGCTCAATTATTGATTACTAGACCGAAGGACTCTCCTCGTCGCGACCAAAAAACTTGCACTCGTCGTCTTCTTTTCCTCTGGTCGCGTTCCTTCTGTCCCGGCCGGTTGCCGCTCCTCAGCTAATTAATCAGGTATGCTTCGTTTGCGTGGCGCCACGAAAGAGAACGCGACGCTACTGTCGCACACTGAAATAAGAGGATTTCAGTGATTTTTTAAAAAACATAGTCTTCAATATTATGTGTATTTTATAGGTCTGTGCGTAAAAATGTGTAAAGTGTAAGTGTGTGCATACGCACACGAACAGATGTTACAACTGTACTAATACAGTATAGCATGATAGGCTTTAAAAAAAAATCAAAGTAAACAGTCGAACGTCATGTGACACGCCGCCCGATGTCGATCGGGATCCGGCGTCAACCGTGTCACACAGCTCCTTCTGTTTAGACCTCATAGCTAGACCACAAAGGCGAGGAGAAGGAAGGATTCTTCCGGCGCGTCGCGGTCGAAGCCCATCGTTTTCTGGAGGAAGAAAGATATACGGGAGACGAGGGGGTCCCTGTCGCCCGTGGGAACGAGGACCGCCGCCCGCCGTGTCCGCTCATCGTCTCTGGGGTGTCGTTGTCGCGTCAGCGTGTTGCCATCCACCGTTTGTGCCGTGGTCGTAGCTGACCAGCTGCTGTTTAAGAAATCCAGTCTTGCTTGCTCGTCAACCAGCGAATCTGTAGATCATATCACTCTGTCAGTGTATAAACAGGCGATTCCGTCGCCACTGCGTTGCCAAGATTGAATTAATTTTTTCCTTCTTGATACTCCTAAAAAATAATTTATACCATGGTGTGAACACGATCCTTGACTGTTCGTATAGTCTGAACAGCAGCGCAGCCTCCATACACAATCGCCGTGTATACTCGGTAAATCAGTGCCCGTAGAATCTGAAGCGAGTCAATAAAAATGGCAAAACTAATACAGTACAAGTGTTGAGGATTCCAAAGAAGCCACCGCCCGAGAGAGACCGCCGCCTTCGTACTACTCGCTCGCTCGGCTCTTCTCCGTCTGCGCCTGACGAAAGGTCCCCGCTGCACGTGCTCTCCTGCCTCTCCAATCTCTGTAACTCAGCCACAAGTGTCGCTCGATAGCTATCCATAGCTGCGAGAGTGGACGGCCATGGCCTGCGCGGCGGCTGAAGCTTTGCGCAAAGCGGCCTCCTCTTTTCGAGGAGTGCGAAAGCAGGAGCCAGTTGTCCATCAAAAGAGGCCCCTTGGCTTTATCGAGAGCTCCCTCTAGTCTGGCCCCAGGGTTCTTGGGTGGGGGATTAGCTGGATAGGATTACTCCTACTCCTAGTAGATTCCAATTCCATTTGTGTTCTGCTTGGTTACACATCGTCTCTGGAGCTCGTGTGCTTCCTTCCTGCAGGTACGAACAGAACCCCATCCTGTGTCTTCTTCCTCTTCGCGTCAGCAACAGCCGCTGAGCCGGTAGTGGTCGAGTGGAGAATCCGGTGATTCTGTAACCGCCGGAAGATTCCTTCTCCCTCTGCTTTGGAGATTCAGTTGATGCCCGGATCTTTTCCTCTTCAGCTTTTCCCGTTATAGTTTGCTCATGCGGGCGTCGATGGTTGCCGTGGACTGTGCTTTGTTGAACGAAATGTTCGTCGTTTTTGTTGGCGAGTTAACTTAGGTTTCAGATAGATGTGGATCTTTGCAACTCTGCGAAGTGACTGTGGGCTGTGCTTCGCCATATGAGGAGGATTTTGGTTCTCTCGGGCAGGAGGCGCTAGGTGCGGAATAGTTCCGACTCGAGGTCTATGTGAGGGAGATTCTCAAATTGTGGTCTTTTTGTGAAATTCAAACTTAATTCAGTGCTTTTATTGTAGCGTCTTCATTAACAAAATCGCTGTGAACTTTATTACTACAGGTGAGCGTGAGAGAAGAAGCCACCACTCTGAGGTCTAAGCCGCGGGTCACCGGAGCGCCGCCATGGGAGAGGTTGCGCCAGACATGTACACCCAAGACGGGACGGTGGACATGAAGGGGAACCCGGCCGTGAAGAAGGGCACCGGCAACTGGCGCGCGTGCCCCTACATCCTCGGTACGCTCAGTCCTCTGTTCCTTTGTTTCCTCTGCATCTCGTCGGGCTTTCCTTCATTCCTTCCTTCCTTCCTTCCCGTCGATGATGATGCCTGGCCCATGCAAACTGATGACTGACTGATGGATCCGTGGCTCAGCGAACGAGTGCTGCGAGCGGTTGGCGTACTACGGGATGAGCACCAACCTGGTGAACTACATGAAGTCGCGTCTCGGCCTCGAGAGCGCCGTCGCGGCGAACAACGTCACCAACTGGTCCGGGACGTGCTATATCACGCCGCTCATCGGCGCGTTCTTCGCGGACGCGTACTTGGGCAGATTCTGGACCATTGCATCCTTCATGATCATCTACATCATCGTAAGTATTTTATTTTTAGTGTTGTTTCATCGTAAGCATTAGTGTTGTTTCATCTTCAGAAGCAGGAGATAATCGTCGTGGTGATGGTGTTGTTGAGCAGGGGTTGGCGCTGCTGACGATGGCGTCGTCGGTGAAGGGCCTCGTGCCGTCGTGCACCGACGGGACGTGCCACCCGACGGACTCGCAGAATGCGGCGGTGTTCGTGGCGCTGTACCTGATCGCGCTGGGCACGGGCGGGATCAAGCCGTGCGTGTCGTCGTTCGGCGCGGACCAGTTCGACGAGAACGACGAGGCGGAGAAGAAGAGCAAGAGCTCCTTCTTCAACTGGTTCTACTTCTCCATCAACATCGGCGCGCTGGTGGCCTCGTCGGTGCTGGTGTACGTGCAGACGCACGTCGGCTGGGGCTGGGGCTTCGGCATCCCGGCCGTGGTCATGGCGATCGCCGTCGCCAGCTTCTTCTTCGGCACGCCGCTGTACCGGCACCAGAAGCCCGGGGGCAGCCCGATCACGCGGGTCGCGCAGGTGCTCGTCGCGTCCGCGCGCAAGGGGAACGTGCCCGTTCCCGCGGACGGCTCCGCGCTGCACGAGACCCTGGACAAGGAGTCCGGCATCGAGGGCAGCCGCAAGCTGGAGCACACGGACCAGTTCCGGTTCCTCGACAAGGCGGCCGTGCTGACGGCGGAGGACAAGGCGGCGGCGGCGGCGTCGGGCGGTCCCGCGTCCGCGAGCGCGTGGCGGCTGTGCACGGTCACGCAGGTCGAGGAGCTCAAGAGCGTGGTGCGGCTGCTGCCCATCTGGGCGAGCGGGATCATGTTCGCGACGGTGTACGGGCAGATGAGCACCATGTTCGTGCTGCAGGGCAACACGCTGGACGCCCACATGGGGCCGAACTTCAGCATCCCGTCGGCGTCGCTCTCCATCTTCGACACGCTCAGCGTCATCGTCTGGGTGCCCGTCTACGACCGCCTCATCGTGCCGGCGGTGCGGTCCGTGACCGGCCGCCCGCGCGGGTTCACGCAGCTGCAGCGCATGGGCATCGGCCTCGTCATCTCCATCTTCTCCATGCTCGCCGCGGGCACGCTGGAGGTGGCCCGGCTGCGCACCATCGCGCGGCACGGGCTGTACGGGGACAAGGACGTCGTGCCCATCTCCATCTTCTGGCAGGTGCCGCAGTACTTCATCATCGGCGCCGCGGAGATCTTCACCTTCGTCGGGCAGCTGGAGTTCTTCTACGACCAGGCGCCCGACGCGATGAGGAGCATGTGCTCCGCGCTGTCGCTCACCACGGTCGCGCTCGGCAGCTACCTCAGCACGGTGCTGGTGACCATCGTGACGCGCATCACCACCAGGGGCGGCAAGCTAGGATGGATCCCCGACAACCTCAACCGCGGCCACCTCGACTACTTCTTCTGGCTGCTCGCCGTGCTCAGCCTCATCAACTTCCTCGTCTACCTCGTCATTGCTAGCTGGTATAAGTACAAGAAGACGGCGGATTACCCGGACGCCAAAGGGGAGCGCAACGCAGACCCCTGATGAGCACAAGCTGGCGCACAGGCTGACTGAACAGAAAGAAGGCGAAGCAATCTCTGTGTTTTTATCTGGCTATGTGGTTGATTGTTGTGTCAACGCGTATGCGTTAGAAATTAGTTCTTGAAAGAACGTGGAAGTAAGAAGAAATGAAATTGTGCTTCAGATAGGTGAAATGGTGCCGTTTTGTGATGATGAACGTTCTATCAATGTTGACGTTAGTACCTCTGTGGGCAGTTAACAGTTTAGAAGTCATATCTAGTTTGATGGGAAATGCTTGATGCCAGGTATAAATATTTAAAAATAAGACCAAAAATCTATTACCCATAATATTTTGTAATAAAATCTTAAATCAAGTCTCTGTGCCTAACTATGAACAAAAGGCGCAGCATTGCAGGCAGTTATATAGTGAGGAAGTGTTGGGTTTGAACTGTAAAGATCAGTACTACAACCTGTTATGGATGTATAGGATGACACTGAATGGCTGGCCTAAATCTTAGCAGCTGGGCCAGCTTACGAGTGCTGGGCCTGCACTGTAAGAGAGCGATGGTTTCGTCTGGTTCTAATGCCCCCGTCCTTGTTTTCCAGTTTATTATGAATGTGAAAGCTCATACCAAACTTTAATAGATACCTTCTCAATTGGACAGAGAATAGTCTGTGCAACGGAAAGCATGATTAAGAGGTTTGAGCTAAGTGCAATTTAAAAGTTTTGTAGCTTAATTAGAGATTATAGTACTAAAGCAGAGGATATACAATTAAGGGAAAACACGATTGTCCATCCATCAGGACTTTGCTACTTAACCTGCTACGGTCTCCTTTGGAACGGAGGATAATTTTCCATTTATTACTATGTTTTTCCTATGAAATCTGTGTGTAATTCCTATGAATTTTCTACATTCCAAATGAGGCCGATGTAGATAAGTGAAGGGATCTATATTGTAAAAACAAAAAAAAAATAGCATTCATAGTTCCTCTCACTGACATTTGAGCCTGGATGTATTATCATTTTTTTTTAATGATAGGGGAGATTTCATAACATTCAACAACTTACAAGAACTTTATTCATTAATATATTTGTCAGAAACATATAACACATTCTTTTACATTACAGAATATTAGATTAAAATACAAAATAACTCATATATTACTTCATCAATAACCTAATAAACTAATGTGGCATGGTAAAAATACATGAAAACCATTAGCAGTGGCCAGAAGCTAGATTGCAACCAACCATCAGCGTGCAAGGCCTCCATGTGCTCACGAGTCATGAACGACTGGGTTTGATCCTCTTACAAAACAAAAGGTTCAGCGTTAGCATTGAGGTACCTCCATCAAATTAAAGGCAGCAGGAGAAACTGAAAATAATTGCACCACAATGAGCATAAAAATGGAACATCAAGAATTATTTAGATAAATATATAACAAATTTTATTTTACTCACAATCCAGTTTAATGATGCATATTCATGTCCTACCATAAGGAGGCACAGCATCTTAAGGTTTGTTCTTTAGTTCCGAATATACTGTGCTGTTTGATTCCAAAAGCATACCTACTTATGAGCAGTGAAATATATAGTTTACGCACCTGTGATAGCAAGACAAATCAAAAGCAAAGATTTACTGTATCCGAAGTTCTAACAACCATGCATTTCTAACTTAAAGCCTGGTAGATGATGTGGAAGTCGTCCCGGATCCAAACAGTTCTTCACTATAAACGCAACATCATTATCATCGTCATCACTATTTCGAAAAATAATGTCATCATTAGCATCATGTGCATATCTAACTGTGGACAAAGGTTCAACGTATAAGAAATTTGATGATATTGGACCACATGTATGATTGAATTGAAGAGGAACTTCATTTTAGTAAGTAGCAAACACTATAAAGTTCTAATGTGTATAACAATGTTCTGTATCCTCTGGGTTTTTAATTAG
Organism: Zoysia japonica; assembly: GCA_001602275.1. Taxonomy (NCBI): domain Eukaryota; kingdom Viridiplantae; phylum Streptophyta; class Magnoliopsida; order Poales; family Poaceae; genus Zoysia; species Zoysia japonica. The sequence goes on along the minus strand of BCLF01000005.1, from coordinate 4,184,749 downwards.
GCAAGTCCTCCATGTAATGTCATCAGTTAGAATCCATAGGGCGCAGGACATATTTTTTGTAATCATTATATTTTAAAGAACTTTAGGTCATTGTTAATTTTTACCCATAGATATGCAATTACATTTATACCAAAGCATGGTTGTAGCCCATTCTGGAAAGGACAAGTTTAACCAATTTTCTAAATAAAAAGCAATATGTATTTGAAAGTACTTTTGATCATCATGAATGTATTCAATTGTGAATAGTGGTTTCTAAAATATTCAAACATGTCTCTGTTATAAATTTAGAAGAGTATTGGTCTATTTTGTAGCAACACTATGTTGTCTTGATGTGCATTACAATGTTACTTCCACTAGTTTTAAATTGATGACACCAAGACGATTTTTTTCTTAGCTCAAAATGGATTACAAATACTTTAATTCACTAGTATCACTAATAAAAAAGAATAAAGCGAGTGGGACACAGTTTTGAAGATCATATTACTTGTTTATGAGCTTTACATCCCCACAAAATCCCTACTTTATACCGAAAGCATGACTTTATTGCTACTATCTTTTGTGGAACCTTTTTGTGGAGTTTGTTAGAATACGACTAATTGTAAAAAAAAACTTTCGGTATCTAGAGGCAAATTTTATCTCCTTTGAGTTTGTTTGAATTTGATTTCTAAATAGAACTTTTTGAAGTAAAAAATAAGAGGAAAAAAGAGAATAAAATACTAAACAAGAAATTGCTATACGTACCTCTAGACAGTGCTCCTGTTTCTCGTGGATTCCCCTAGTAATCCAACGGTGGCTTGCATAATTGCATTGCATCAACGACGGTGTTGATGGATGTCGGCGACCTTGCAGGCAGCAGACCGGAGTCCAGGATCTTCCTCGTCGGCGACGCCGTTCTCACATCTAAAAATGCTGGTGTGCATGCACATGCTGCATGAGAGGGGACTAGACTGGATCTCGAAGCGTCAAAGGGCATCGGGTTGTTGCCGCCGCAGCAGCACCGATCCGGTATTTTTGTTAGCCAACTGACTAACTGTCTGTATGCGTTTGTTCCCTGTGTAGGTCATGTGACGAACATGCAAGATCTATCTCGAGGCCTAGCTTATTATAGCTGCTTAGCTAATAACTAATCAATGTTGAATAGTACTGTTAGGGGCCTGCTCCATCTGATGGTCAGCTGGGGAGAGTCCTTTCAATCACTAGTTTATTTCAGCCGCATCTGAAGCAATTATGCTCTACCCTATCTGTAAAATTATGACACATCGATCAGTTGAGGGGTGGTATAACATGTTCCTGAATCTACCAGAAGTAACATGTAGAATCAATACATATATGCATATCTGTAAGTATGTATAAATGACATGTTATTGAGGGATAAATACCAATGGTGTAATTAACTTGTTTTCTATTTGACTTTTTACCATGCACTTTGTGTTATGTGAAAACCTTTCTTCTGGCTGCAAGCATGGGGAAGAGCCATAGGAGTTGAGAATGATTTGAGTCTGGAGACCTACTTGTCTTGTTGTTCAACTTCCGGGACGAGGCCATGGGATCGAGCGCTATCGAATGAATACCGAAATGGAGTAATGGCTGGAGGAAGCCTCCAAAAGGATCGCATGATCCAGCGAGCCCGCAGCTGTAGATGACGATCGCCATGGAAGGAACGAAGGATCAATGCGATCCCTTTGGATGCTTCCCCCAGGCATTGTTGCGCCACAAAGCGCTCTCTCTCTCTCTCTCTCTCTCTCTCTCTCTCTCTCTCTACACATAAAGAGAAGCAAGCGAGGTGTTGTGCAAGAGCAGTGCCGGTAAGGTCCTTATATATAGGTACGCAACCTTTCCTTCGGCTCTCATGGTCCCTGTTCTATTCTCCCAAAGTAAATCAATAATCTATCCTGATGCCATTATAATTTAGCAGGCTTTCAGTACATCTAATTATTCACTATCCTAATGCCATTGTAATTTGGCAGGTTTTCAGTACATCTAATTATTCACCTCCCCTGGAATGTACTAAGAGGCTGTAGTAGATCGTGCTCGTTGTGGACATCCAAGAAACCTAAAGCAGTTCAGTGGTACGTTACAGATTTTTTTTTGTTCAGTTTTGTCTACATTCATAAATTGATATGCTAATTAAGCACTTAGCGGCGCATATAAAATTAACGTGTTTTCCGGAGGGTGCATTTGCAAGATAACTTTGATAATCAGAATATGCTTATGATTTCTTTACATTTCAATCAGTTATGCGTAAATCATGGCTTCTCGGCTGATGCCCTTCTCCTTTTTCACTAATTTTAATCTACTAGTTTGCAAAGCTGGCTTTACAAGCAACACTCACATGATTGAATATGGAAGCTAGGGAAGATCGATGACTGTATCAGCACCTGCAAGATCTTTTGGTGATTGGGGGTTCCATGTTCTTATAACTAGATTAAAGATGCATGTGGCCCTGCAGGGAACAACTAATTGCAGCCATTCAATCATTAAGATGCATCCGTTACTGTGATCCCCCCCCCCCCCCCCCCCCCCCCCCCCAACCTCTTTCTAGCTGCTGCTCTTTCAGCAGTTCGGAGCCTTAAGCATCTTTGCCTCTATCTAAAATGACAAGTGCTTACAGTCTTTTACATTGAAGCTAGGATTGATTAAATGATAAAAAAGTCCTAGATTGCAATGCGTGTAACCATGCATGACGAATGTCCTGCAGATCTAAGTACCAATCAAACGTTTGTATCTATCTTTGCGCAGTACATTCCTTCACTGCCATTTTAGGACAAAGATTGGAACAGTATCGCAACATGCATGAACAATGTTTACCTGCCGTTCTGCTGCTTTGCAAAGTTTGCTACAGTACTGTAACATGCATCCTGGCTCTGGCTGCACATAATCTAGCAGGAATACAGGTCGCATGTGCAGAGCTATATTCAGACCTATGAATTATGTAGTTGCCATTGCTGTTTCTTTTTGGAATTTTGGGTATAAAATTGCGTTGTTATTTCTGCCTATATCATAATTCTCAAGTATAGATAAGTTTAAATCCACAGGCGTACTATGTGAGGTACACCTTACTATGGTAGTAAAAATGTAGACATTGCCATGGACTTGCTTCTAATTGTGTACAAGTTCGATTTATGCAAGATTTCAATATATTTATTTACTACTTTCACCGACGTGATTGTGAGGTAAATGCATTCATCATGCATGTACTGAAGCCTGAAGGATTATCAGCTGCAGCTCATTTGATGAACGGTTACGCAGAAAACCTGTGTCTCAGGAAGAAGATTACGCCTATATGTCAGGAAGACATCCCATTACTGGACCTGTATTTTTTGCTGGAAACCGTTGGATCTGGATGTGGTGAAAGTTTTCCTGTGATGCCGTGTGTGGTTTTCTTTGCACATAGCTAGCACTGCATATTTGTCTGCCTAGCAAAGGGCTAGGACTCGCTTTGTCGATGCCGGAAGAAGGGATACGGAACCCTGATCTGCCATGTGCATCCATATGATTCCCTCCAGATTACGCCCAAGCAAAACATTCTTTTTGTGGGCGATCACGATCAGTTGATCACGAGACGCAATCTTAATTATTTTGGCTAGCCGGCCCGATCATCATCAGCACCTTCTGTCTAGGACAGCTCCTTCTAGGACATTGCTCTCACGTCTGCAATCCAACCGATGCTCTCTCTCTCTCTCTCTCTCTCTCTCTCCCTCCTGTCCTTGCCAACGAAACCATTTTTCAATGGCGCCGCCGCGCCTGCCTCCGCACTCAGCAACATGTAAGCAAGCCGTGCGCTCACATGTAAAGATCCACGAAATGGCGTATGTTGTGTCGATCACGGCCGCTGGCACCACATGCAAAAGCATACGCGCCCATGTTGTGATCGAGTCTCGTGCTACCTGTGTGAACACCATCACGTAGAAGAAAGACTGAAAGAGGGGAAGCTATATATATCGCCATCGCCGCACTGTCTTTGACGCAACAATCATTGGCAAAATTCAGGTGATCGAAAATTAATTACTGTCAAATGTAATAGCCCTTTTGGCCTTCAAGGCCTGAAGAACTGACACTGCTCGTCCTGAACAGTAAGTAATGTTTATTCGACGAAAGATTGATAGAAATGAGAATGTTAATTACCACTGCATGTACCTCCAATTAAAAAACTGTTGGGAGGATCTTGCTGGCGCTTCAGAAAACAAAGATTTGGCTCACCTAAAAGGCTAGGGGTTCCCATTTCCCAGCCGCTGACCATTGCCGGGACGGCACCGTCCTCCATCCATCTTCACATGCCATTTGGAGCCAGGCGCCACGCGAGCACATTGCAAGCGTCTCTCTCTCGCTTTTCTTGCCCAAATGATTGACGAGTGCACGCCACGGCGAGCGCGATCGAGGTCGCCGCCCAGATTTGGGCAACAGATCTCTTGCTTCTTTTGCTCAACACTCTGTCAAGCAGCTCGTCAGCTTCTTGGTCGACTGGCCGGCCGACGGATCTGACAGCGGCGAGCGGACCAATCATTTGCGACGACGAGATGATCGATGAACCAATGATTAGGTGCTTCTGGTTGATGATGATCCTGCCATGTGTGGATGCGCTGGTGGCACGCTTTGTTGCTGCTTGCAGGATGTGCTGTTGAGTGCGCAAGTGGACAATTGGGCATGTTGCCCGAGCACGAGGTTTTCATATCTTTTTTATTTTTTTACGGTCAATTGACTCTTTCTAGCAGTTTCTTTGGTTCGTTTCTTTAGTTACGGTCAAGGCATATTGTGATTTCAGCCAAATTTCTTCTTGCTTGTTGGATATTTGGTGATGGTCGGTGAAACTTGATTAAGCATATATCCCTACTACTCCTACCTGTACAGTACAGAGTAGTACTAGCCTATCTCATTGCTACTCTTCATCCTTAAAATATAAACATTTTCAGGCTTAAGTAAAAAAAAATTTATTTTAATTTTAAATAATAATATTTTAAAAAACAAATTTCTAATATCAAGAGTTTACATATTATGAAAGTTTATTTCATGATAAATCAAGTAATGTAATTAATATACGATAAAAACATAATAATTTTTTTATTATTAATGGTATAAGTTAAATAAGTTTAGGACAGAAATAGTTGGATCAATCTATGCTATAGTAATTGATGACCGCCGATCATTGCTCGACGTGCCACTCCAACTCCACTAATTTTGTTTCCTGATGTAGGTCTTTGCCACAAAGAAATACAATGGAGGAGCATCAATGGCAGTTGCGCGTTGATCTGACATATCCCAACCTGATGTTTAATATATCATGGATGTGTATAAGGGATAGTTTCTTAGGCATGACAATAAATCATCAGGATGCATATTATAGATCCATAGCATTACAGTGGAACTAATGCTTAGTTTCCCGGTGTCTTCCATGCCTAGAACTCTTGTTACATGTACCATCATCATGTTCCCTTCGCTTGTTGAGTTACTATATGTGGCTAAGTGTTTTGCACAATTGTTGTATCCGAGTTGTTGGATGCTAGCACTGTCGTTCTCATCCTCCAGCTCTAGAAGCATATGGATATTTATAGGGCCATTGCACTCGTTAGATGATCCCCTTAAAATTGGTGAGACCATCACTTCAGAGTTCCAAAGATAGTTTCCTGTAACTTCTTCCAGTATATTAAACTGAAGTCCTCTCCTTAAGGACATATGGTTTTATAAATAACTGCTCATTTGTTGCGAGTTGTACTAGCTAGCAGCGTGAAAAGTGAAAACACAAGTTTATAGTTTTTACATGTCAACCTAGCTACATCTACCGTGTCTCCCACAAATTGGTCAAGAAATATTGAATCTGCTGAACTGGGGGGGGGGGGGGGGGGGGGGGGG
>BCLF01000005.1:4152812-4174022 GCA_001602275.1 Zoysia japonica | reverse complement strand
GGAGATTTGGGCTGATAAAAACGGCCGGGCCATGTTCTTTTCTTGGACTTCGGCTATGTTGTTCTTGTGCCTTTCATTTCTTCCTTGACCGTCATGAACGATTGCGGTAGCCAGGCTCGGGATGCGTCAGGAATTCAGAATTGACAAGCTAATTATGTAGACGGACTATATCTTTGATTCAATCTTTGGAAGTGTGCAAACTTAGTATCAAAGTCATAGCATGGCAATAAGTTGAAATAAGTCTCGCAATTTCATTTCTAAATATGCACCTCTTCTGTTCCTGAAGATTGAGAATCAAGCACAGTCACTATTGAATTTCTAATGGATTACGTACGGACAATCATACACTGCAGCTGCTTCAAGATGCAACGCGAGACAGGGTAAGCTACAGCTCGCGGCCTTGCCCATGTAACTTTAGTGGACTAGCTCCTCCCGTAGACACTCCAATGCATTGCCAAAACTGTAGAGTAAAATTAAAGAAAACTCTGCATTTCCACATTAAAGACAGGTTCAGATTTCTGAAGAGTATCCACTGTCATCGCAGAAGCGGGTTTTCTGCAAAATGACGCTGAGCTTTGATTGAAATGAAAATGAGAAATTTATGTATTGCTCTGTACCAAACAAAATCCTCAGGTTTCGTGGTAGCTTCACTTTACACACATGCCTCTTCAGGTTTCTGCCAAGTTGTTACCCTAATGCCATGCTGTAATGTTCGATCGTCATATGTTGCCTTGTTTCTGATGCACTGTGCTAGCTTAGCTTCATGCTTGCGCTGCATTACTAAAGACCATACATGGCAGTTTGAATGCTACACATATCCCAACTAGGAACTCCACCAAGTATCCTAAAATTGTTAGTGAATAATGAATATCATGTTGTTGTGCTTTGACTTTTTATAATTTGCACTTAAAATCTACCATGCCAACATATCCTAGCTAGTATTTATAGTCACACTTGCATGGTGGGTATAGGAGTAATTTTGGTTTTTTAAATACTCCGTTTCAGGCTATATATAAAAGGTGGAAGACTTCACTCTCTCATTGTCACATCAACTCAACAGCTCAAGTTCATTTCTCACTCAGTTTTGTATACACGGTGCACACATGGACAAACCATTATACCACATTTACGTAGTGGATTGATCCTTAATTAGATTTCTCTGCTCGGTGTCAGTATTAGGACTGAAAGTTATCGGGAAGTCACAATTTAGCAAGTTCATATGTATATTGAGCGCGGCAGTCACGCTTTGTAGTTGATGTGCCCAACATCATAATAGTTAAGGCTTAGCACGTGTTGCGTGTTTGTCTTAGGAAGCAGTGTTGTCAATTGTCATCATGCTTGTGAGCAACCAACAGATGACAATATGTGCTCAGTTGCCTCCCAGCCGGCAGCTTACGTGTATTGTATATATCCACTTCCACTCGTGCAAATGTTTTTGTAAAACTAGATGGAGGAAAACTAGTTGCACCGTTGCTGTGCAATGCTGATGAAAGGGCCTGTGCAAGTTCTCTTGCCTTCAAAGTTTACTCCGACTATGGGTGTGTTTGGTTGAGCTGTGAGCTGTAGAAAAGTAGCTGTGAGTTGTGGGCTGTGAAAAAGCTGCTCTAAGCTGTGAGCTGTTGGAAAGCTGAAAAGCCCTTTGGTTAAAACAGCTGTGAGCTGTAGGTTCTGTATGAAATGTCTGTATTGCCCCTGAATGGGTAAAAGTCTGTTTTATATGCAAAGCGACCTTATTTCATCGTAATATTTCGTAATTCACGTGTGAATAACCATTTTAAAAAGATAAAATTAATATTTTAGAGGTTTTCATCCATAATTAATACATAGTCAACATAAATACAAAATACATGGTTCATATAAATACAAAATACATGATCCATCAACAATTATCTTCCTCTTGCACTAAACAAAGCATCGGCTATCCTATTACAAATGGTGTTCATGGTATCTTCATTGTCCACATCTTCAATCTCATCTCCTTGAGTTTGTGACGTATCACTTGTTTCTTGTAACAAGTACTCCTCATCAGCATCACATCTATCAAACTCCTTATCTTGCAAATTGCTATCACGGATAAAATTATGCAATGCTATACAAGCAAGAATAATGTGCTTCTGAGTACGAGTTGAGAAGCATGGCATGCCCTTTAAAATACGCCATTTTTGCTTCAATACATCGAAAGCTCGCTCAATGACATTCCGAAGGGATGAATGCAAGAAATTAAAAACCTCAAACCTCATACTTCTCTTGAGGAGGACGCCCAGAACGATGCCGAAACTCTCGAATATGGTATGCGCTTCCTTTGTAAGGTGCCAAATAACCTATTCGATTTGGATATCCAGAGTCCACAAGATAATACTTTTCTATAGAACCAAAAATTAGAGACAAGTAACAATAAATTATTTAACATTAGATTTTAATAGAGTGTACCTTTCGGAGGTACTGGGAATGTTGAAAAATTCGCTAATGCATGATTCAAGATCCGCGTATCATGTGCAGAACCCTGCCATCCAGCTACCGCAAAGATAAAATGCATGTCAAAGTCACATATAGCTAACACATTCTGAGATGTATATCCATGTCGACATGTGTGATTAACCACTTCCTCAGCTGGAACTACCACTTGAACATGTGAACCATCTATTGCTCCAATGGCGCCTTTGAAGTAAGGCCAAAAACGGTTCTCTTTGATCCTTTCATGTTCAGTAGTGAAAGTAGGATCTTTTGGCTTAATATTATCCTTAGCTAACTTCTGCAAACATTTCAGTACCTCATAAAACTTTGTGTGAACTGTCCAAAGAGAGTGTGTAAACCGATTTTCAACTTGCGAAAATGATTGTGGTCCTCCAACAATCCACAAAAACATATCTAATGACTCAATAGATGAAACATTTCTACTTGATGTCAAACTATATGTTGAAACTAGCAACTTATGAAGTGACATGAAAACATCAGTGCTCATCCAAAACATTTTGTAAAAGTACCTGAGCTTACCCAGACATCTCATGACCCATTGAATTCCAGTTTCTGATGTTTCTTTGTATTCACCTTTATGGAGATACCTTTCACTGTATAGGTTACCCATTTCACCAATAAGAGCAGCATGTTGAGAAAGATCAACCAGTTGATGTAGTCTCTGTAACTTTTTTTTGGCAGTATGTTGCATATCATCACCCATCTACACAAGATATGTAATAATCTCAAACAAGATTCTCACATAAAACAATGTAATCAAATATAATAGTACACAATAGTAGTATTATATCAAACAATGTTTCAACATAATCAAATATAATTGTACTAGTGAACATGACTAGAAATACATACTCAAACATGACTAGAAATAAATAGGCAAACAGGTACTAGTGACGCTTCATCAACTCTTTCTCATGCTCCCTCTCAATCAAATCAAGCCTTCCCTCATTTGTTTCCAAGGAGCTCAAGATTTCCCTAAACTCAAGCTTGATTATTAAAAAGCTTGCTGTATGCATTAGCCCGGTTCTTTCTTGCACTCCACACTCTTTTACCATCTTCATAGCCTCTGCAATTGTAGGAACTAGGTTGGTTGAAGGAGCTGATGATGCTTCAACACTCGAGGTTATCTTCTCAGCTGCATTTTCAATCTTCAAACATGTGTTCTTGTATAGTCTAAAGAAAGGGCTCTTCTCATCTTTCTCTTCAGTTGGAGAAGATGAACCTTTCCGTTTCTTTTTTCCTACATTTGATCTCTTCAAAGCAGCAAGCTTCACATCATCACTCTCTAAATTTTTTTGCACCTCAACCACATCTTCATCACTTGACTCATCAAATGATATATCTCCAGGACAAGCTGCAGTAGCCCCATTAACATGAACCTTATCAAACAAAATATAAAGATCATCAAGATACTTCGGTCCATGTTTTTTGAACCTCACATGATTGCATTTGATTCCTTTCTCTTGATTATTGCATCTCTGAAACAAAGACAATTAATTAGCAAGTGACCCATTTAATAGTAGAAAAAAGAAACAAAGAGCAAAGCAATTCTTACAGCTAGGTGTTCATCCCACCATTCTGAAGAGCACACAACATTTTGCTTCACGTCATCCCATCCAAGACCGGTGGCACAATTCTTGAATTCCATAAACGATGTGAATTCTTTTTTCATATTGTTCAACTTGTTTTTGAACTGTTTCCTTATGCGATTTTGACCCGTTTTCTCTTCGAATTTAGCTTCTAAATTTTTCCAACCGGTCTTAGTGAAAATTCCCATCGGCCTATTCCCGGCTTCTATCTCTCCTTTGCACAAATCAATCAAAAGCTTCACATACGCATCACCCCAATCTGCCTTATCACCCATTCTTGAAGAGAAAAAAATTTCATCATACAATAAAATTTCTCATTGCAATCAAGTATGTTATGATTTGTAACAGATTCTTGAAGCAAGCAAATAAATTCAATCATATACACTATCATTCTCAGTACAAATCATGACATTAGAAATGAAAAAAAGGAAATTTGATTACCTAAACTTGGAGTCTCCTCTGCACTGGATAGGACAGTGACGACCAGCTGCTCCCAGCGCCGGTGAGGAGAGGAAGAAGCGCGGCTGTGCTCACTTGTGCCTAAAAAAAGAGGAAGGGGGCGGCGGCTCTACTCCCCTGCACCGAAAAGGAGGGGGAAGAAGGTCAGATCTGGTTCGACAAGAGAGAAAGGCCGCCAGATTTCTTCCCTGCGTCGGAGAGGATAGGAAGGCCGCCATACCTTCGCCGAAGAGTAGAGGGAGGGCGCCGGATCTGGCCGCCTTCGCCGGAAGAGGAGCTCCCTGCGCTGAAGAGAGCTTCTGCGCTGGAGAGGTCGTCGGAGAAGAAAGAGCTGGGGAGAACTTCCGCGCAGAGGAGAGGATGCTGCCAACCGCGGAGCTGGCCGCCGCCGAGGTTCTTTGCGCTCCGGTGGGCGCCGCCATCGGAAACCCTAGCGCCAGGAACCGATCGCCCACCCAGTCGTCCGCTCCGTGTCGAAGAGTGAGAGAGAGAAGAGAGAGCGCTTGTGGGCGGCTCGGGGACCGGGCTCGCTGGTTCCCTCGAGCAATTTTTAGCCCGCAGCCGCTGGAAGCCCCTCGAAAGGTGCTGCCAAAATTGCATTGCGCCGCAGCTGCTTTTGCAGGCAAAAGCTGAACACCATGTCGCCCTTTATTTTGCTTCTGGCTTTTTCCGTAGCCGCAGCCGCTTTGGCAGCCCAACCAAAGGGGGCCTATATGTACTTGCAATTTTGTCACATGAAAGCTCTTATCTAACAGCACAACTCTTCTCTACTTTTTGAACGGATAAAAACGGGCACTACTCTTCTCCCAGTTTTCATTTTAACTCCAAGGGTCTGTCTCCCATGCTCGTAAATATTTATATGGTGTTCATTTTAAGACTTCGACTGTGTCGTTCATATTTGACAAAAATATTATCCTGATTATCGTGCATAATTAACCATGGCTTGGGGTGTATCAGGAATTGAGTATTGGGCAAAGCCATCATGTGAGCTCGCCAGGGTTAATTAGTAGGCTCGGTCGATGGGTCAGATAGCATGCTAAACCATAATAATTAAACAGTGATTTTCTATTGATTTGCTCAAAACTCGTCGGGGCCGGCTGACCCTGACATTTGAACGTAGCCTCGCCGCTGAACCGTTGCTTTCGTCTCGGGTTTCTGATGTAGGAGTTCCTCCACCCTGTGGTCGAGAGACATGGAGAACCACAACAATGGGTCTATGATTTCCATTGTCATGTTACCAACTGTTCCTTACTAATTCCTAGTTACAGTGGTGACCAAATCGCCGGCGTTAGAGAACAACATGCTTTAGTTATTTGCTCCAGAAGATATCCGTGCTCTTCCTGTTTGTTAATGGATATCTTAATGCATTTTATTTTTCAAATGACGCGCCTCTTCAGTTCTACGATGATGACACGCATTTGTGTTGTATCTATAGCTGGGCAACTCAACCGTGCTAAATGGGCCAAATTGAGGCTTGGTCATTTTGGTACAGCACGGGCCTGCTTAAATTCCTGCTAGGCCAGTATGGGCCTGTACAATGGGTTGTGCTTGGGCTGGAGGTCCAGCTCGGCACAGCCCGTTTACCGTTTAAGGTCAAATAAAATTTTATTTTATATCTAAACAGATGAGTCAGCCTCCGTTTACAGTAACTGTTTCTTTAACCCTGCTCCCAAGCAGCCGGTCACCTGTTCGAACCCCAATCACACATCATTTTTTGTAGGATTCCAACATTTCCACCGAATTAGGTCGTGCTGTGGGCTGACAGCGCAGCCCCTGACATGTGCCGGCACAACGCGCACGGCCCATCATGCCACAATGGGCCATGCCCATAGCGGGCCAGGCCGGGCTGTTTCGGATGGCCCGCTTGCTTAAGTATAGATGTATTGAACATGTGCTGCGCTATTACTGATGCCTATGTGGCATTAAGTACTGCTGAACACTGCCTACAACAGTTTGAATGGTACAAATCCATCCGACCTAACTCATCAACCAACCTATTCTTAAAATTTTATACTAGTTGCTAATGAAATATCATATTTTTGTATTAAATTCATGGCACCAGTATATCCTCGTATTTATAAAGTCGCATGGTGCATGGGGTAATTTATTCGGTTTTTAACACTCGCTCGTTTTTGGCCTATATAAAAGGTGGACGACTCTCTCCTCCACTTTGCTCCCATTCCCAATTCTCATATTAGCTCCGCTGAAGTTCATTTCATATTTAGTTTTGTATACACAGAGGCGTGTGTACAAAAATCCTAAATTTAGATATTCTATGTAATAGATTGGTCCTATATTTCTCATCGGTGGTAGTATTAGGATTGGAAGTTCTCGGGAAGTTGCGATGTGGTCTCCTTTTCAGTTCTAGAACAAAGAAGTTGTGGCTTCCCAGCGGCTTACTCAAGAAGTGAATGGGTATTGCATTTCTTGGTGCAATAGTCTTGTCTTTACCACAGAACATTGTCCTCTCTACGCATGAGGTGACACTTAAAATTTAGGGTACCATTAGATCAACCACAATGGACAGTTGCTTGACGGAATTTTTCCTCAAGAACCGGGTGCCTACAGTGCACCAATCGGTGCTTGTAGCTGGGAAACCAGCATCAGTGAAAGTTGAGTCACCTAGTGCTTGGAGATTGAGCTCTCACAATTATTTCCTGCGTCTTGATGTCAACACTGTGAGGAGCAAAATAACGAAGCACCGATTCTTGATTTGACGTTTGAAGCTCTGACCCACTGTGTGTGTATGGTCTTAGATTATGATAAATGTTTTTTAATTCTACATGTTTCCTAAAAGATTAATTTGATTTATATAAAATTTTTATATAATTTCTATAATATTGCAGGTTTTATTCAAACAATCGAAGCTCTGGTGAGACGTCAGTGTCGATAGAGGGACCAAAGCACTGACGGGTAACAAGGCTACCACCAACTTTACCACCGAGCCAAAGTGGGTCGTTCTCCTGGTGCAAGGATTTAGTGAAACTAGGTGGACGAAAGTAGTTGCACATTCATGTGCAGCAAATGCAGAACACATGAGCAAGCTTTCGTGCCAGCATAAACTATAAAATTTCTGATACGTAAGTTGAAATGACTCGTTAGGTACACCCGGTTTATGAGATGGAATACATGATTTCTCATCATCCACTTGATGACAAACTAGTGAATGACTTCGCAATTTTCATTATGCAAACTTTCTCTCATTTGATAAGGATCCTACTTTTGGAGTATATACTTTCTTCTCTTTTTTTTCTGAGACAGTCGTGGTTTAAAGAGCATCGACTGGGGACTGATCATACATCTGACAAACGCATGGACTTCAAGGTGCATTCATCTTCGTAGCTGTCATCAACTCACTCACTGTATTAATTTCCTATACTTTTTGGACTGATAAAAGCTAGCACAACTCTTCTCCCAGTTTTCATTTTAGTTCCAACAGTTCAAATCTTTACGGTATTCATTCTTCAAATACGGTTACATGTTTGGTTTTGACTACCATAGCCTTTTAGTTTGATTGTCATGCATGATTGAGGTAGCCAGGCTTGGGATGCATTAGGAATTCATGATTGTATAACTTGTTGTTTGGGGGATTACTCAACTCCTTTTACAGTAGTATGCGAAGCTTAAGCTGGTTTGGCAATATTTTCGTTGTTACTTACCACACTGTTGTTTGCTGTTACACACCAGGCACCAGACACTTACAATGTAGCCTTTCCCACCCAAGCTTATGTGATCAAGAAGTTGAAAATATAAAGCATATTTTGTTAAGTGGTCGTGCTCCACAAGATCATGAACAATTGCTAGTTAGTGTATCGGTCACTTAGGTGCAACACACGGTCTTAGCCAGGCCAGATTGAAATTCTCTTGTCCAAATTGAAATCCAACACAGTTGTAGTCGGACCATGAATTTCTCTCTACTCCAAATTGAGGTACCCCCGCATCAAAAGATCAGACCACCTTAGTCTTTACATTTGTGGCACAAAATTGAAGCTTAATGCTCAAAAGTCAAAACACAAAGACGGGCTTCCATTTTCTCTCCTTAATCTATATGGTACAACATATTTTTGACAGAAACTGTTGTGCACATTCTCAGGTAAAGCTTTATCCTACCAATAACTACAAAATTGCAATTATGTGGTCATTAACCACATTCTGATGCACTTAGTTTCTGACGGTAAACTAAGGCAAAAATCTCCGAAGTTTGACCTCTGTAAAATGAAAAACCTCAGCACGCGTCATCCGTGCCCATGCTAGAGAACATGCTCTTCAGTGTCTCGTAGGTCATGAAGGCAATGCCAACACTAGGAACAACCTTGAGATACTCCGGGGCGATGCCCCTATAGAAGCCACGAGGACCTTCCTTCTTAAAGACTTCACTAATAGTCCCAGTTATTGTTGGTTTGTGGAGAGATGCTTTCCCAGCTGCTCCTTGTAGTTGCATTCGCTGTTTTACAAGATCAAGAGGAAAAGTTGCTGCAAACATTGAATATAGCATTTACCATCCTGAAGGTCAAAAAGTTACCAATGCAAGGGGCACAACTTTATCTGCCCTCCAAAAGAATAGTAGCTCTTTCGAAGAGTAACAAAAAAAAAGTCATTAGGGGCCAACAAACAAACCTGTCGATGATGCAATACCAGATAGACTCCCAGAACACAAGCTAACGACCGCATTGGAATCATGAGGCCTGGTGCACATATGTCCACAGCCGTCAGTTTTAATTTCAGACACCAAATTAGGGAATTCAGCGTAGGGAGAAATGATGACAATTACCTTTCCATTTGCCAATGAGATCTCAGCGATTCATATACAGAAAAGCTGATGGCTATACTAGGTCCAACTCCCTGTAACTCCAAAAAGTTACTGGCAAGCAAACTTAAAAATAACAATATATCAGTAAAGGGTTCATGGCCTACCAATAATGTTGCCCCAAGGCCTTTGTACAGCCCTTTTGTGCCCTCATCTCTACAAATTGTGGAAACCGCATGGAAGATACCCTTGTAATACCTAGTTGTTTTCTGTTTACAAAGGAAAAAAATATATAATAAGTCTAAATTATCACATTGTTCAATGATTTTAAGGAAAAACAATGCAGAGTTATAAAATCTTGGTTCATAAAGCAATTTAATGCAAAGCTGATTTAAAGATAACCAAAGGGGATATTAAATTGATAAGTTGGTGATTTTGTTACACAGGACATTACCTGTGCTGCCAAACGAGTACGGACAACATCCAATGGATAAGTTACCGATGCAGCTGTTATTCCTGCCAAACCACCACCAAGCAAACGTACGACACCAACACTATTTGAGTCTCTATCCAAGCCGGGAACCATTTGGAGAAGCTGCAATTCTTATATCAAATCAGCTCAATAAGATAGTCACAAGGTCATCTTTCAGTTAGGTCTTAAAGCACAGTAACTTGGTGCTTACATTTTTGTAACGTTCGTACGAGTAGAAGCTGATTGCTGAGTAAGGCAAACGATGTACAATTGTCACTAGGTTGCCTTTCCAAAAAGCTCCAATCCCTTCTTCTCGAATGATTCGTGAAGCTTCATGCCATATGCTATACTTCCTTAGAGCTGCAGCATCTGAATGCATACCTGCCACCTGTCAATTCATTACATTATAAGCTCATAGAAAAAAGAATTCATCATGTCTGAAAAAGGTGTTGATCATTTTTTTTTGTAATCAATCAAAACCCATCATGCAAATAGCATTTTTTAGGACAACATAATTAGTTAAATCTTTCAAGAAGGGATCAGGTAGGAGCTCCTGACACTCAGTTAAGCATCAGAATTCAGACGAAATAGTTCTAATAGCAAATAACATAAAAAGCAAACTTGTATGTGGCATAACTGATGTTTGTCATGTGTAATACCCAGATTAGTTGATGTGTCCAGCTATTTACACAAAGTGAGGCGAGCTTCCATATACAATGGATGGAACTAATTTATGTGTTGATCAGACTATCAGACTAAGCAATTCCATTCGTTGTCGGGGCACACAAATACCCAAAAGCTGATTCATTGCTTCACCCACCGAAAAAATACTTTTTATCCAAACCTTAAAGGGGGATGTTCATACGTATTCCCCTAACCATCCCCTTATACAGGAGGTAAAAAAAAGAAAGACGTCTGCATTCATCTTGGCCTAGTTCTTTTCCAATCCCCCCTCCCATGACAGCGGCACCGGCCTCGATTTCAACCCGTCCACCACGCGGGACACAAAGATCAAACTGAATACCTAGACAGCTCTAGAAACGAATACCTGGAAGAGGATGGTGAGCCGCGCGAGGGGCGCGGTGCAGGTCTTGCTGACGGCTCCGGCGAAGCCGCCGGCGGCGAGGTGCGCCGCCGTGCCGATGTGGCGCTGCTCCTGGCGCCGGTTCATGGTGGCGGCGTACCCGCCGCCGCCGCCACCGCCACCACAGTCGACGACGACGCCCACGCGGGCCTCCGTCTGCATCGCTCGCTCGCGCGCGCTAGGGTTTGCTTTGTGAACGCGCCTGGCGGATTACGGCCTCGACGAGACGAGGCGGAGGCGGCAAGGCAGGGGGAGCAATTCGTAGTGCCGTCCACCGCCGCACGTTTTTCTTCACCCCCACCCCACGCCCTCCCCCGGGGTTCTCTTCTTCTCGTGTTTTTTTCTTGGATTTAGGAACCGCATAAAACGATATCAAATCGGAGTCGTATCTGGTTTCTTTAGGGGACTGATCTTGGAATTGAATTTATTTTAAAAATTATAAATTATATATAGATTAATTAAATTAATATAGGTGTATATAGACTATATTTGTATATTTATTATTATATATACAAAAGACATATTTATATATTATATTTCTATTGTAAGAAAGTAAGTTGAAGAGTGTGTTCTAAATTGAAGAATAGAATTGTAACATAATAATCTATACAATCTATTTTCATCTTTCATCCTATGAATTTAAGATGTTTATTTGTGAGGTTGAAAAAGTTGTGAAATCTCAAAATTCAAGCTAAATAGTCGGACCCATTATGTAAATTTTAATTCCTCCAAATTGAAGGGATCTAAACGGCCCTTAATAGATTAATGTAAAATCTCCAAATCTCGGGTTGTTATATCAAGTTAGACTTATTGATGTCTTTCTGACTTCAACAATTACAACTTGGTACTCCCTTTAGAAAACAATTACAACTTGGTACTAGTAGTACATTAGCTAAGAAAACATAAAATATATGTACTTCATCTGTTTCAAAAATATAAGTATTTTTAAGTTTAGTAAAAGTTAATTTTTTATTATTTTCACTATTAATAAACAAAATTAATAATAATTTATCATATAAAAATATATTTTTTGAATTCATCATGAAATAATCTTTTATAAAAAATATATTTTTATATTAGAACTTATGTAATTTCTAAATATTATTTGTAAAAATTTAAAAAAATTATTTTATCCAAATTTAAAAATGTTTATATTTTAAAACTTATGATTATTTTTGAAGTGTACATGTCGAAAGGACCATGAAACATACTGTCAACCAAAGCAAACAGCGTTGAATTTTGTTTGAATTTTTTTTTAGTTTTATAAAAAAAATTGGGTTTATTTATCTGTGATCAGACAAAGGTGGATATTCACCTTTGAATATTGAGCAGATTCGGGAAAGGAATTTTTCACTATTTGTTGTTTGTTTCGTTGGTCACTGAACCAAATGCATGCTAGTACAGTGGTTCTCAAAAGGCAAAACCCTTGCTGCTCACAGCTCAAATCTTAGGGCGAGTTCACTAAACTAGTTACTCCGTACTATGGAAAAAATGAAGTACTCCTATTTATCTGTTCCAACAGAAGATTCACCGCTGCTGCAAACGATAGTTAATTCGACAAAAATACTTATCAGAAAAAAGCTGAGAGAACAGCTGAAAATTCGGCGTGCGGTATGAGTTCTGACCAATCAAGTAGACCATGAACAGGTTATCCACATCACTGACATTTTTTTAGAGAAGCTAATATGTGGCTACGTTTATGTTACTGTAGCGATGAATCTGGTACATCCATTTAGAATCGAATGGTTATAACCCTACCCAATATTATCTACTGTAGCCCCCGTGACTCAATTCAGAGACCCCGATCCGTGGCTTCGTAGCCAACATCATGGTATCGGGCGGACAAAACAGAATGAGCTGCTCACAATTTCGCCAGAAAACCAAGATCCTAATTAACGAAGAGCTGCTATATACCGTCAGTGCGATATGCGACAGAGGAGCCCCGATGCTAACGGACCACGATCGGCACCGTAAGAGTTCAGCAGGAGACGGGGTAAACCGTTGTTGTTCATCTCGATCGATGGAACACAGTTCGATTGTTCTCTTCTGCTGATTAACAAAGGTTGACATGAACAGATACACCGTTCCATCTGTTCTTTTGGTCTGGAGTTCATTGACTCGGGTTTTTTTTTTATGAGGATGGAACGGGTGATGCAGGTGAGCCTGTGCTAGCATCAGTGATGGCTCGTCAAGATTTCCTTATTAGAGACGGCTGTCAAGATTTCGTTATTAGATAACTTCATCACTAATAAGATTTATTGTTACTACTTTCTACAAGTTCATACGACGCAATCAACTTATCACCGAGCTAGCTAACAATGCTGTCCGAAAGGAAACATTTACGGATTAGTTTAATACAACCTTTCCATTGGTTCCTTATATTAACATCTTAAATAAAAATTTTAGATATAAATAAAAAATAACCTACCAACAGTCTCCTATATAAGAGCATGCCAGAACCTCATTAACTCTCCCTAAATCAAATTATGAGAATATAGTGTTAAAAACCTCATTTAACAGCTCTTTTGAACACTTTCTTACTTTCTTAGCTTTAAAAAATTCTTCTATCCAGAGATATATCTGAGAGCATCTCCAACAATTCCCTCAGAAAACAGCAAAAAAATTTTAGAGTTCATTTTAATCACCTTCTCCAATATCTCTTCTAAATATAATTTAAATTTGAGCCCAAGTGAATAACTGATTCTACGGTTAGTTGCATGAGAAAAGATGAGATTGGAGATTCCAGAAAGTGTTTCAGATCTACCTTTAAATAGAAAGATTTTTAAAAACCCTTGAAAGTAAGAAGGTGTTTAATGGAGCTATTGGAGGAGGATTTGTACACTAATTCTTTATAATTTGATGTATGCCCCATTTGGTCGGAATCTGCCTCCTTAAAAACAGTTTCGGCTCTCACTTCTTTAAAAATAATTTTTATAGCTCTAGCTCTGACTCCTTCATAAATGTTTGGTATAACGGCTTTTTCTATGAGCACTCATTTAGAAGGAGTTAATAAGAAAAAATACCATATAGATGAAGGAGCTAGAGAGAAGCCACTTATTCATGGCTATTGACTTCACTCCTGACTCTCTTAAAAAGAAGAAGAAATGTCTCCTCCTAAAAGTACGGTTTCACCTAAAACCGATGAAGAAGCTGCTCCAGTAGCTCTAACAAACAAGCTCTCAGAGAGAGTTAATAGAGAATTTTTAAAGATGCTACTACGAATTTTCAAGTCTCCAATTTTATTTCACGTGCAATTGACTGTGAGATCAATTGATGATTTAATCTAAATTTAAAATATATTAAAATATATTTAGAAGAGCGGTTGATGAAGATGATTAAATTTTTTTAGCTGGCTCTTAAAAAAAATACAATTTGAAGTGATTGGAACTCGCAAAAGTCGAAATCCCACCTTTCCCCGTCCAATCTGGCTTCCGGCCTCCGATTCGCGCCACCGTCGTGACTGGCTGGAGGAAGGCAGGGAAGAGCCGCCGGTTTTCCCGACGGGAGGTGGTTGTTGACGACGGTGGCGCTGGTGACGTCCCTCGTGGATCGAGTCGCCGTCGCGTGCCCGCGTCGTTCATGTGCTGCTGCTACGCCCTGCCATAGCTTGAGTTGCCGCGGCCGCTGGCTACTTTTTTTTTTTTTGGTGCGCTGCTGCTGCTGCCTGCCTGTGCTGCCCGTGAGGCAAGAAAGTTAGGAGGAGAGTGAAAGGCAACTTGCTGCTGCGCGCCCAATATCAAGTCCTATTGGTCTCGATAGAAGAAAAAAGATAATGGTCCTTTTAACCGTCGTTTCAGCTCTGAGTGCAGAGTAAAGAAAAACTATTAGAAAGACAAAAATATGTATTAAAAATAGAGAAAGTATATTGGAAAATGAACAAGTTACGTTGAGAAGAGATAATATATTAAGAAGTAAGAAAAATAAATATTTAGAAATAAATTTTGAATGTTAGAATAATAAATAAAATGAGAAAGGGAGTATAGAGAAAGAACAGGCCGGCTGCTGTTGCAGCTCGTTTTTCAGAGGAGGTATAGTGGATGGATCATTTTTTAGCAACCTTAGAATATATATCGAATATGATCATACGCCCTCACAGAAAGCTGCAGTACATCATATTATCTTATATATACATCTCTGAATCAGTCTATGGCTCAGTACCCAGCATTTTTGGAAAAAAAAACAATGAGTATATATTTAGGGGGAACTTAATTATTGATATGCACTCACAAGAAAGATTTTGAAAAATGCACAATCTAGCTGAACTCTTTATTATAGTAGTTGAGACAAAGAAATATCAGATATGATAATGTGTACAATTTTATGAAATTGATGCTAATTCTTTCAGTAGCAACTGTTAGTGTTTGAAAGGGTATTCTGCTCAATGAATTATGTGAAGAAAAAATTGAGAAACAAGATGGGGGATTAATACTTGAATGGTTGTATAGTTACCCTCATTGAGCGTAATTTTCCCCCCCTAAAAGTTAAAAATAATGATATTATCAAGCTCTTCCATACTACAAGAAAGCATAGAAAATTATAATTTCTTTTAAGTAGGTTGAGTATGTGAATAATTTTTACTTTAAATTTTAGTATTATGGATAAAAAAAATTCTTAATTAATTTTCCATTTTTGTAGTACATGAAAATTTTTCCTTCGTGGATCAATAATACCCGACTATCGTTTTCTGTGTCTGCCGCTGCTCTGAACGTGGCTCCCCTGTTCAAGGAGGATGAACAAGCTCATGTATTTGGACTTAGAGCTAGGACCCGAACTTGTAGATAAGTACTTGGACTCAATGATGTGGCTAAATTTAAAAAAATATTTTAGGTATGATTATTAGGAGATATTATTTTATTCACAATATATTCTCAAGACTTCTTAAACGTAGCTTTAAGGGGTACATATTATAATGGAGTAAAATGCACCAGGCCCTCCAACTTATTGGCGTCTGTTATTTAGGTACATAAATTTTGATTTTGTATTTCTGACATCTTAAAATATTGTCGCTCACAGCTAAGCAGCTCTATATATATAGAGTGCCAACTACCAAGCCGAAATCCATCAGTATTTCTTCACCCAGTTCTCCTCTTTTGGTTTCTCTATACTTCTAGATCTGGATATCCAGAGAAGGGAAGGATTTTGTTGATTTGATCGTGATTTACTGGTGGGCGCTGCCGTTAAGACCGGGACTAGCAGGCGCTTAATATCGGTTAGCACTCTACTAGCAACTCGCGTTGCTCTTGAAACAATATTTGCTTCTATTTACTCTTTTGTTCGAGAATAACTGTTATTTTCGACTGTTTTAATTGGACTGCTACAGTTTAACTTATACTTTCACTTTTGTTATAGCTGTGCTTGTATATACTCCCTCTATCCTTGTCCCTTTTATCGACGTTCAGAGATCAATACTAGTACTAGGACATTGAGCTAATAAGATACCTATGTGAACGTCAACAAGAAGAAAACGGGGGAGTATGTTTGAAATGAACTAAACATACTATTGTAAAGTCATGAAATAAAAATCGGACGAAGTGCATCGATTTTAATTTTCAGCTACTCCTATTTTGGTCCATGCATGGCGTTGATCAGTGTCTTGTTTAATTTCCTCACGCACTTTTTCACTGCTAGATCGAGAAGGCGATCGAGCAGCCACACCACATGGCAGGATCATCACTCCGGAGCAATTCTTCTTCCTTCACCAGCAGCTTGGACGACGTGGGCTATTGGAGGAGAAGGATGCAACAAGTTACGCCTCGAACTGAAGTACTGGTACTGACTCACAAGGAATCTCTGGTGAACGAGGACGGAATGGTAAAAAGACGGACCATCGACCGGGACGGTTCTTTGCGAAGTACTACGCCAAAGACGACGTCGAGCTATTTTCCCGTATTTGACCTCGAGATCGCCATCAATTTGCCGGACAAGAAAAACAAAGCACTTGTGCGGTCATCCTCATCGAGGGACAAACCCATGACCACAGCCATGGACTCTTTGTATTGCCGCCTCAGTGAATTAATACGCGAGTTGGATGATGCTAAAATAAAGGTACTCCTACAGTACCACTTTACCAAACTGCTCTTACGGACGCTGCTAGATATAATCTCTTTGTTTTAAATTGTTATTGTTATTATTTTTTATTAAATCTTTAATTATTTATCTTATTTAAAAAATTAGTTTAAATATATAAAATTATAAGATGTATTTTTAAAAATTTAACAATAAAATAAATTATAAATATATATATATATATACTACATCCGTCTTAAATTTGTGACACTTTTAACATTTAAAACCAATTGTGTCGATAATTTAGAGACAGGTGTAGTATATATTTATCATAAAACAAATTATCAGAGATTATATTAAAAGTCAACGTCCATAACAATAACATTAGAACCGAGGGAGCGTGGGTGTCATCTAAGTAGTATAGGAGTACCAATTACGACATCAATCTAATCTAATGTATTGTTAACCACTGCTACAATCAATACAGTGGCCCCAGAACTGGGTGCGGTCTACGCGCTGGGTAGGGGTGCAAATAAGGATGCACGTCAGGAAATATATTTATCATATTTTAGGGGCTTCAGAACTTCTCCAGAGAAGATTGCCCTGTACACTACCGAGGGCCAAGTCCACACGGGAGGCGGCGGCGGAGGCGGAGGAGGAGGACCCTCTGCTAGCTGATTGGCTGCAGCCGAACGACGAACGCGACGACGAGCATGAGACAATTGCAGATGCCTTGTTGGGATTGGGAAGAAGCGGTGTTGCTCTTGCTCCGCATGGTGGCGACAACGAGCAAGACGATCCCCTGCATGATGGAGATCAGGGAGGCACCAGGATCCCCGGCGGCCGACTGCCGGGTGCGTCGCTGGCTGACATGCGGGTGATCGATGGCCGAGGAACCGGATCCGACCTGCAGGGACTTGACATCGAGATGGGCTTCGGCCATGCGTCGGTGGGATATTCCCTTCTCTATGTAGTACTACTCGTATAATTAGCAAGTTTTTTAGAGTACTATCTTTACTCCTCATCGATCGGAGCTGATTTTAACACTAATTACATTCGTTTCTTCTCGAATAAACAGGAGTCCACCCCGGCTAATCAGGATAAGATCGATCAAAGAGATCGCTGCATCAAATACTCATCCAAGGCTCTCCAGTTCGAGATTGCATTCTTCGCTGTCCTGGTCACCACCTGTGCATCTTCATCCGTACGAGAAACGGCACCTAATGTTCTCGCCGTTGCCGCCTTGATCATCGCTTTCTGCGCCGACCTCTTCTCGTACAAGTTCGTATCAAAGTGGGGCCGTGCCTTGGTCTACCTCTCCTCATCCAATCTGGTGCTCACGACACTCCTTACAGTCGTCTCCTTCAACAAGGTCTACGGCTACGCTGCTATCTTTGTGCCGCTGATCATCGGCGCCATCTTCCTTGACCGCAAGCTAAGGCCGCCTGGAGTGGGGCAGCAAAGAACTGACAAAGAACAGCTCGACAAGATCTTCAAATCGGCGGTTCTTGTCCTTAACGGGGAAAAAGCGCCATCGGCGTGGTCATCACCATCTGCAAGAGCTTCAAGCACATAGCGGTTGCAGTCTCTGCAGGGTTCTTCTTCATTCTCACCGTCCTCGTCGCAATCTTTATTATGGTCCTCGCAACTGTGAGAATTGATGGAACGCTCCGCATTGTGAAGCTGCTCGACATCTTTCTGCGGATCCTCTTCGTGCTCACCGTCGTGGTCACTTGCATCTCATTCTTCACCAACCGAGCCTAGCTAGGGAGGTTCGTTGCTTGCTCAGGTGTTGGCTCGATTTTGACCTAGTAGCTTGACCGTCCTTGTCGCAATCTTTGCTTCTTCGTTTGTGTTAGTGTGACCGCATTAGCTACGTACTACTATCTCCTGAGGAAATCATCTTGTACTCGCTTAGTTTTTTAATTATTATATATCATCGTTGACTTTTAATTTCAACTTTGATCATTCATCTTATTCAAAAAATAAATTTAAATATATAAAATTATAATATGTGATTAAAATATTTTTAATAATAAAATAAATTATAACAAAATATATAATATTTATCAAACTTTTTTTAATAAAATAAATAATCAAAGTTGAAGTTAGAAGTCAATGACTACAACAATTAAAGAACAGAGGGAGCACTTGTTTGCTGTGGTTCACTATCTGTATGGTTCACGTAATCTTGTGTTTTTTTTTCTTTTTAGAAACTGTAATCTTGTGCTGTTGGTGACTTGTTTTCACTTCAAGAACCATTGACTGGATCTGAGAAAGGAGTTACTCCTCCATTTTAAAATATAAGTGATGTTTTTTACTTTTAGAAATAAATATTCATCCATTCATTTGATTTAAAAATTTATAAAAATATAAAACTAAACAAGTAAAATTTAAAGTATTTTTAATAATAAAAAATTCACTATAAAATAAATAATATTTTTTAAAAAATAATAAGATGAGTGATCAAACATACATATTAAAAGAATAAAATAACACTTATTTTAGGATGGAGGGGTATTCTTAATTTTCATTGGCAGTCTAGGTTAGTGGAACTTTTTAGTTTTCCGAAATTTGAAATAACTTTCAACATATTGAACAAAACGGTAGAGTGATTCTCTAAATAAGGACCTCCGCAGCGTCAAGCTACATGTGACTGACAAATGTACTTCATTAAACACATGGTTCGGGCAAAGAAATCACTGCATATGCATGTCTCCGTGACAGCAGTGGAAAATACAGAGCAATAACATATTGGATCAAGCCTTTCAAAAAAAAAAAAAAGGAGTTGGTTCCGAGTTTGACTTCCAGATCTGGCGACAAGGAGGGCGAAGCCGCAGCCCGCAGGTTACACGTGGCAGATCGAGGGTGAGGTCTACGTCGAAGAGAATAATTAATAAATATCGCAGCTGGTGCGTGCATGACGAAGAAGAGGATGACCAAATTTCGAAAAAACCTGGCCTAGGCATGAAATAGCTCGGCCTATTTGTGCTGGGACAGCCCATTAACACGTCGGCTCAATACTAATTCCAATCCAATTACACAAATATAATGTTAAATGATGTAAAATATAGTGTGAGAAGTGTAAATTAAACTCACAACCACATCACCTTATTGAATTATATATAAAAGAAACTTATAATTAACCTTTGACCCAAGTACAGTTTGCAGCACGTGCCGAACCGGTCCGAGCATGAAATAAACCGGATCATACGGATCATTTTTTTCCATACTTTGAGCTGGCCCACTTGGCTTGACCAGTTTGGACAACAGAGTGCGAGAAGGGGTGGGGCTGTGCCGCCGAAACCTCCTGCGACGATGAGGGGGCTTCAGGGAGGAGCCGGCGTCGTGCTATTATCACTTTTTTTTTGCGATAAATGCTATTATCACTTGATGGACTTAACGACAGTGTTGGAAGGTGCCAGCTGCTAAGTTTGTTCCATGGCGGCACTGCCGCCGCCACGTTCCGTCCCAACCATGTCTTCTCCCTCCTCGTTCTTCTCGTTGGACGCGGGAGGGAGCCGGCCGGCGGTTGTACGGTGATGCCGCCGCCGCGAAAAAAGTGCGGGGCGCCTTCGTTACTGGCAACCGGTGCGCTCCCTTTCGATCTCGTTGGCATCGCGCGTAGTCGCCGGGCCACCACCGCAGCGTCAGAGACCGCCGCCGTGCACGAACGTGGATACTCGGGGAAATCAAGCTCTGTATGGCAACCGACTCCGTGTCTGGCTGTAGATCGATGCAGTTAGGTTTGGAGAATCATGTAAACTGTAGATTGACAAAACAATTAGATTTGGAATAACATAACCTTAATCAGTACGTTTCCTCAGGTATAAACAGGTCTTTCCAAATTCAGATCGTAGTACTTTGAAGCCGATGATAAGCAAACTATGAGAAATTTGGATGAAAATATATGCAGCTGAACAAGGAAACAAATCAAATATCGCAGTTAAACCATGCACGACCTACAAGATACGCGGGGGAAAGCAAGCTCTGCGTATGGCAACCGATTCCGTGTCAGGCTTGAGATGCGGAGCAAATAGTCAGGCCAATCTATCTCGAAGGAAAATGATCCGAGTTGGAGAAGAACTCGAAGACGCGCATAAATAGCTGAGGCATTGGTTCCCAAATTAAACGGCCAGACCTAAAGTACGTACGCCGGCAGCAACGATCTCTTGCCACCGTCCACCGACGACCACCGCCATGGTGCTGACCCAAAGCATGACGCCACCAGCACCGGCGTCGCCGAGACTGCCGGAGCTCCCGCACGACATGTCCGTCGAGACCGGCTGCCACGTCGCCGCGAGCTCGCCGCGGCCGATGGCCGACGTCGCCAGCCTGCGCGCCCGCTGCAGGGCCATGCACGCGGCATGCGGGGAGC
>BCLF01000005.1:4133312-4152177 GCA_001602275.1 Zoysia japonica | reverse complement strand
AGCAGCCGGGCGGCGCGCAGTGGCTCGCCCGCGCCGCCGCGGCCGGGCACAAGGCCGCGGCGCACGTGCTCGGCGTTCTCCTGTTGCACAACGACGCCCACAGCGACGAGGCCCGCGGCTCCGCCGCCAGGTACATCAGGCAGGTCGAGGGCGACGTCGACGAGAACAATGCGGCGAAGAAGAGCGTGATCACCAACAAGGAGTGCGAGCGGTACAGGGCGCAAGCCGTGGAGGCGGTCCGGGAGGTGACGTGGAACGTGTCCGCGACGCCGAGTAGCTTACCGCCCATGGCGGCGCTGCCTGATGAGGAGGGTCGCCGGTGCACGGTCGCCGGCTGCGGTGCGACGCAAGGGTGGAGCACCTGCAGCGTGTTCTGTAGCGAGGGGTGTAGGATTAGGCACGAGTCTGTCCAGTTATTCTCGACGGTGCCACTGCCTGTCGATCGATCGTGCACTTGAGAACGGGTAGTGCGGAATTGTACGGCTGATTATAGGACTTCTAATGTCGGTTCCTTTGCTGTAGGAGTATGATGTACGTAGTGCAGATTCACTATCTTCAAGGCCGTCAAACTAAGGAAATACTACTAGTGGCATGCACGTAGTACAAACTGAACAATTCCTGCACGTGCATTCATGTAATACAGACGAAACACAGAAAAACGGATTAATGTGATTGCAGTAAAACAATAGTACTATGCAATTATAAGCATCGAACATGGACGTTGTCTGGTCGGATTCCGACGGCGGCGAACCAGGAAAAAAACATTTTGCGACAGGTTTCAACATTAACTATCAATGCTCATGTTAGTCAATCATGTTACCATATAAACTAAACTAAAGTTAAAATCTAAAGCTATGTAGCACTGTGATATGGAATTTTTTCCGCAAACCAGAGCCCCGTGCTCATACGGAACTCCTCTGACTATTATCGACAAACACCCACCAACGTGTGGACTGGTAACGGCAAACCCCTCTATTGACCCGCACACATCAGTAACTTATGTCATTCTGACGATAGTCAGGAACTCAGTCGCTGCTCATACATGTGACGACGATTGCAGTCTGGGTTCGTTTCTTCTGTCCTTCCGTGCCACGCATGGATTCCTGCCGTTATGATTTCTTCGATACTATGAATCCTCAATAGGAGTGTAAAAATAGTAACTGTATTTCAAGTTACACCAATTCGACTTAGTTTCCTCCGTTCATAAATTGCTATCACTAAGGCAATACATCTAGTTCAGTTTAAACTAGAATTAGGAGTGCAGTAGAAGCAAACGGAAAGACCAATATGTTGCGCAACCAAACTAATAGTATTAGCCGCTTTCCACGAATGTACTCAATTGAACATGTATTTCAAGCAAATGAATCACAGCATATGCATGCCTCTACGATAGCAGAGCAAGAGCACTTTGGATTAAGCCTCTCAAAATATCGTTTGTCCTGTGTTTCAACGTCCAGATTCATAGGCCGTTTACATACCACCAAAACTCATGAAAAACGAACGCTAGGGGGGGTAATTAAGCGTCCTTAATACTTGTCTGAAACAAAACCAACTCTTAGCTCTCAAAATGGGATGTGTAAAGAACAGACTAATCTTATTAATGGTAAATCACAGCGCTAATCTCTACTGCTTGAAAAAGTCCTTCAGCTTCATCAGCCAGAGAAGGTACTCACGGCTGTCCTTGTTGATCATGTATTCGTGCAAGAAGTTTGTGGTCATGGGTGAGATGCCGCGCAGCTCCAGGTACTTGTGGAATGCCTTCTGCAGGTTCTCATCAAGGTCACTGCACCACAAAGCGAGTGTTAGTTATCACTTGTCATCACCACAAAAAATTAGCCGCACTCATCAATGGAGGAACCTAAAATGAGCTAGCTATGTTTTCTTACTTGAAATCAGGACCCTCATATGCTATCAAGTCTTGTTCATCGTCCCCTGACTTCTGGGTCACAGACAAGGAGTCGATGATGACCTCATCTGGATAGGCAGTGCAGGTGAATTCAAGGGTAGGGCCATCACCCTTGGAGATGGTCACCGTGAGAGGAATGCTTGACTGTGGGGGTTTCTCGCCTTCATCCTCCTGATTTGAGCCTCCCTCCTCATCATCATCATTCTCGCGATCATTGTCATGATCAGGCTCCTCTCCACTGACTAGGCTGGGCATGTGAACCAGAACTTCAACCTGCTCACCCTGATAAGTTCTTGTGAGGGTAATTGCATTCGTCCCCTTCTCATCAACGATTTTGAAGGGGAAGTTCTCTGGAATCTGCTCAACCTGTTTTAAGACGAGAAAATGAGGGTTCAATTAAAATTACTAAATGAAAAATACTAAATGAACAGGTAGATCTTTCTAAAGTAAATACTGTAACAGGGTTCACAGCACAGATATAATACAGCTATCTTGATTCTTTTGAACCTTGGTCAGCAATTTGCTTAAATTTGCAACAAATTCTGCCAAATGTAGATTATATGCAAGAACAGAAAAGGCCCAAGAAAAGCAGGCATCAGAACAACCACAAGCAGCATGATAAATACAGCCTCCATTTTAATCTTTGAACGGAATAGATAAATTATGTATGACAAGACCATCTCTCTTCTACCTATTCGCAATTAAGGAGTCCAAACACAAAAGATTAAAGGTTAAGCATTCAAACTGTTACAACAGGTGTATAGATAACAGATAACAGTGACTAGTTCATCTGTTTCACTTTCTACTCCTCTGACAGGTCAGCACAGTCAAGAATGGATGCTTTAGATTTGAAGGATATGGACTCAAAACAACACCAAACAGCAGCCAAACATGAACCAAGCTACTCAATAAATATAATAAATCCACATTACCTCAGAAGAAATAGCAAATGCACCAGAATAAAAGATACGTACAGCTCAAGGCATGATAAAAATATTTCCATTCGACAAACTTAATGCACTTAAGTCACATATTCAGCAATTGAAACACTCCAATCTATGGTTATAATTAACATGAAGGAGCTAGAAATACAAAATAACTCGAATTTAGTAAGCAAACAAAATAGAGCAACTAAATATTGCCTGTTTACTGAAAACAAATCTTAGCACTGGGTGTATGCCAATATAGTAAACAGAAATACAGGATTACTCAGCCAATTGCAGTACTTACTATAGAATGGA
Organism: Zoysia japonica; assembly: GCA_001602275.1. Classification (NCBI taxonomy): domain Eukaryota; kingdom Viridiplantae; phylum Streptophyta; class Magnoliopsida; order Poales; family Poaceae; genus Zoysia; species Zoysia japonica. Next base: position 4,149,030 of record BCLF01000005.1, on the reverse strand, counting down.
ACAAAATAGCAGGGTATCAAAATTGCAAAAATATAAATCCTAAGTCTCAGAGTACATCAGATCCCAATTCGCACCGCTAAAGCACTATGCGCTTAAGCATCACACAATTAACCAAATTACATGCTTAACAGACCAGTAATTGCACGACCGCATTTTTCATTGACGCGGCTGAAGCTAAAGTAACAAGGTTTTTACGTAAGAGAGCGAACTAGCAGCCGTAGCGAAAGGGGAAAGCAGTGCACTTACCCGGTCGTGGTCGTCGCAGTCCTTGGCGTACTTGATCTCGGAGTCGATGACGCTGAGAAGTTCGGCGTCGGAGGCGGGCCTGGTCGCGGGCACCGACGAGAACGGCATCGCGTGAGGCTGCGGCCGCGCCACGGCGGCGGCGAGGGGGCGCAGAAGCGTGGCGCCGCGGGTAGCGCCCGAGGAGGCAGCTCGGAGAAGGGGCGCGGAGGAGGCCACGGCGCGGCGGGCGGCGGCGTAGAGGGCCATGGTGAGAGGCGGCGGCGGCGGGTGCAGGCTCACTAGGGTTTACGGGGTTTGGAGGGATGGGAAGGGGTTTAGGGATGCTTATGAGGGAGTGGGGTCTACTTTTCAGCCCGCGGCGCTGTGCTTCTTGCGAAAGAAGAAAGGAAAGAAGCTACTAGTCACCCAAAAATATGGGAACGTCACCAGCGTCTCTTTTCATTTGTATCTCAGAAACCGGCCTGCTCCGGTTTAGTCGAAAATCAGAAAAATTAAGAAAAATGCTCGGTTTTTTTTGGTTTATCAATCAATTTTTTTAGTTTTGATTTTTTAAATTTGAAACAAAATCAGTTTGAGCAATTTTCGATCGGTTTTTTTAAGTTTATCGACCGATTTTACCAGTTTTTTATGTTCAAATTTTTTTGAATTTTTTGAAAATTTTAAACTGAAAACTAGTTGTCCGGCAGTTTCACTGAAAACTGTGAAAACCGGACCGGCTTTTTCGGTTTTGAAAACCTTGAACGTCACACATATTGTATCTGCTTCCTCTGTTCCAAAATAAAGTTCCAAAATAAGAACAGAAGTCTAAGAAGTTTGTAGACTCATGAGACCCAGTACAAACGCACAGCTTTGGCAAGATACAGACTCTGTTCCTTTCTGCACATGATCCTCCCAACCATCAGAATACCACAACAAATACTCAGATATAATCATCAAAGAAATGGCAATAGCTTTCTTAGTTTTCATGAAACATCGCTGCTACCTACAGACTCCTGCTTTGCCAATTCATGCAGATACATTCCTCTCTTTCCTTTTTGAAGAGAAAATAATCTTTGCGCAGTCAAAGTATTCCTGTAAAACGTACCAAGGCTAGGCTACCAAAACTGTTGCAAGATCATTTTGCTGTGCCTCATTGCTTGACGAAATCCTTCAGCTTCCTCATCCACCGGATGTACTCCTGGGTCTGCTTGGTCACGATGTAATCGTGCATGTAGTTGGTAGCTGACAGCGTGATCCCCCTTTGCTCCAAGAACTTGAATAGGCCTTTCTGTAAATTCACAGGGAGCTCGCTGCAATAGATGGGACAGTAAAAGAGTGGATTAGTAGTTGCCATCGAATTGTAGGATCCAAAACTGAATGTGGAAACTGATATTCCTTACATAAATTCAGGGCCTTCATAGGGTAACTTCTCTTCTCCTTCGACCTCTGTTTTCTCCACCATCAACATATCATCAATGGTGATCTCATCGCGAAAGGCTGTGCAGGTGAACTCGAGCTTCGGGCCAGAGCCTTTGGAGACTACCACCTTCAGAGAAATGCTGCTATCTCCGGCACTCTCGTCATCTTCTTCTCCACCATCGTCCTTGCCAGCATTCTCATCATCACCCTCACCATCTTCGTCATCAAACTCAGGTCCCCCTTCTAGATTAGGCATGCTGACAGTGACCTCAATCTTTTCATCCTTATAGTCCCTTTTCAAAATAACAACACTCATGCCCTCTTCATCAATGATTTCAAAAGGGAAATTCTCTGGAGTAGATTCCTGTAAAATAAATAAATACGGTTGAACTTAAATAACCGCAATGCCTCAGACTGGTGTCAACCAGGAGTTTAATTGTACATGTGAATGTTACATCTCATAGAAGGTTAACCGTTGTTTATAGCTTCTTAGGATTGTGCATCATTGGATAATCAATCAACCTCAGTATCAGTTTGAACATTTCTCTGACACGGAACCTAAAGTAGTTCACAACTTGAAATAAAACCACAACAAACTCAATCATTGGCCCCACACATTTAAAGTCATACTACATCATTAGAATGATTGGATTATTTGACCTGAACTGAATCGTTTCAGTTGCTCAGATGAAATGCGGAGCAAACATATCCTTTGGTTATTAGGAGGATAGAAGGATCAAGGATGCATCAATATAAAGAGGCAACATGAAGCCAAGCTAAACTATAGTACAAATGAAAGGTGACTGAAAAGTTTACATGCACAGAAGAGCCTTCATCTTTATTGATTACAAATGTATGAAGTGAAAGACACACAAGTACAGTTAAAAACCAACTCCTATGGCAAATTTGCTAGTTTTTTTAGATAATGGTAAACAGAGTATCGGCTTTTGCTTCAGCAGAAGCTACAGCCTAAAATTACAAAGTTCCATCAACCAAAACAGTTTCAATGAAAGATTATCAAAGGCAAATTCTATTGCTAAATTTGCTAGTAGTGATCTCTTACAGAACATAGATGCCATAACTGCAGAAAAAAGTCGATAGACCCACTAACAACAACAGGTCTTAAAGAAATGTCCATGTGGAAGATGAAATGTCCTAGATTCAACCGAATCGAGACATTAGAAAGGTCTTTGTGACCTATCACTAAGTTACTACGGAGCAGTTTTTTAAGCCAGAATATCTTAATATCCTCTTGAACCGTCGAAATTGAGATTCTTTGTCGATTCAGACAGTGAATTGTGAAGTGATGGACCATTTGCATTGACAGTGACAAGTAAACACCTTTGTATCATTCACAAAAGTCATCACTATAAAATTCGACATAATTTTAGTAAGCCGCCTTCTCCATGACTAAAGTCCTCAGGCTATACACTTTTGAATTCTGATACGCCTCAGATCCCTCAGATCCACGAGGGACCAAAATGCTACCAACAAAACTGAACCTGCCCGGCTAAGATAACTGTAAGGCGGGAACCTCTACCTGCTCGTCACTGTCGAGGTACTCCTGCGTCTCCCTGATCTCTAGGTCGAGTGCTCCGGGGAGGTTCCCGGCGCCGGAACCCTTCTTCTTGCCCTTGACCTTGCTCTCCAGCACCACGGGCGTAGAGTTCGCACCCTTCGCAGCGCGGAGAGGAGCCGGGAGCAGACGCCGAAGCTGCGGCACGGAGCACGTGGCGGCTCCTACGCCAAATGAAGATGGGACGGAGAGATGGAGGGAGGTGGGGGAGGCGGCCGCGGAGACGAGAGCCATGGCTGTGAGTGAGTGGACGTGGAGGAGGGGATAAGGGGAGGAAGAGGAAGGGGTTTGCTTGGGTTTTGGAGGGGGCGCGCTTATATTACCTGCACCATCATCACTAGGACCCATTCCATTTGGAGCTTGAGATTTCATCGCGTTTTTTATGTTATTCCTGTAAAAGTGAACTTTTTGTAAATTTTTAGTGAGCTTTTTTGAAAATTTTGTGTTTCAAATAGGATCTAAATTGGCCAATATTTTGTCTAGCTTATAGTGTGGCACACGTCAATGACAGCACGAGCTTGCATTTGTGATTTTCAAGAAATAACGCTCCATCGTCGTTTTATGATTTGGCATGACAGTTAAGGTTTCCTTTGGGTTGCAGAAATTTTTCCTGGATCTCACATTTTTTTTATGAAATTGAATTTATTCCTATAAAAATTATGTGCAAATTTATACCATTCTTGTGTTCCAAAGAAGACTTAAATAGGCATAAAAAAAGCAAAGAGTGCATAGAAAATAAGGAGTAGTAGAAAAACATCGAGCTAGAGAAAGAGTTGATGCTTTGACCATTTTATTCAAAAATTTTATTCTAATGGATAAAATTATTAGTTATATTTTAAATACTACTTAATGATAAAGTAAATAATAATAATAATAAAATCATATTTAAACAATTTTTTAATAAAACGAATAATGAAAGTTGATGTTAGATAGAGTAGTTTTTTTTTTTTTACACTGATACAAGTAACAGTGTAATTCTGTTCAATTATGTCAAATAAATTATGGACACTCGCTGCTGTAAAGCTCGGTTTTGCGTAACCAGTGCCGTGCAAAATATTGGAGCCCTCAAAAATTTTATTAGGTGAATTTGTTAGGGAAGAAAACAAACGTTTAGGCGAGCCGCGCCGTGGTAGGTGGCATCCGAAAGATTTTCTATTCCCTCTTTCGGTGTTCTATCTGATTGATTCGATACGTCCAGCCATACAGCCCCAATCAAGCACGATCCAGTGGGGGAAGGTGCCGCTTTCGTGGTCTCGAAACTTTCGGGTTGAAAAACAAGTGCTCTGGGAAAATAAATTCACAGTCCATTCTTCAAATATCTGGTCGAAAGATAGCATACTTCAATTGTCTTAGCTCCCTTTGCAAAAGGTTTAAAAAATTAAGACAAAAAGATTATACCTCCAATTGAAGGATCAAGTATAACAAAAAAAAACATATTATCTCAAGTTCATTTACAAAAATGAACAAGGGGAAGAGATCTAAACATAAGAGACCACAAATCGAAAGGTAAACATAAGAGTAGGAAGTCTGAAATTGAATTGTTCAGGCAGCAGCAGTACCAGGTTACTTCTACAATAGATACCACAAAAAGGCCCTCACTTAACATCAGATCAGACACAGTCTCATGGAGATGTAGTGCAGTTTTGATATAAAGCCTGCAATTCGGCAAAGCACCAAACAGAGTACTGTTACTACAGTATGTACAAAGAAAAGACGGTCACCGGGTCAAGAAACCTCTCTCTCCTCCTTCCTTCGCACGCCTGGTATCTCGTTTCTCTTAGCCGTAGTCGAGCCGGCGACGAACGATTCACCCGCGATCGTAGTAGCCGCGCGCCGCCGCCGAGAGGAAGGACGGCACGTCGCCGCCGCCGGCGAGCCGGAGGTAGTAGGACGCGCGCGGGGAGGCGTCCGGCGACGACTCGTCGTTGCGGAAGGGGTGGCCGAGCGGCGTCTCCCCGCCGTTGGCGAGGTGGAGGATGGCGCGGTACAGGAACGGCAGCAGGCCCTCCATCGGCTCTCTCTCTCTCTCTCTCTCTCTCTCTCTCTCTCTCTCTCTCTCTCTCTCTGATCCTGACGCCAACGACTGCGGTTTGGTCTGGCGCTACAGCTGAGGAGGATAACGCGGGGACGCCAGGGAGGGCTTATAAAGGCTCTTACGTAGGAGTAGGAGTATTAGCTTAGACAAACAAGTACTACTACGGATCCTGAGTGACTAATAATCAAAGCAATCAGTGGTAGTACTGGTGGACACCAACTTGGATTGAATTGAGTTGCATAGCTACATGAAGGTTGAAGACACATGAAGGTTGAAGACAAACGACAACTTACCTGACCTCAGGACAGGGCAGGACATATTCTAGTGGTGTTTGTTACGCCTTCCTGTTAGGACAACCAGGCCTGCGATTGAGACTCCAACGAACCCTTATCACTGGTCCAATAAACATTTCTACGTTCGATCCGATTGGTTACCATCTTCCGAACGGAAAAAGGATGGTTCGACTTTTAGGGCTACTTTGGTAAAGCCTCTCAGCTCAAGAATTGATTCTTAGCTAATACCGTGAAGTAATTTTCTGAAATAAACTAAAGGGCTCTGAAAAAATTAGGTTCTCCAGAAGTGACTACAATCATGCATGCATGCGTTTCTACAAATGACATCATCAAGCATTTTGGTAGCAAAAGAAAACATGGGTATGCAAAAGAAGAATTTACCTTCAGCCCTGCTCACCGCCTCCCTTCTTGTAACAGTTACACCTGAACAATCGGAGAGAGAGTCAAAAAAGGAAAAAAGAAGCAAAAACAACTCTACTTTTGTTTCCCTTTTGGAAAACGCATCGGTCCAATTTTTGGTAATCAAAAAGTATATCTAAAGAGCATAATGATTATAGGTTACAGTTGGCGACATCAATCGAGTCTTCAACAATGCATGATAATCCATATGCATTACTAAACTACATGAATATCCAGTTTTAAATTCAGCACTGAGAAGAGAAGAATATATTTCGTATCAAAAGCCATGTGTTTGTTTCCGAGCTAAAAAGAAAAATACGCTAGTGGATCCAATCAGGAATCTTCAACCAACCTGGGCCGCTGTTGAAGAAGGCGACAAGAGTAATCACACCCTGCGACATGAAACACCAAGCACCATCAGCAAAACAGAAGCGAACATCTGATAACAACATCAGCAATTGAGTGTGATAACAATTCTAAAAAGGGGATGATACCAGAACGGCGAGGGCTATGGTGAGCACGGGCGGCGAGCGCGACTTGGGATGGAGCAGGCCGCCGTCCGTCATCCGCCGGCTGGGGTTCACCGACCTCCGCGACATCCTCGCCCCGCCTCCCTACGCGCACTATCCTCGCGTCGGTCGCCTGGCCGCTGGCACGAGCAACGCGCCGCCTGAGAGTAACACTGGAAGAGGAAAACAAAATCAACCGAAATTCACACAATGCCGCCGCGGATCAAAAACCCAGACAAGCGCGAGGAGGCGAGGGAGCGTGCCTCAGGCAACGGCGGCAGCGAGCTGGGACGCGCGGGAGCCCGGCGTCAGGGTTGCGCCGGTGGTCGGATCTGAGGTGCGGAGGATGGAGCGAGGCGGGGCGGGGAGCGTCCCGAGCGGTTGGCGAATGGCGATCCGCCGCGATAAGGGACCGCGCGGCACGCACGAGAATGGGATTACTTCGTGATGCTAGATTACGTAGTACGACGATGCTAGATTAGTCCGGCCAGTACAACGCCATTGAGGGCCTCGTGACACGGATTCCGAGGACGCGGGGTTGGCCAGATTTTGTTCGGGGATGTCGGTCGTCGTGGTCTGCCGAACACTGACCGGTGGGCCTTCTTTTTTAATACTTCCGTCTATTTTGTGAATTCGGCCTCTCTCCGTGCATTTCCTCCTCCTTGCCGTGCTGAATTTTTATTGATTCTTGATCGATGTGAATCCACGTCCCTATTTTGGATGCACTGCCCACCCGTCCTCGTTCCGTTTGGCACCACCACGGACAAATGGGTGCGCTGAAGGTTGGGACCATTGCATCAATCCGGCAAGCCAACCATAAAACTAGAATTCGACATGCAGAAATTTTACAGAAAATATAAGATACATAAATATTTCCAATCAAAAGGGTTTTTGAAACTCTATTCGATTCAGTTTAAGTTCTTCTTTGGATTACAGAAATTTTGTTTGAATTCCATATTTTTCTATGAATTTAAACTGCGATGAAAATCCTACATTTCAAGGAGCCCTAAGAGCCTCAAGTAATCAAACTTGCAACGTAGGTTTTACTCATTGCGATTAAATCTCATTCATACATCTACATGTGATCATCATCATCTCAGCTCTTCTCAACTGCATCCCCGTTCTCTGTTTCAGACACCAGGGCTCCGTTCAACCGCTGTCATGGTCAGCTGCAGAACAGGGTCTCCTTCGTCGGGTTTCCGGTGGTCGGATTCACTCTGATAAAACACATACAAACACACAGAGTTCTCCACTTCGGTGAGCACATCAGCACCGCGACGAATTCGCATTCGCGCTCGCGCATCAGAATTCAGAACGGTGTTTCCTAAACTTACCCGTCAGCAATTTTGCAGAGGTATTCCCTTTGATCGTCTCGCAGCGGGACGTCAGTGAAATCTGCACTGGAGAATCGGTCAGCGACAGATTGAAGACGCTATATATGCAAAGATGATACTCCTGATTCATTGATAACCGGCGATGGAGTCACAGGTATGCAGCAACTGGAAATGGCACTTGCCTGCTCCATTGATGCTGGCGCCTTTGAAAGAGGTGTTTCCTGTGGCGAGTGCCCCTTCCAAGTTGGCATTTGTTAGGTTTGCCTGCATTACGGTACGAAGGAAATTCATGTCAGTACTTGGAAGTGAATGTCCAATGCAAGCTGGTATATATATTTCTGAGCTCTGAAAAGAGTGAGGCCTGATCGAAATGGATAACTTAAGGACCGACCAACAAGTTGCGTGAGATTATTTCTTGTTATGCATTTTCAGTGTACTTCAGCCAAGCGCACAGCTTGTTACCCTGAATTTCGAAACCGTCGGGATTGTGCTTGTTCTGGATCAATGTACCTTTGTCAAATTCGCCAGCGAGAAATCGGCGCCTCGGAGGTCGGCGTCCGAGAGATCAGCACCTGAATTCACGAGCAAACACACTGAATTCTCCGTGGCTCCCCGAATGTTCAGTCGAAACGATTCCAGGACAGAGAGAGAACAGCACTAACTTGTGAGATCCGCGTCGAAGAAGCTCGCGCCGAGCAGGTTCGCGCCCTTGAAGTTGGCCTGCCTCAGGATGGACTGCAGCAAGAGCAACAGGAACAAGAGCACAGCCATCATATCAAGTGGAGAAGCACGAGCCTATCAAAGCGCGGCTGAAATCCTTGCAGGTTACCGTCTTGAAGTCCTGCTTGATGAGCGTCTGGCCGCTGAAGTCCTTGCCAGTGAGGTCCTGCCCGCGGGTCACCTGCTTCCCGTACGGGCCTCCTCCCTGCGCCCACACAGACAGTTAGCGCCGCGTCTCTCTCTGAAACCAGTCAGTGACGAGAGAGACGGAACGCTAATAGTAGCAGATTTTACGGACGATGAACGCCAGAGCCGGATCGGAGCCGAGGAGCGAGGCGGCGACGAGCGCCGCCGCGCCAGCGTTGGCGAGGTGGAAGTGGACGGACGACGGGCGCGCCGGCGTGGCTGGGTGCGCGGCGCCGGTGGCGGATGCCACCGGCGCTGACGGGACGAGCTTGAGGGCGCCGAGGATGGCCATGGCCGCGACCAGGGGTGTTCCAGAGCTCTGCCTTCCTGTTTCGCCCTCTTCCGTTGGGCGACGTCGCGGCGTTTATCCACCTTATCTGTTCGTGGTGCCACGTGGCCATTCAGTCAGCCAATCGATGGCCACGGTGGCCACTTGCGGTGACACGTCTTTCTTTCGATATCAATTTTGCATGTCTATATGTTGTGACGCTCAAGACGACTGAAAATGTCTCACTTACTATTTTCGTTTTATTGATTTGATTTCGTTTTATTGATTTGAAAGAAATTCATTGAAAAATTCATGTATATATGTGTGTGTATATATCCCGCTAACATATAAACTCGCTATCATTTAATTAAAAACCATTACAATCGCTTGAGTGCATCTACCAAGAATTCAAATCCGATTCGCTTCGATGATCTCTTGAACGACCAGCTTGAGCGACCATTCAGCTGTGACCAGCGTGCTATGTGCCGCCCCACGAATCTTGATCGTCTTGAACCGCTCTCGCTGCCCCGGGCGCGGACGCATGTCCTCGTCGAACGCCAGCATGCTGACCAGGTTGATGGTACCGTCCCCGTCGCCGTACAGCACCTCGGCCGCCGCGTCGAAGTCTGCGTCCCAGTACACGAGCTGCTCGGGCGTCTCGTTGCCGACGCCGTTGACGCACGTCACGGGCACCAACAGCGCCTCGAAGTACCGCGACCTGGGGACCGCGCGCCGCCTGAACGCCTCGACGGCGACGCCGGCGCCGACGTCGGCGAGGAGGTCCGCCATGTCTTGCGCGGTGTAGTTCCGGCGCCGGGTGACCACCAACGGCGCCGCGTCCCCGAACACCGCCGGGGACGGGAAGCTGGTGACGGCGGTCTCGAAGGTCCGCCACATCGGCCGCTGCGACAGCGGGGTGGTCGTCGGGACGTAGAGCATGCCGGTGCCGGACACGAAGTGCTGCACCGGGTACACGGACCCCGTGGCGGGGAGAGGCGCGACGAGGACGAGGTGCTTGATGTACCTGTCCCGCCACGTCGGTGGAGTGGATCGCACGAACTCGAGCGCCACCATGCCTCCGAGGCTGTGGCCGAACAGGATGACCTTCCGATGCTGGTTTTTGCGGCTGGCGTCCTCGACGAGCACCGTTAGCTGGCGGAAGTAGCGGGAGTAGACTTGCGACGGCTGGACCGGGACCGGCGGCGCGTAGCGGAGGTCGTACGGCGCGCCGAACAGGGTCTCGCCGTCGCGGTACCCGATCCTTTCCAGCTCGTGACGCAGGGGTTGAAGGCACCACTCTCTGCAACACAGCACCCAGCTGACATCGATCAGTTTCATGCGTGCACAATGAAAAGACTAATAACCTAACGAAAGAGATGCATGCGTGCGTGCGTGCGTACGGGTGACGTGGGTTGAAGTGGAAGCCAGTGGAGGTGCCGAAACCGAGCACGCGCGTCTCGACGCCGGGGAAGTTCCAGTACTCGTTGGCGTCGGGGTCGTAGACGAGGCTCATCTGCTCGATGAAGCAGGGCACGTAGTCGTGCGCGGGAAGGTCCGAGCTGTTCTGCCACAGCCGGAACCACCCCTTCCCCTTCATGGCGCCGCAGCGCGGCACCGACGGCCGGTACGCGTCGGTGAGGCGCGCCTCCAGGTTGCTGCAGCTCGCGCCGGGCACCAGGACGATCGGGTGGCGGAGCAGGTCGCCGTCGTCGACTACGCCGCCGGCATCGTTAACGTTTGGCCGGCGGTTGATCGCCGCTGGTAGATAGTCTCGAAAGGCAGGAGGTAGCACGAGGAGGAGCAGAGCCAGGAAACGCAGAAATGGTGCCATTGGATCAATGTTTTCGTTGCTAGTCTCGTACTGAACACGGGAACTCTAGTTCATCGTATATGGAGTACAGTACCATGGACAAGTATACTACTCTCTCCGTTTCTAAATTGATATCGTTGTTGATTTTAAATATCAATTTTGACCATTCAATTTTATTAAAAAAATTTATTCAAATATGTAAATTTTGAAGTTGTAATTTAAATAACAATAATGATAAATTAAATTATAACAAAATATATGATATTTTTTGAAAATTTTTGAATAAAACGAGTAGTCAAAGTTTATGTTTAAAATAAATAATGAAATCAATTTAAAAACGGAAGGAGTAATGCATACTCCACTCTCCAAAAGTGCCTACCTTCACAGGTGCAAGTTGTGTTCCTCTCTCTCGGCTGTTATGTTCTGAGCAACAGCAGAAGTTGTGGCTGTTACGTTTTGACCGCGGAATGTAGTCTGCAATTTGTTTGATTCATCATTCACGCATCGGCCAAACTAGGAGTTGAAAATGACGAGACAACATATTAGAAATGTTTGCATATCTGAATTTGAAAATGACTTGTTATTTAAACTGCACGTGTATTAATATAGATAATTAGCAGAGCCTTTAGAAACGATCAATGATGCTATGGTGTGTGAAGACATACATTTTGTATTATATTAGCAGCGTTTAGAAACGATCAATAATGCTATGGAGTGTGGAGACATACATTTCGTTTAAATATACTCCGTAATACACAATGAAAGATTAGGTACGTGTGTTTAGGTATATGGAAACGCTAGTACAGGAATTTCAATAGCGATCTCACCTGGAAGACAAACACACATGCCTTTCGTGGCAGCTCATCCCACGTGGCTGAGCAATGTTGCTCATCTCGCCAGCCGTTGTCTCTATCTCAAATCTCTAGCCATCCCACGTGCCTTTATTCCTGACCCACATTTTTGTGCAAGTGCTGAAAGCTCCGGCGACTGGCGAAGCAGTGCCACGTAGGCACAATATATACGGGCCATTGGTGTACGCAGGCAAAAGAAAATCAGTGCACGCGAAAACAGAATTTATTAACCTCCGTATAATACTTGTCATTTTTTATCATATTATATATTTCAAATAATTGACTGCACACGTTTTTCAAGAATTTATTTCTATTTTTTCCCTTAGAGGAGGGTCTTCCAAAAACTTGACTCACGTGGCAATTCTAGACTAGGGGCCTTTTAGTCACTCCAGATAAAAATAACGGCTTCACTTAGGACCTATGCCTAGTTAAAATTGCTAACTAAACGCAAATGGAGGTTGGTACGTAAATATGCCTGATCTAGGGGCACGAATCAACTGAGTAGTTAGCAATACTACATGTGGATCTTGTGAGGCTTAGGCCTACACATCGATGATAAAGGAGCAGTTCAGCAGAAGTGAAGCGATTTAGTTTCTATATCTCCTTGTCATGTTCTTAATTTCCTATCTCATTCAGTTGCTTTATACGTTTTGGACAGGTCTAGAAAATGATTGATTCATTGGACAATTAAGAGGTGAAAGTGAAGAGGACACCACGTATTGTGCACTTACATGCGCAGATTTTTTTGCCGCACACGTAAGGGCAGCTCAATCTCTACACCGTCCATTCACTTAGATCAACGGTCCACGTGCGGCGACCGTATTTTTGCAAAAGAGGCCCTTGTGGCAGGGGGTCGGTGGCATTGGTCTGCATGTGCATTATATGACAGCTGTAATATCTAAACGATACGCACACTTTACTCACATAACTCACACATAACGCATGCACTAGATTTACAACTATACGCACATAAACACGTTTTATTTTTATATCGACGAAGATTTTTGGAGATAAACCCGGTGAGCACGCGCGTCGAGCAGTGCTCGAACGCGGGTGGGCTCGTTGGAACTCGGACGCTCAGTTCTCCAGGCATGTGACGCTTAGGCAATAGGGCTGTAATGAAACTTAAAGACTCGAGTTCGGTTTGTTCACGGGCTTAAATCGATTCGATCTTCTTGAGCTCAACCCAAGCTCGAAGTTCAAATTGGGCTGGTTTGAGCTCAGCTCAAGTGAAACTCGAGTTCTTTGACAACTCTATTAGGCAACAGAATTGGCTTCCCTCTCATAAGCGCTGGCGCCTGGCGGTTCGTTGTGATGTGTGGATGAATGTTTATTGGTCTACATGCTAGTGCCGCTTGTTAGAGAAAGTGTACATGATACTTTAACCAGCAGACGCCCCTCTGGTATTTAATCGCTGTGCAACCGCAAATTTAGCGATCTATAATTCCTGTCTATTTAGTTCTGCCATTGTAGATTAAGGCTGTGAGTTTCACGAGCACATTATCTAAATTATTTCACTTTTGATAATTAGCTCTCTGCTTTATGAGCACATTGTGGCGTGGGCTCGTGAAATTTTTACTGCAGAAATGAGAATGATTCCTTTGTGAAATTTTTTTCCAAATTCTAAGTTTCTGTAAAATTAAATCGATTCCTATGAACTTGTGAAATTTCTGTCGACGTTTTTTTTATTTCACCGGGACAAACACAGCTCCCATCCTACAGACGCATCAGAGAGCGAACTGCTGCGACTGTTACTCGAGGAAGGGCGGTCTCTTCCTCGTCGCGGGCGACCTCCCCCGCCTGCGCAGCCGTTGCACAGGATGCCGGTGAGGGTGGTCGACATAACCGCTCCTTACTCCGAGACCTCCACAGGTTGCTCATACTCCCTCCCCTCCCATTTCGACAGTACGCGCGGGTGCTAGGTTCTGTTGCGGTACGCCCAGGTTTAGATCTCACGCTCGAGCCTTCGATCGCGGTTGCTCAATCATGCGATGTTTCATATTGCCTGGATTTGCTTCAGGCAGTAGTTAATTCTCTCTAAGGAATAAAATTCTTCTGCATCCGCATTTCACAAAAACATTCCATCGTTGATCCGTTGTGAACAACAATTTAAGATTTGGATAATACTTTTGCACGCTTAGGTTAATCTTACCTTCGTACACACAGGGATCTGAGACAATGGAACAGGATCTTTTAGTACTTGTTTTCCTTCAGAAACAAAGAAGATATGTCCTTTGCCCTTTGTACCAAAGGTACCTCAACATTCTCACACCATTTATCATACTGGTAGAGGCAAGCTTCAGTAATGACTTCAGAGTACCTTATCATCTTGTCCAGGTAATTTTGTCCTAAATTTGTTTGACAACGATTTGTCTGCAAAGCAAGTTGAATGTAATATCCTATGTTCGGATAAAGCAGAAAAAAACGCGTGGATGAAGGTTAGTCGGTTGACAGAATGAGCTACTGGAGATCTTTTAAATCTTTTGAATGAACACACAGCAGACTAATTTTGGACCGAAAAGTTTGGAGAAAGATGGAACAAACGAGCAGCAGGAGAGAATTCGCTAAATCCGTGTGAAAAAAAGCTTCATATTTTGTAATTCTTGTTGGGCTCAATTCGATTATGGATTATGGACTCTGCTAGCTTAGACCCGACGGCCCTCCGCGAGACCGCGACGCGATCTCACGTCAGCAATCGGTGATCAGACGCGTCGGCCGTGTCGGGCCCACTCGTAAGTCGTAACGACGCCGAACAAAGGTTTCCGTTTCCGTTTCCGTTTCGTGGCCGGTGCTCCACCAACGCTCCGGCTTTGTAGTAATGACCATCAAGATAGTGCTAAGTCTGTCAGGTTAGCAATTTCTCTGTTAAGTTACCTTTGTAGTTATCTGTCAAAACATATATTCAGCTTTGAATTGAACATTGAGCAATTGTATATGTATTGAAGAAATTATTCAGGCCACCATTGAGTCTTGCGTGTGTGTAAAGCTGAAAAAGCTCATTACTCAGTGGGAATCAGCATGTCCGGATCATGATATGCCACACAGGCACATATGTTACTGGGTATTCTTAGTGTTTGTTATTTATTATTCTGAGCATGTCATGCGAGCTACCCAGATACAAGGTTTGTATATGTGAAATATATGCTTTCATGTTTTCACTGAGGAGGACAGGTTTCAGCGGTAATTCAGATTTGGAAAGTTTTATGTATGTGCTATGATTGCGTCGGACTTGGCATACATATTTGAAATCATTCATCCTTTATGGTTCTAGAGATGACCAGAAATAGATTCAGTATCACCAAATAATCGGCCTTTGTTCATACAAAGGGCTATGATCACTATATTCACCATAAGAGCTCTTGCATCTGCATAGTGTATCAAGTTCCTTATGTTCACTTTTGACTATGTGCGAGACTGTTATTATGTCGATGGATGCATTGATCTTGGTTTTTTCATATGGAATTTATGTATGATATCTTTTGCTATGAAAAATGCAGAAGTGGAGTTTTAGCGTCAAGATTTGGGGACCTTGACACTTCAAAGAGCATTTCTATGCACGAACTAAAGAGGAAACAGCCTGAACTTGAGATGGAAACACCACCATCTCATAAGTTGCTAAAGGCCACAGCTCGAAATGTTGATTGTGGGTCCTCTTCACAGAGCAATGGTCGTGGATCTCAGAAGTCGAACAAGCATGGAAAGTATGCTTCAATAATCTGATACTGAAGAAATGAAGAGGTTCTAGCTGTCCTGTGGTATCCTCAAAAATCCCAATTTAAATATCACTTAAACAATTTCCTATTTTCTTTCTTTTCCTACACCATCCTTTACTTTTCTTTTAATAGAAAAATCTCACAAAATGAACATAAACTCAAAAAGGGGAAAATTTCAAAATTTAAAATTTGAACCTTGATAGGGCTTGAGTACAATTTTCCTTTTCAAGATTTATCGAATTTATTCGAATTTGTTTGATTTGAATTTGGAAGCTTTTTTTTTTAAAAAAAGAAACAACCCCCTCCCGCGGCTGGGCCGCCCCCGGCCAGCACCCCGCTCCGCGCCCCGCCACCCCACTCCGCCCACGGCCCAGCGCCCC
>BCLF01000005.1:4120101-4132140 GCA_001602275.1 Zoysia japonica | reverse complement strand
CCGCCGCGAGCCGGGCCGCCAGCGGGCTGCGCATTCGCGTCGGCTGACCGGTGGGGTCCGGACCCACGCGTCAGCCTCACGGCAAAACTGCTACGGTCACCCACTCCAATACACACGGAAATTTATTCTCAGCCCATTTTTAATCCAAATAAATTTTCAAAAATTTCAGAAAAATCTTCACTTTGCAAATGCACCCCTAAACAGTGAAAACCCATTTAGCAAGCCCTATTTGTCTCCACAAAAATTCACACTAGTCCTTCAATTATAGAAAATTACAGAAAAGCCACTACACCTTGTTTTCACCACCATTATTACATACCACCTCCGATTTCCGAGATCTCTGCACCATTGGGACCGTAAGGCCGGACCCTACATTGTAGAGCCACTTATCACCCCCAAAAACCTTTGTTGAATTTGGCGTTTATACGATCTTCGTTCTATGCTCCCTCCGTACACATTTATTTATTTATTTATTTATTTACTTTTTACCGTTTTCTCGCATAGACGACGCAGCGCTCGGAGACGAAGAGATCGACGACCCGGAGTACGAAGGGGAGCCCGACGACGATTTCGAAGGCAAGTCCTAACCTCTTGACCATCTTGCTTCGCACCTATAACCTGTATGTTTGCATGTTCGTACTTATATGTTCAAAATATTGTGTAGTTACGGACCTACTTGCTATACACGTTTTTATACTTATGTCAGTAACTAGCTCTTCATAAGTACAAATACTGCCTTGCTACCAGATTGTAAATTGAACCTTGATAGCCGTAGGATGCCGTCATTAATACCTTAATGTACGGGTAACTGCCTTGAACTAGAATGCTTGAGGTCACTCACGTGAAGCCATGCTTCATCCTACTTCACACATAACCACCATTTATTAAATGAGTTATATGAGTTCGGAGGTGTGCGTCAAATAAAGTGGGGTGGGTGTTACTGCAACTGGTGCTAGGTGATGGGAGAGGATAATGTTTTCTGGTCGTGGGGCGGGCTCTTAGAGCTGTGTGATGTGTATAGGCTTCGGACTGGTCCACCCGCCGTGGACGAGCGTCGCCTCTGCCATATAAAGACCGGTTCATCGGACCTCGATGTAGTGATTTTGTGCAACCACAGAACTTGTCTGGTCTTCGATTATAGCAATAGCCCGCGCTATGGGATCGTATTGTCCACAGGTATAGCCCTCTGGTTTTCATAATTACCTGTTTGTGTGGGGTCTCAGGGAGAGGACGTGGATGATCTAGACCCACGGTCTAGCTACGAGAATGTGCTATCGCGTCATCGGGGACAGGCAGAACCTTTGAGGGATGACCTCTGTTAGTATTTTGAGACGGACTTTGTGGATACCTTAGTGTGTGTTGAGGTGAAAGTTATACGACTCTGTTGATCAAGAGGAGCATAGCCTGTGGGTACAGTATACAATCTCTGCAGAGTGTATAATCCATCCGAAATGGCCGTTGTCACGGTATTGACACGCTATAGCTTGGGCTCACAATGATTAGTCTTAACCATCATCCTTGATAGTGTGAGTGGGTGTAGCCACCCGTGTTTTGAAAAATATCTGGTTGGGATGGTGGAGGCCCATCTAGTTAAAAGATGGGAACTGGCGGGAATGGAGTCTACTCCCTCAGGTCCACCCACTAAAATGCTGATAGAATTAGGGACACGACCACCCTGTTTTGAAAACTTCTCTGTAGCAAAGTCTGCATAAAATTGGCCTTTCGCTGAAAAGAATAATCCTAACCTCTCCTTGTTTACCCTATAAGCATTACTACAGCTAAGTACGGGGTTAGGGCTTGCTGAGTACTCTTGTACTCACCCTTGCTTTATCGATTAGATGGAGAAGAAGAAGAAGCTGGCTTCGATGGCGATGAGTAGGAGCGTCCTGCGCGCAAATTTGCCTATGGTTTTGCTTTCTGTATTCCCCTTTTATGTAATGATTGTGCGAGGATGACTGATGCTTCTCGCCGGCTTGTATCTTAAGTCTTGAGTGTAAGACTACTATTTGGGACAATATATGTAATATTACTGGTATGAGCTGTGAAACTACGATGATCGTGCGTACCAACTACTGATCCAGGGATTGGTACGGTATTCATGAGATATCTCAGAAATGGGGTATGACATGTCCTTACGATCACTAGTTCCTGTACTCCATTTTTGTAGTTGTACATACCAAAGTGGCCATTTGCCTTGCTTTGCGGATTATTCCCTCCGTCCCAATTTAGTTGTCATTCTAGATCTGAGCACAGAAATTAAGGAGAGATAAAAAGATGGGATATGCTGAAAATGAGGAGGAAAGAGATATAGATATAGATGTATTGAGAATAGAGAAAAATGCATTGGAAAAAGAGAATGACAAGTAAATTGAAAAATCTTGGGTGCGTTTGGTTGAGCATCAATGCGTTTGGTTGGGCGTCAACGAAGGATGGGATGGAGTCATCCCGGATATGATGGATGAGTTTATCCACTCTGATGTTTAGATCATAGATGGGGTCATCCCTATTTTTTGTTTGGTTGGAGGGATGAGGATGAGAAGGATAAGAATTATTACTTAGTTATATATCTTAATTATCATTTAATGATATACAAATAAATATATTTAATATAAATAAATATTTTATTGAACCAAACACACCCCTTGTGGATGCTAGGATGTAATTTGGGTCGGAGGATGTAATTTAGGTCGGAGGGAGTATCTAGGGAGCTGTTAGCCTGGGAGCATGCCTTTTCTTAGCTTAGTGAGATGCTGAAATTTGTGTCATATCTGTGTTGTATACTCCACCATGCTGTAAGATATAAATTTCTGCAGCAGCAACGAGGAATACAAGCTTTGGCCAAATGATTTGTGACCTTCTGCATGCATTGTTTCTGTTTTTGTGGTTCTAACAGAATGGCATTTTTCTTTTTTTGTGCTTTATTTTTCTTATTCTGGAAGTTATCAGAATTTCACAGGAAAAAACATAGTAAAGCCTCCTTTGGAAAGCAGGAATGAAAAAATGCAAGAATATGAAAAACACAGGAATAAAATAAGAGTGCGTATGCAAAACAGGGGAATAAAAGATAAAGGAAAATTTTCAAAGTTGCACCCGTGAGACTCTCTCGTCAAGCCAATAGAACAAGCCCTATGATGAGCCTGGCCCTGCTATCACTTCGGGGAGGGGGAAGTACGGGTTCTTTCCGGGAAGGAAGGGCCATGTTAGGCCGTGTGGTCGATCCTTTAGTTCCAGTCATCCAGGCAGGGTTTGCTCTTTTCTTCAAAGTTCCTTCGATAGCATAATTTACAAGAACATTTGTGGTATTAGTAAGACAAGGAAGGGCTCTTATCTACGTTCATGCTTACTTAACCTGTAGTGAATGGAATAAAGTAAGAAGTCTCTTTCCACACTCGTAACCTAGAAAAGGTGTAATTAATGGAAGTCGGTACAGATAGGGTGTAGTGAAGATGTTTGGATGAACACAGAAAAAATATAGAAATTTTAGTAGTGAATGTCTAATTAGTTATGTGTTTCACTTAATTAATCTCTATTTAGAAAACAAATCAGCATCATTTATAAAGACGAGCTCCCAACCACAAGTCCTCTCTCTCCTGTTCTCAGCCGGTCAACTTGCTGTGAGTGAAAACTTTTTTACTAATCACCTAAATCGTTGACTCCTCTCCGTGGTTAGTCTGGATTAGAGGTAACAGCCGTTAATCATCTCGATCCTCCGCAAAGGAATGAGAAAAAGGGGTTGGATTGGATTCTTTTTTCCTCTACTTTTCCCTTTGAAATCAACCCCATAGTAAACTTTCCTCTATTATTCCTTTGCTCGTTTCCTATGTACCAAAGGCATGAACAATAATAAATCCTATAAGATTTAGATTCCTACATTTTTTCCATTTTTCCTACAATCCAAAGGGGCCCTAAAGGGAGAAAAAAGTTTGCGTTCCAAATGGGACCTTGCATTTGCTGCCATTTGCTCTTCGATATTCGTACCTCAAACAGTGGATTGCTGGGCTTTATATCCTGTGAAGTGGAGATTAGAATAATGCTTTTCTGAGTGAAGAAAAAACACCAATTTGTCCCACCTGTCGGTCACTATGTGACATCGCCGAGACTCCAGTCAGATGTCTATGGTTGCACATGAGACATACATGTTGGATAATTGAATTCTTAATTGTTCTCCCCTGTTTAGAACTCTGAAGCTTCTTGCCTTTGAGCTAGTACTTTGCAGAGATGCAAAATGAATTCATACTTATATTGTACATTAGTGATTTTACTGTGGCAATCATTTATATTTGATACTACCTACAGGACAAGTATGGGAAGCACGAGGTTCTGATCATGGGTCGAGTAAGGGGAAAAAAAAACGGGATTCCAAATAGTTTTACTGACCTAGGACGCAGCAACTCATTCGGCCGGTTAGCATTGGTTTGAAGAGAATTAAAGTAGAACTAGGAGGATTGAATCCACATCTAACTTGCAGATAAACCAGTCCCCCTCAATACACCTTTTAATCCCGGCGGCAAGAGGACAACGAGCCCTGAGTGAGCGCAAGAAACTGAGCTATTTGTTGCATCTTACCATAATCTAAATCCAACTAGCGGCTCAGCCTGTGTCTTTGATCCTTTAATATCAACAATCCGAAATTTCCAAATACAGTAGGGGTATTCTATTATAGAGAAAAAAAATTTCTTAGCCTAAAAAAGTCACCGTTTCCTGGTGTTAAATATGGATCAAATGACTATTTTACCCCTCCCATAAAATAAACCTAACAGTGTCAGCTTGAATTTGTTAAAAAGTTAACATTATCACGCATTCATGTTAAAATATAGTAATGTTAAAAAACAATGTTATGATTTCATTTTAAAAAATAGTACACCATTAAATTGTCACAAATACAAATACAAGTTGAATTTGTGGTGATTCATTTTTGAGAGGGTAAAATGGTCTTTTCACACCTAACTTAACACCATTAGTGACCTAAACTAACGAAATGACCAAGAAAAGAATGAAAGATGAAATTTTATCTGGATAAGGAAGTTTTAAAAAAAAGTCAAAGAAGAAAATGATGACTTTTTAAGCCAAATAAAGAATTCTATGAGAGAATGATTGCTTTCATACGAGAGTAGTGAGCACCTTTTAAACTTTAATATGGGTATTTTGGACTTTAATATTCATCTTGACAACGGTGGGTAATTAAAAAGATATGTAAGGACATGAGAGGCTAATGTTTATTTTACTCTCTCAGACCCGGTTTGTAATTTGTTTTTGTTCGAGCACGAGAATTAAAGAGAGCAAAAGACGTGTGATTATAGAAAATAAGGCAAAAAATAGATATGTACAAAAAGAGAAAAATATATTGAAAAGTGAGAAATACTTGTAATCTAAGAAAAACTGGATACGTGCAGAGTGACTTATAATTTTAGATAGATCGTAACATAAGACATACGCCTGCATAATTTGATAATCTAAACAGTTTTAGCTTGAGATGAAAGAAACGCTGCCATGTACATTTTGAATGCAAAGCAATCTTTGCTAGCATTTGCTCAGAGAAAAATTATCTGCAGGCGGTCTCCCCCGCGTTGCAGCCTGGTCCTAGAATCTTGCCGCGTGGCTGTGCTAGATATCAAACGGGAGTAACCGATGCAGTGTGCCAATTTCCCAATGGCCGAATGGTTTGGCTCACAGTCGCAGTGGCTCGGTTCATTCGTACCACCTCTTCTGGCTTTTGTTGAACTTTTTGACCAATAGTTTTTATAGATTTAATTAAATTTAAAACTTAGTATTTGTACTTTTAAATTTATAAAAAATATTTTTATAATATATATAATTTATATAATTAATTTAATTAAATTCATTAAAATTGTAGTCAATAAAAATTTAAAATAAATTTTTATTAGAACGGAGTGAGTAAATCGCTTCCCTCACTCTGCCTCCCGTTTGATCTCGTTCTCGTAGTGCAGCCACGCGTCAGAATCCAGGCCCAGGCTGTAGCGAGACGCGGTGCAGAGGCCTGTTTCCGGAATCCGACGGATTAGGTTTTAGACGCTTGGACATTGAACCTAGACATCGAATAAAAATGCGCACAAATCGGCGGTACAAGGGCATCTAATGTGCTCCGAAAGTAGTCTATAAGAATTAAAATATTTTTTATAATACGCTATAAATATTGTGTAAATTATCTATAAAAAAAAAACACAAAGTTGTTGTCGCTATAGCAATAAAAAATTACTTCTTTTTCCTCTTTTATCTCTAATTCCTGAGAATAACATCAATCGCGAATCAGACAATTCTGTCGGTCCAGCGTAAAGTTCAAAAAACCGCTGCAGTATCGATTTTTGGAACTGTCAAAAACCGGTCGGCTAACCGTTAAAACCGAACGGTTTATCGTTTTTGCTACAGTACCTATAACGGTTTATCGGTCGGTTTACAAAATCGTACCGCAGCGGTTTGACCGAAACCACGGTTTTCGCGCGGTTTACCGCGGTTTTGTAAACCCTGATCCAGCGTGCAAATCTTGTCAACTTGTAGGGCCCATCGGCGGGCGAATCACAGGCTCCGGCTCGGGGTATAAATGTCCCGTGCATGGTCTCCTCCCATGGAGCGGCTCTCCACGCCATTCATCTCCACAAACTCAACAAACCTCTGCTGCACCTTGCGATGCCCACCTCGAGCCGTCTCCAGGGCACGGGCAACGGTGACACTCGGATGATCATAGACCCGAGTGAATTCGTTGATGCAGCGACTGAATCCGGCAATTCCAACCAGGTGGCCGCGCGGTTGCTCTTCGTTATGAGCTTCTTCACGCTCCTCATGGATGTCGCCACCGCGCTCTACAAGCCGCCCCGGGGCGTGGTGTTCGAGCACCACAGGCTCGCGTACTACCTCGTGCTCGCCGCCATCTTCATCGCGGGGTTCGTCGAGGTGTGCGCATCATTGTGGCTGGCTCGGCCCGGCCGCCGCGGTGGCACGGTGGCGAGGGTCCTCCTCGTCGCTGCCGTCGTGCCCCTCGTCGCCGTCGCTGCGCTTGGCGGCTTCACCGTCCTCATGAAGAGCTAAAGAATTCTGCCATGTGTTGCAGGAGCTATCATCCGCCACCTGGGTGCATATGGCTTATTGGCTTCTGCGCACCATGCAGGTCTTCATGTCTGGATCTTGCACCTCGTTATGGTTTGTGGTTTCCATGTCGTGGGTTCTGCGTTTTGTTATTAGTTTCCATATGTTTCCCTTTATTTTTCGCTTGTCAACAACAAATATGGAGGTAGCAAGGTCCTTTGTGTGTTGCGATTGTGTATACTGTAAGTTCATTTCATGGAATAAAATTGCACTCTTTTTGGGCTGAACCAACTGAACATCTAGCCGGCTTAAAAAAAGCCCAAACATCTAGTCCAGCCCGCAGTTTGGATGGGCTGTATTATGGGCCGAGCTACTTGTCGCGTGTTCCAGCCCAATGAACGAAAAGCGAGCCCACCTAATTTATCCGTCATCATCCCCGTCGCGCACGCGTTCCGCTCCCTTCTTCCCCATCTCCGACTCGATCCCTCTCCTCCCTGCGACGACTCTTCAATCAGTCTCTTCTCCTCTCTATCCCTAGGGTTCCGAACCGCATCTCGCCGCCGTCGCCATGGACCCGTAAGTCTACCTCCCCCTCCGCCTCTCCACCTCTCGCCGACGTAGGGTTGCGCTGCCTGACCCGGATCCGCCCGCCTCGTCTCGCGTCACCTGCAGGTACATCGACGAGGACGGCGAGCCGCTCATGGACCCGGACGCGCGGGACCTGTCGCCGGAGCCGTACGACGACCTGGAGGACGACCTCGGCGACTGGACCCGCGACCGCTCGCCGACGCCCGTGCACGACGGCGGGGCGTCCAAGCCACGGAAGCGCTTGCTCAAGAAGGGCGGCGGGGACGTACCCGGCGACGATGGGCTGGAGGACTGGGGCTTGGAGGACGCCGACGCGGAGGCTGCCGCGGCGGCCAAGAAGGGGAAGGGGCCGTCGGCGCTGAGGGACCTGGCGAGGGGCGGGTCGGGCAAGGAGAAGAAGCGCCGGAGGGAGGATGACGGGAGGGACAGGGGGGTGGTGAGGGAGAACAGGGGGTTCTCTGGTGGGAAGGGCTCTGGCAGTGGAGGTGGGCACCGGGACCATGATGATGACGGGGAGAGGGAGATCCAGGAGCTCTGGGATACCATCGCTGGAGGCGACTCTGAGGTAAATACAGTCGCTTGCTATCTCTAGCTTTGCTTCCTTCGATATACCCATTTAGCTTTTCTGAGGCAGGTGGTTGGATGAGTTTGTATGCTGCAACTGCTGGTTCATCGAGTTGCTTCTATATTAGTTTCATAGAGAATTTAAGGTTGATCTCTAGTTTTTGCAACAGTGTTTGTGGCCAACCATTTGCACTCAGGATGTATTACTGATTTGATCGTCTAGGTTTTTTGCTGATAGATTTTTAATATAAACCGTGGAATCTGTTTGTATATTGTACAATGCTATGCTTGGTTATACTCAGGTGCATTACATTGTGTTAATGACATGTACTTTCATGGTTTTAACTGTCTGATGCGCTATGCTCTGCTGACTAATATACTCTTTGAACAGGATGATCAAGAAGGTGTTCGGACTGTAGATGATGATAATTTTATTGATGACAGTGGTGTTGATCCAGCTGATCGCTATGGCAGTGACAATGAACGGCATTCCCCTAGTCGTTATGCACAGGTGCTAATTCTTAATTGCTCAGATGCTATAGTTTATGTTCTTGCAATATTTTCTTTCTGGCTCTTTTAGGCCTCATGGCTTACCATTACCAGAGACTCTTATGACTGCATAACCTTTTGTATTGTTGGCAAATACTATTTTACAATTGTAAAGACTTGTTTTAAATTAAAATCCATTTTATGTTTTACATGGGGAAAATTTATTAAGATTTGTGCTCTTCTATACTTTTGTGGCCTCTGCAACCAGCATGATTGAATTCGTTTTACTGTGTAGGCAGAGGAGGGTGAAGATGATGAAATTGAGCGACTCTTCAAGGGTGGTAAGAAGAAGAAGAAGAATGATCGCCCACGTGCAGATATTGGTCTTATAGTGGAACAATTCATTGCTGAGTTTGAGGTAGCAGCTGAAGAAGATGCAAACTTGAATAGGCAATCAAAACCAGCGATTAATAAACTTATGAAGCTTCCACTGCTCATAGATGTCCTCTCTAAGTAAGTTGTTGAGGATACTACATTTGCTTGTGGTTCCACTTCATAATGCTGATTGCTGTTTTTAATAGTTAACATTAATTATTTTCTTTCTCATCATTGTTATTTTGCAGGAAAAATCTTCAGCAGGAATTTCTTGATCATGGAGTGCTCACTCTTCTAAAAAACTGGCTTGAGCCCTTACCTGATGGTAGCTTGCCAAATATGAATATTCGATCTGCTGTGCTGAAATTGTTAACGGATGTAGGCATAATTTCCTTCTTCCTTGCGCATTGTAGAACTTACATTGTTTTTGCACAAGACCACACTTACCTATGATTAATGTTTTGATTGTCTGTTCTGGTATATAATTGCTAATGGGAGCTGTATATTTCTTTCATAGTTTCCTATTGATTTGGAGCAATATGACAGAAGAGAGCAGCTTAAGAAAAGTGGGCTAGGAAAGGTATGCATTTATTTGGTGCATTCTGATATTATAATAGTTTTGCAATTTATGTGCATTTTCCTAACTCTATCCCATGCTGCATTGTTAGGTTATTATGTTTTTGTCCAAATCTGATGAGGAAACCACTGCAAATAGAAGACTAGCTAAGGAACTGGTGGATAAATGGGTATGTTTTTGTCCACAGTATTGTTTGCTGTCATAGGTCCTTGCTTGTTATGATGTCTGATTATTATCCTCTTTTTTTTTAAAAAAAAAGAGCCGACCAATATTCAACAAGAGCACAAGATTTGAGGATATGAGGAGATATGATGATGAAAGGGCTCCTTACAGGCAGCCCCAAATGAGGAAGTGAGTGACTGCATTTTTCATCCATTTGTACACCTGATTCTTGTTATAAGATTGTTTATCTTGTGTATTATATCTGTTCTTTTGTGTTCTTATATTAGTAATAATTTTGTTTCATGAAGGCCTTCGTCAAGTAGCTCTGGAATGGAATCTAGAGATGATGATCTTGATGCTGACTTCTCTCAGTAAGTCTTCTGGAACATACGAATTGTTTTTTGATGCACAGCGCATGTTTTGTTGCTGTTTCACATTTGTCGATTAATTGGTTTACCCTGGTGTGTATAGACGCAAGTCTGGGCAAAGTGGTTCGAGGCAGCATGCTTCGAGACCAGAAGCATCACCTTTAGACTATGTCATCCGCCCTCAGTCCAAAATTGATCCTGAGCAAATAAGGGCTCGTGCTAAGCAGGCTGTACAAGACCAGCGCCGCATGAAGGTTATACCCATCCCGACTTCGAAAGACCTTAAATTTTTTCAGCCTATAGTTTGCTAGATAATTCTGTCATGGTCTTTTGTCGAAGGACTGACTGTTGATCTCTTGTTGGCTATTTAGATGAACAAAAAATTGCAGCAGCTCAAAGCACCCAAGAAGAAAAATCTTCAGGCGTCAAAACTTAGTGTTGAAGGCCGTGGAATGATCAAGTATCTGTAGACCATCCAATGTGGTATCCGCTGCCAGCAATCCTGTGAATGGTCTTTGTGACTGGCAGGTTGCTGAATTAGTATGATGCACCCTATATCCAAGGGCATATAGCTCGGTTTTCAATAATTGCTTGGATAATCTTGGATCCTTTGTCCAAGTATTTTTTTTTCCCTGCCTGGAAGGGTGCTACAGATGGGCTCCACAGACCTGATCAACTGGGTCGGGCGCTCCATATAGCGGAGCTTTACACTATTGACTTTGCATGGATATTGATGGTGCTTTTCAAGCAAAAGTGGTGCCTTTATATATATTGTATAAATGTTTGTCGTGCTTAAAGACCGGATTTGGTCATGCTGTAAGTTGAGTTGGGTTGAAGTCTCACTTTTTTTAAATTGAGAACATTGTTTTGTTATGCAATCGAAACAAAACGTTACAAGCATTTAACTTGTGCTAATTGTTATCCAAACGTCACCTTTTAAGGTTTCTTTTCTTCTGCTGACTGAAAACTAGTGGTGGTGAGGCAACTTTTACCAACTTCTGTGCTATGCTAAGTATATGATCCCAGTTTATATATGAAAGTATATTTGCCAAACTCATGTAAGCTTGACAAAAGATCCCAATTGTTAAATCTTGGTTCAAAATGTTGTATGAATGACCCATGCGTCGGCGGGTCGCCCGTCCGTCTTTTTCAGCCATCTCGTTTTTGTTGGCACAACATTCCTGTCCCTAGCAGTATGGCGTACTGTAAATTGATAGCGGCGTGCCTTTTTGTTGCTATCTTTATTTTATTTCATACTCCACTATAAGACTGTAGAAGTTAACAGAGTTGCTAGCAGTGGTTGATAGTACACCAATGATGGAGTAATGGTGAGTTATTCTCAGAATTAGTTTCAATTTGATTGGAATAAAAGTACATCTTCCGATTCCAAAGTGTTAAACAGTGATTTCTCATTGATTTGTCCAATAATCATCTATGTCATCGCCCCTGATTGCTCAAGCATTTTCTTGGCTGACAAAAATCTATTCAACCATCAAATTTCCTGACAAAAACTATTTAATCATCAAATTGCTTCGGCCAAATATATGTTGGAATGATTTTTTTTGTTGATCTTCATTTCATTCGAATGCTCGTTTCTCTTGCAAAAAAGGGAGAAAACACTAAAAATAGAGGTCTCCTCCCTTTCCCAGCTTGTCTTCGTTGTCTTCCCTCCCAAGTTCCCAACCATCCCGCCGCGAGGCGAACCACCTTCCCGAGAGCGCCGAATTCCGCTCCGCGGGCGCGCATTCCTCGCGCAGCCCACCATTCCCCGGCCTCCCGCTCGCCGCCGGCGCCATGCCGCGGCGGGGCGAGACGGCGGTGGTCCCCATCGACGTGGACGGCGGCGGCCACGGCCGGCCCAAGCGCGGCCACGGG